>VZQC01008739.1:489703-501134 GCA_009823505.1 Rhizomys pruinosus | reverse complement strand
AGGCACTCAGGAGGCAGAGGCAGGACAGGACCTCTGTGGAGTTTCAGGCCAGCCTGGTCTACATTAGAAAGTTCCAGGCAGGTGCTGGGGGAGACCCTGACTTAAACAGACAAAAAAAAATTTATTATTCTCTTTTTCTTTGCACCTTAAAAAATCCAGAGAAGCTGGGTTTGGTGGCCTACACCTTTAATCACAGAGCAGAGTCTTGTGCGTTCCAAGCCAGCTGGCCGCTAACAGGCGGCCTCTTGTCTCAAAAAGACCAAGACAAAAAAAAAAAAAAACAAAAACGCCATAACCCAGAGAACATATAAATATATTACAATGAGGCTGAGAGATGGCCAGTGGTTAAAAGCATGGTTGCTCTCTGCAGAGGACCAGTATCAGTTCCAAGCACCCATGTGGTGACTAACAACTGTCTTTAACTCCATTTCCAGGAGGACTCCAGTTTCAGGGGATCCGATGCCCTCTTCTGACTTCGGTGATATTGTAGAACGCAGGTGCACTTACATAATGCATACACATAAAATAATAAGTAAAATTTAAAAAATATTTTTTGAAATTGATATGTCATTAAAGAAGACCTAAAATAGAGGGTAGATGCCACATTTACTAATAAAACATCTTTTGGACTGGAGAGACTAGCCTCGTGGTTAAGATCACGACTGCTCTTGCAGAGGCCCGGGTTCGATTCCCAGTACCCAGTACCCACATGCCTGCCAGCAACCATCAGCAGCTCCAGTTCCAGGAGAACTACAGTTCCAGTGGAATCCGAGACCCTCTTCTGACCTCCGCGGCATTGCACAACACGGGTGCACAGACTACATTGCAGACAGTACATTCATACAATACAAAATAATAATAAATTAAAATAAATAAAAACAAAATTTTTTTTTTTCTTTTTTTGTGTTTTTGAGACAGGGTCTCACTCTAGCTCCTCTCGTCCTGGAACTCACTATGTAGACCAGGCTGGCCTTCACTCACAGAGATCTGCCTGCCTCTTGCTCTGAGTGCTGGGATTAAGGTGTTCATCACCACACCTGGCAAGAATATAATTTTTTAAACTTCACAGGTATTTCTTTTTTGTTATCATACCAGATAATGGACTTTACTATGAGATTCTCATGCATACAATCATTGCATACTGTTCACATGGACTTTATTATGAGGTTCTCATGCATACAATAATTGCACACTGTTCACATGGACTTTACTATGAGATTCTCATACATACAATCATTGCACACTGTTCACATGGACTTTACTATTAGATTCTCATGCATACAATCACTGCACACTGTTCACATGGACTTTACTATGAGATTCTCATACATATAATCACTGCACACTGTTCACATGGACTTTACTGTGAGATTCTCATGCATACAGTAACTGCACACTGTTCACATGGACTTTACTATGAGATTCTCATGCATAAAATCATTGCACACTGTTCACATGGCCTTTACTACGAGATTCTCACACCTACAATCATTACACACTGTTCACATGGACTTTACTACGAGATTCTCACACCTACAATCATTACACACTGTTCACATGGACTTTACTACGAGATTCTCACACCTACAATCATTACACACTGTTCATATGGACTTTACTATGAGATTCTCATACCTACAATCATTGCACACTGTTCACATGGACTTTACTATGAGATTCTCACACCTACAATCATTGCACACTGTTCACATGGGCTTTACTATGAGATTCTCATGCATACAATCATTGCACACTGTTCACATGGACTTTACTATGAGATTCTCACACCTACAATCATTGCACACTGTTCACATGGACTTTACTATGAGGTTCTCATGCATACAATCATTGCACACCATTCACATGGGCTTTATTATGAGATTCTCATACATACAATCATTGCACACTGTTCACATGGACTTTACTATGAGGTTCTCATGCATACAATCATTGCACATAGTTCACATGGGCTTTACTATGAGATTCTCATGCATACAATCATTGCACACCATTCACATGGACTTTACTATGAGATTCTCATACATACAATCATTGCACACTGTTCATATGGACTTTACTATGAGATTCTCATACCTACAATCATTGCACACTGTTCACATGGACTTTACTATGAGATTCTCACACCTACAATCATTGCACACCATTCACATGGGCTTTACTATGAGATTCTCATACATACAATCATTGCACACTGTTCACATGGACTTTACTATGAGGTTCTCATGCATACAATCATTGCACACCATTCACATGGGCTTTATTATGAGATTCTCACACCTACAATCATTGCACACCATTCACATGGACTTTACTATGAGGTTCTCATGCATACAATCATTGCACACCATTCACATGGGCTTTACTACGAGATTCTCACACCTACAATCATTACACACTGTTCACATGGACTTTACTATGAGGTTCTCATGCATACAATCATTGCACACCATTCACATGGGCTTTACTACGAGATTCTCACACCTACAATCATTGCACACCATTCACATGGACTTTACTATGAGGTTCTCATGCATACAATCATTGCACACCATTCACATGGGCTTTACTATGAGATTCTCACACCTACAATCATTACACACTGTTCACATGGACTTTACTATGAGGTTCTCATGCATACAATCATTGCACACCACTCACATGGGCTTTATTATGAGATTCTCACACCTACAATCATTACACACTGTTCACATGGACTTTACTACGAGATTCTCACACCTACAATCATTACACACTGTTCACATGGACTTTACTACGAGATTCTCACACCTACAATCATTACACACTGTTCACATGGACTTTACTATGAGATTCTCATACATACAATCATTGCACACCATTCACATGGACTTTACTATGAGGTTCTCATGCATACAATCATTGCACACTGTTCACATGGACTTTACTATGAGATTCTCATGCATACAATCATTGCACACTGTTCACATGGGCTTTACTATGAGATTCTCATACATACAATCATTGCACACTGTTCACATGGACTTTACTATGAGATTCTCATGCATACAATCACTGCACACTGTTCACATGGACTTTACTACGAGATTCTCACACCTACAATCATTGCACACTGTTCACATGGACTTTACTATGAGGTTCTCATGCATACAATCATTGCACACCATTCACATGGGCTTTACTACGAGATTCTCACACCTACAATCATTGCACACCATTCACATGGACTTTACTATGAGGTTCTCATGCATACAATCATTGCACACTGTTCAGACTGGTCCTCTACTATCCTTCCTTGTTCTCCCAATCCTGCTCATCCCCTTCCTCCTCCTGAATAATCCTCCTGCATTCATGCCATCTTCGTTTATTTATTTAGTCTCTTAAAAAATATTATTTTTATAAAAATATTATTTTTGTTTTGTGCATATGAATATATTGCCTGCATGTATGCAAGTGCACCTGTGTCATGCACTGCCCATGGAGGTCAGAAGAGGGCATTGTATTCCCTAGAACTGGGGGGGCAGATGGTTGTTAGCCACCATGTGGGTGCTGGGAATTGAACCCAGACCCTCTGGAAGAGCAGCCAGTGCCCTTAACTACTGAGCCAATTCTCTAGCTCCTTATTTAGTTTTTTTGAGACAGGGTTTCCCTGTAGCCCCAGCTAGCCTGGAACTCACGATGTAGTTCAGGCTGACCTTGAACTCATAGAGATCCACTTGCCTATGCCTCCCAAGTGCTGGGAACAAAGGTGTGTGCCACCATGCCCAGCTCTATGTATGTTTATATACATGTTTAAAGCTAGATTCTGCACATGAAGGGAAATGTGATACTTGTCTTTCTTCCCCAGTGCCCTCTGTACTAGGTAGCTTTAGTGTCAACTTGACACACCTGGGTTAAGGGAGTCTCAATTGGGGAACTGCCTCCATTGGACTGTGGGGTGTTTTTTTGACTGTTGAATGATGTGGCCCAGGGGCCCAGCCCATTGTGGGCAGTGCTACCCCTAGGCAGATAGTTCTGTATTGTATAAGAAAGCAGGCTGAGCATGGGCCAGGGGAGCAAGCCAGTAAGCAGCTTCCTCCATGGTCTATGCTTCAACTCCCGCCTCCAGGTTCCCGCACTTTGTTCCTACCTTGGGCTCCCTAAGTGACAAACTGTGACCTGGGAGGTGTAAACTAAATAAACCCTTTCCTCCCCAAGTTGGTATTGATCAGAATGTCTTGTCACAGCAATTGAAAGCAAACTAGAACACCCTCTCTTGCTCTTGGCTCCCCACTCTCCTTCCCTTTCTCCTGTAACACAGCCCCCGTCTATGCTCATTGACACATAGTGCACATACATATGATAGTATAATGTATGTTATGTAGAGTTCTTTAACTAAATTTTGAATATAGTAGAAAATATATAATATTTGTCTTCCTCAGCCTGGTTTATTTTGCTTAACATGATTCCTATGGCCATCCATTTGTTGAGAATTTGGTTCCTTATTTAGCTTCTGAGTGGCTTCCTAAGTGTACACACACACAGAGTCTGCTAGTAGGACATTTCACTATCTTCAGTAAGTACAGAAATATTATCTCCCTTCATGTCTGTCCATAACACAATGGATTAAAATGTACTCACTGTGTATGTTCTGAATCACATCAGATACTCTTATACTTTTTATCTGTTTGGGGAGACAGCATCTCACTATGTAGCCCTAGCTGGCCTGGAACTTGCTATGTAGACCAGGCTGATGACCTTCTGAGTGCTGAGATAAAAGGCATGGGCCACTATGACAGCAGACAGCCCTATATTTTTATTTCAACTATCAGTCATTGTTTCAAAAGCTGGAGGACCATGAGCATCCACATACCCATCTACCCTGTTCCCCATGATGTTCTGAGATGCCTTTGGTTCTTTCTTCTCTGTTTACATAGCTTCCTGGAACAATTCCTTAATAGTCTAAACTTGGTAGTGAAAAAATTCTCTTCATCTTCTCCTCAGAACATTTCAATTTCTCTCATTCCTGAAGGATATTTTTCTGCTGAGTACAGAATTTCAGAAAGGCAGTTCTTTCCTTTTGGCACTGAATTTTTTTTTTTTTTTTGGTCTTTTTGAGACAGGGTCTCTCTGTGGCCCCAGCTGTCCTGGAACTCACTCTGTAGACCGGGCTGGCCTTGAACTTACAAAGATCCGGCTGCCTCTGCCTCCCAAGGCTAGGATTAAAGGCGTGCGCCACCACGCCTGGCTTTGGCACTGACATTTTTGAGGAAAAACCTGCTGTTGTTTGAGTTGCTTTCCTTTTTCTGGGAAAATGCGGGAAAATGCTGCTGTTTTTGCAGCTTTCCAGATATTTTCCCCTTTGCTTTGATGGTTAGAAGTTTGGGATTCAGGGCTGGAGAGATAGCCTAGCGGTTAAGAGCACCGACGCTCTTGCAGAGGACCCGGGTTCGATCCCCAGCACCCACATGGCGGCTAAGAACCGTCTGTAACTCCAATTCCAGGAGAACTCCAGTTCCAGGGGAATCCGAGACCCTCTTCTGACCTCCGCGGCATTGCACGACACGGGTGCACAGACCTGCATGCAGACAGTACATTCATACACATACAAAAATAAATAAATAAATAAATAAATAAATAAATAAATAAATAAATAAATAAATAAATAAATAAATAAATAAAAAAAGAAGTTTGGGATTCAGGGGCTGGAGAGATGGCCTAGCGGTTAAGAGCGCCGACCTCTCTTACAGAGGACCCGGTTCAATCCCCAGCACCCACATGGCGGCCAAGAACCGTCTGAAACTCCAATTCCAGGAGAACTCCAGTTCCAGGGGAATCCAAGACCGTCTTCTGACCTCCACGGCATTGCACGACACGGGTGCACAGACCTGCATGCAGACAGTACATTGATACACATACAGAAATAAATAAAATTAAAAAAAAAAAAGAAGTTTGGGATTCATCTCAATGTGGATTTCTACTCATATCTTTCTCCATTTGTTTTCTTGTTTTTGTCTTTTTGAGACAGGGTCTCCCTGTAGCCTCAGCTATCCTGGAACTCACTATGTCGACAAGGCTGGCCTTGAAGTCACAGAGATCCACCTGCCTCTGCCTTCTGAGTCCTGGGATTAAAAGCATGTGACATCATGCCCAGTGATTTTTTTTCATTTGTTAAGTTTGTAGAATATCTACATATTTGAATATATATTTGGAGATATATATATATATATATCCTATCTCTTTCATTCATTCCAGATAGAATCTTGTTCTGTTGTCCAGGATGGTTTCAAATTTCTGGGCTTGGGCCAGGCCTGTTGGCACATTCCTTTAATCCCAGTATCAGGGAGGCAGAGACAGGCGGATCTCTGTGACTTCAAGGCCGGCCTGGTCTACATAGCAAGCTCCTGGCCAGCTGGGACTACAGGGATATCCTTTCTCAAAAAAATAAAAACAAACAAACAAAGAAAAAACCAAATTTCTGTGCTCAAGTGGTTTTCCTGTCTCAGTCTCCCTAGTAGCTAGAACCAGAGACATGTACTACCATCCTTGCCTGGCCTGTATACATACATACATACATACATACATACATACATACATACACAAACACACAAACATTCACACAATGTTAATCTCTGTTAAAGTGCCAAATTTGCCTTTCTATACGGTAATTATAATTTACTGATGCTTATTATGTGACAGGCTCTGGGCTGAATATTTCACATGCATTTTTTCAGTTAATTATCTTGAGAGCATTACAAAACTTATTTCTAACATTTTATGCACAAGAGAGCCAAGGACCACAGAGGCAAAACAACTTACCAAAGCTTCACAAGTGTTAGTGCTAGAATCTGCCCACAATGGTAACCCTGCCTTTGTGGCTCCCAGTAGAGCCTTACCTAATGAAAAATGGTCCCAGGGAGATCAATAAAAACTGAGGCAAAAGAAAAAGAAAACTGGGGCTGGAGAGATGGCTCAGCAGTTAAGAGCACTGACTGCTCTTGCAGAGGACCGGGTTCGATTCCCAGCACCTACATGGTGGCTAAGAACTGCCTTTAACTCCAGTTCCTTTTAACTTCCAGTTCCATCTGACGCCCCCTTCTGACCTCCGTGGCATTGCACAACATGGGTGCACAAACTTACATGCAGACAGTACCACATTAAAAAAAAAAAAATAGCCAGGCGTGGTGGTGCATGCCTTTAATCCTAGCACATGGGAGGCAGAGGCAGGCGGATCTCTATGAGTTCAAGGCCAGCCTGGTCTACAGAGTGAGTTCCAGGACAACTGGGGCAACAGGGAGACCCTGTCTAAAAAACAAACAAAAAACCCCAAACCAAAAAAAAACAAAAAAAACAAAAACAAAAAAAACCATAAAAACTTGCTAGAGAGCAGGTCAGTTGAGTAGAGAGAGAAGTGAACCTGGAAGAAGTGACTTGAATTTGGTGGGTAGCTTTAGGTGGCTGACTGTCAGAGGAACTAATGACACTACCAAAATGCATGTGAAGACTTTAATAAGCCATTGCAGTCCTTTAGCTGTGGTCTTCCTCACTGCAAAGTTAGCTCTAAAGCTTAGTCACTCAAAATACTAGAATTAATTTTTTTTTTGTCTTTTTGAGACAGGGTCTCCCTATAGCCCCAGCTGGCCTAGAACTCACTCTATAGACAAGGCTGTCCTTGAACTCAAAGAGATCCGCCTGCCTCTGCCTCCCTAGTGCTGGGATTAAAGGCATGCACCACCACGCCCAGCTTAAAGATGGTTCTTAGCCACCATGTGGGTGCTGGGAATGGAACCCGGGTCCTCTGCAAGAGTAGTCTGCACTCTTAACCACTGAGCCATCTCTCCAGCCCCTCTAGAATTAATTTTTGAAAGGGAAAATTAGGAAGGGTATCTGGGCTCTAGGACCCCCTCCTCCTTAGAGAAGAAGCTGCTAATGAAGTTCAGTACAATATTCTAAATTAATGGTGTATGGTTTCTGAGAGGGAAAGATTCATCTCTGAAGAGACTTGTTTACAAGTGATCAGAAAAAAAAAAATCACTGAAGTTCCAGCCACATCATACTAGACCATGGCAATAGTTAAAGGAAGGGGCTCACTTAAAATCCCTGTATTAGGGGCTGGAGATATGGCTCAGCAATTAAGAGCACCAACTGCTCTTGCAGAGGACCGGGTTCCATTCCTAGCACTCACATGGCGGCTAAGAACTTTCTTTAAACCAGGTGTGGTGGTGCACACCTTTAATCCTAGCACTCGGGAGGCAGAGGCAGGTGGATCTCTGTGAGTTCAAGGCCAGCCTGGTCTACACAGTGAGTTCCAGGCCAGCTGGGGCTACAGGGAGACACTATCTCAAAAAGACAAAAAAAAAAAAATCCCTGTTATTAATTACTTTTTTTAAAAAATATTTTTAAATTTTTATTTATTTATTTTGTATGTGTTTGAATGTACTGTCTGCATGTAGGTTTGTGCACCCGTGTCGTGCAATGCCGCGGAGGTCAGAAGAGGGTCTCAGTCTCGGATTCCCCTGGAACTGGAGTTCTCCTGGAATTGGAGTTACAGACGGTTCTTAGCCGCCATGTGGGTGCTGGGGATCGAACCCGGGTCCTCTGCAAGAGCAGTCGGTGCTCTTAACTGCTAGGCTAGCTCTCCAGCCCCGGATCTATTATAGTTTAAATAGAAGCTGGGAAATGTAAAGTCATCCTTGACGAAAGATCCTATGATCAGGTGACCATCGTTGAATGGTTTCTCCTTCAGGACATTGATCATCAGAGCACTCACAAGGAAGAAGGGACCTGTGAAGAAGGATGTTCGGCAACAGGGTGAGGCTTCAGATCTAGGTAAGCTGAAAAAATCACAAAAGCAAGGCATGCTCTGGTTTTTTACTGTTTTTGACCTAAAAGTTTTTTTTTTTACAGGAAAATCATTATTATGGTTTCACAGAATTTAGAGCTGGTCATTCAGCTGGTCACAGGCACAGAGGGTTAGAGTCAAAGACAAACTGATTGGATGCTGTTATCAGGCTCAGGCAATGTGGCTACGCTTAGAAACTAAAAGTGAGATGGTGATGATAGGAGGCAGAGGCAGGCAGATCTCTGTGAGTTCAAGGCCAGCCTGGTCTACATAGTGAATTCTAGGACAGCTGGGGATATAGGGAGATCCTGAGATCCTGTCTCAAAAAGACCAAAAAAATAAATAAATAAAAATAAAAAAAAAAGAACAGGAAGAGAAAGAATACCAAACTAGGGACTGGAGAGATAGCTCAACAGTTAAAGAGTACTGGCTACTCTTCAGATCTATGTTTGGGTCCCAGGACTCACATGGTGGCTCCAATTCCCAGGGATTCAATGCCCTCCTTCATGGGCACTGTATACATGTGGTGTACTTACATACATGCAAGCAAAACACTCATACACATAAAAGTAAATTAAAATGTAAATTAACGTGTTTAAAAGCAAACCCTGTGCTTCAGAAGGATTTACTATGTGCAAGGTGGTATAAAAATCTTCAAGCCAGGCATGGTGGTGCATAGTGAATTCATGGTAGTGCATAGTGAATTCCAGGCCAGCTGGGGCTACAGGGAGACCCTGTCTCAAAAAGAAAAAAAATCTTCAGGGTCTAGAGAGATGGCTCACTGGTTAAAGAGCACTGAATACTCTTGCAGAAGTCCAGGGTTCAATTCCTACCACCCACATGGTGGCTAAAAACTATTCATAACTTCAGTTCCAGGGGATCCAACACCTTCCTCTGACCTCCACAGGTATTGCATGACATGGGCACACTTACACACATGTAGACAATGCACTCATACACATAAAATAAAAATAATATGTAGGGGCTGGAGAGATGGCCTAGCGGTTAAGAGCACAGACTGCTCTTGCAGGGACCCGGGTTCGATCCCCAGCACCCACATGGAGGCTAAGAACCGTCTGTAACTCCAATTCCAGGAGAACTCCAGTTCCAGGGGGAATCTGAGACCCTCTTCTGACCTCCACGGCATTGCACGACATGGGTGCACAAACCTACATGCAAACAGGACATTTATACACATACAAAATAAAAAAAAAGAAAAATAACATGTAAAAAGTCTTCAAATAGGATTCCATTTAGTCCTTTTGTTGGGATACACACACACACACACACACACACACACACACACACACACACACGCACACACACAAAGTTAAATCTTACCTATAATACTGCCTACCAGAAGCAAAGCTCCCTTATCAACAGTATTTGAACATGACTGTGAAGTTCCTTAGAAACTTGGGGAACATGGGAGTAAAATTGTTCTCTTGCTATTTAAATATATAATCAATGTATAATGTGTTTGAGTCAAACAGGAAATGTTGCCCTTACTAAAGCAACACTTCACATCTAGAAGTCTGGGATGGTAACCAGGTTAAGTATACACACACCAATGGTGGTCCTCAGTGAGGGCTAGGGTGGGGAACCCTCCCCCCCCCCAAAAAAGCAGTTCACTGAGAAAATGTTGGTGATGCCCTTCTGAGCCTGTTGCAGCATTTTGTGATTTGATTTTCATGCAGGTTCACCTGAGCTAAGGACACATTCTGATTACGTGAACTTTAACTTTTCTAGTCATTTTAAAAAATATTTTTATTTTATTTTATTATTACTTTTTTATGTGTATGAGTGTACTGTCTGCGTGTAGGTTGGTGCACCTGTATAGTGCAATGCCACGGAGGTCAGAAGAGGGCGTTGGATTCCCCTGGAACTGGAGTTAAAGACGATTCTTAGCCACCATGTGGGTGCTGGGGATCGAACCCAGGTCTTCTGCAAGAGCAGTCGGCATTCTTAACTGCTGAGCCATCTCTCCAGCCCCCATCTAGTCATTTTTTATTGTAATTTCCTATGGGCTTCTGGCCATAGGAGTTATTCCTTACACAGGAAAGTATAAAATAATTTTCTTACAGTAAATTAATATGCTGACAAACTATATTATAAATCATGGAGTCTGGTTATTATGGATCAGGCTGACAGATTGATCTATTTTAGTAGTGTTAACAAAATCACTTTAAAGCTTTATTTTTTTAACCTATTAATTTCTTTTTGGGTTTTTTGAGACAGGGTCTCCCTGTAGCCCTAGCTGGCTTGGAATTCATTATATAGACCAGGGTAGGCTTGATCTCACAGAGATCCACCTGCCTCTGCCTCCCAAGTATTGGGACTAAAGGCATGTGGCACCATGCTGGGCTGTGGTTAAATTCTTACAGGTTGCCCCAACACCTATGTATTGGAGGGTTAGTCCCCAGATGGTGGTGCTGTTGGGAACGGTGCTGTCAGGAAACCAGTAAGCTGTAGATCACTGGAGTGTGCCCTTGAAGGGCGTCCCTTGCCATTACCCCAACTTAGCTGCTATGTAGTGAGTGACTGTGTTCCATCATCTACTCTCTTTTTTTTTTTTTTTTTTTTTTTTTTTTT
>VZQC01008739.1:424388-489551 GCA_009823505.1 Rhizomys pruinosus | reverse complement strand
CTCCACCACACCCGGCCCATCATCTACTCTCTTTCCTGACATTCTGCCTCATCACAGACTCAGAAACAGAGGAGCCACGAGATCCTGGTCTCAGAAACCATGAGCCCACATTATGTCTTTCCTCTGGTATTTTGTTAAAGCAAGTAACACAGAAAATTGGCACCAAGAGCAGAGTTTTTGCTGTAGTGCAGAGTCTTTGAAATAGATCTGCAGAAGCATCTGGGAAAGTTTGGAGAGGGCTAGAGAGAACATGGAATGCTGTACATAGCTTTATGAGAAATCCTGATGGAATCTCAGAAGCCCGGAATGCTGTCAGAAACATGGACCACAAAGACAGTTGATGAGATTTCAAATGGAACTGAGGACTCTATAGGGATGGTTCTACATACCAATTTCTGTTACATTCCAGGAAAGATTGTGTCTGAGACTTCGTGGAAGCTGAGCTTAAAGGTAGAGTAATGGAGTATTGATCCCAGGATGTTAGAGATGCTGGGAGTGGATCTTCTGCTGAGGAAAGCAGTGGGCAATGAGCAGAGCCACCCCAAGAGAGAAGCCACTTGGGCTGCTGCAGCTGGTGGCAGGGTGCGGCCGTCTAAGCCCACCGGCACTCATATCAAAATCACATACCCCAGAGCGGCGCACTGGGCTACAGGATCGGTGTTTGCCTGCACGGACTCATGCTTACTTTGGTCCCATTCCTCTTTTCTTTCCTTTAGAATCTTTTCATTTATGTGTATATGTGTGTGTGCCTGCTTACATGTGTACCACATACAAGGATGCAGGATGCCAGAAGAGGGCATGGATCCCCTGGAACTGGGGTTACAGGCTTACAAGAAGTTTTGTGCTGCCTGATGTGGGTTCTAGAAATGGAGCATTGGTCCTGTTAGAGCAGCAAGTAATCTTAACTATTGAACCATCTCTCCAGCTCTCTCTCTCTCTCTCTCTCTCTCTCTCTCTCTCTCTCTCTCTCAAATACTTTATTTGTATTTTATGTGTATAAGTGTAATGCATGGATGTAGGTGGATGCACCCATGTTGTGCAAGGTCTATGGAGGTCAGAAGAGGGCTTTGGATCCCCTGGGACTGGAGTTACAGACAGTTGTTAGCTGTCATGTGGGTGCTGGGAATCAAACCCAGGTCCTCTGCAAGAGTAGTCAGTGCTTTAGCCACTGAGCCATCTCTCCAGACTCAGCCCTCATTTTTTTTTGTCTTTTGCAGACAGGGTCTCCCTATAGCCCCAGCTGTCTTGGAACTCACTATGTAGACCAGGCTGGCTTGGAACTCACAGAGATCTGCCTGCCTCTGCCTCCTGAATGCTGGGATTAAAGGTATGGACCACCATGCCTGGATAGCCCTCTCTTTTTTATTTTTATTATTTTTTAATTTTTAAATTTTTTTTAAATTTATTCTTTATGTGTATGAGTGTACTTGTCTGCATGTAAGTTTGTGCACCTGTGTTGTGCAATGCCGCAGAGGTCAGAAGAGGGTGTCTGATTCCCCTGGAACTGGAGTTACAGATGGTTCTCAGCCGCCATGTGGGTGCTGGGGATTGAACCTGGGTCCTCTGCAAGAGCAGTCATGCTCTTAATCGCTAGGCCATCTCTCCAGCCCAGCCTTCTCTTTTTTAAAAAAATAATTTTATTAGCTGAGAATGGTATTACATGCCTTTAATCACAGGATTTGGAAGGCAGAGGCAAGCAGATCTCTGAGTCTGAGGCCAGCCTGCTCCACATAGAGAGTTATAGGCCACTCTGAGTTATATAGCAAGACTCTATCCCCCCCAAAGTTTATTACATTTATTTATTTATTTATTTGTTTATTTATTTATTTATTTATTTATTTATTTATTTATTGTGTGTGTGTATGTGTGTATGCATGCACACATACCATGATGGCATACATGTGGAGGTCAGAATATAACCTGCAGGTTTGGTTCTATCCTTCCACCAAGTCAATCTGAGGGGATCAAGCTCAGGTCATCAGCCTTGGTGGCAAGTGCCTTTGCCTACCAAGCCATCACACCAGCCCCCATTCCTGTTGTATGTTCCCATTCCTGTCTTGCAGAATGGGGATGTTTGGCCTGGGCTTCTCCCATCATTCTGTGTTGAAGTATTTAGCTTACAGTTTGATTTTTATAGATATTAAAAGATAAGGGCTATCTTTAGTCTCTGAAAAGACCTAGAACCTGGCCTTTTGAACAATGCTGGAACCTTTAAGTCTATGGGGACTCGGAGAATACATTTTGCATTGTGCAACAGACATGGGTTTTAGGGATCCAGGGGAAGAATATGATTTGATCGTAAATGCTCTCTAAAAGCTCATGTGTTGGAGTCTTGGTTTTCAGCTGGTAATGCTACAGTCCTGTTGGAGTCTCATTAGAGGAGGGAGGTGCTCAGAGATGTGCCCTTGAAGAGTGTATTTTGTCCCCCATGTGTATATGCCTGCCTGCACGCATTTCTGTGTACGTGCTCCTGTCTACCATGAGGTGAGCTGCTTTGCTTTACTGTGCACTTCAGATCATGGTGCTATGTCTTATCATGGGATCAAAAACATGGACCCAGGGGATGGAGAGATGGCTCAGCTGTTGGGAGCGCCGACTGCTCTTACACAGGACCAGGGTTCAATTCCCAGCACCCACATGGTGGGCTAAGGACCATCTTTAACTCCAGTACCAGGGGAATCTCACACCCTCTTCTGACCTCTGCGGCATTGCATAGACCTACAGCAGACGGTATACACACACACACACACACACACACACACACACGCACACCAAAAAAAAAAAAAAAAATGGACCCAAATAAGCCAATAAAAATCTCTCCTTGTTGATTTTCGTGGGGATTTCCTCACACAGACTGAAAGCTGATCGGCATTGATTGCTTAGTAATAAGTATGTAACTGATGTAGAAACACCATCTACCTCCCATATTGAACTCACCAATGGATATTTGATGACATGATCCAAATATTACATAAATGACTGAAGAACAGAAGGCTGCATAAGTGATGTTGAGAGGCAGAATCAGTTGCCTTGTTAGCAAACTAAGTGTTGGGCCTGAAAAGCAAGATGATTTATTAATCAATGAAGGTACTTTGGCTTAAAAGTCACCTTAAGAGCCGGGCGTGGTGCGCATGCCTTAATACCAGACATGGGAGGCAGCAGGCAGGGGTGGATCTCTGTGAGTCAAGCCAGCCGGCTACAGTGAGTGAGTTTCCGGAGCCAGCTGGGACGTGACAGGACAAGACCCGTTCTCAAAAAGACCCATAAAAAAAAAAAGTGCACACATTAAACAAGAAAAACAAACAAAAAAAAATATTACGGGCTCATATATGTGTCCTATTGATCTCAACATACTATTTAATATTCCATTGTGTTTTTTTTTTTTTATTTTGAGACAGTTGTTCTGTTTTTTTGTTCAGGTCTGGCCTCAAACTATTAAGTAGCCACGACATGACCTGGAACTTCTGATCCTCTGCATATCCCAACCTCACAAGTGCGGGCTTACGGCTCTTGGTCCCTACAGTGTCCAGTTTATGAGTTCTGGAGACCAAACCCAGGACTGTGTGCTAGTCAAGCACTCCACCAACCAAGCTCCAAGCATAGCCTTACATCTTAGCTCTTTTTCATAGGCTGAAATGCCTTCACTGAGAGGTCTTAATACAATATAGAAAGGAGGCAATATAGCTGTAGGGTCCCTAATTCCAGCATCTTAGAGGCAGCTCTGTCCAGTTCAAGAAGGGCCTGGGAATCCTCCAGGGCTGAAGATAGCTGGAGACCAAGGCAAAAATCACACCAACTTGCCTCCAGGTCGTTAAGTGCTGTCTTCCATACGCTAATTACCCCAATCTCTTTCATCTCCCTTCAATACTTTCTATACAAGGCTTTAAAAATCCATTTAATTATATTTCATTTGTATGTGTCTGTACATGTGTTTGCATGAGTATGTGTAGAAGATAAAAGACACACTGTAGATAGGTTCTCTCCTTCCATCTTTCCATGGGCCTGGAGATTGAACTCAGGTTATCAGGCTGGTAATGTTCAGAGGGAAAAATGCCTTTGTACACTGATACATCTTCGCTGACCTCACATGTTTTGTTATTGTTATATTGTTGTATTTTTGGTTTTTTTTGAGAGACAGGATCTCCCTGTAGCCCCAGCTGTCCTGGAACATCACTTGTAACCAGGCTGGCCTTGAACTCAAAAGATCGAACCCTGCCTCTGCCTCCCCCAAGTGCTAGGAAGGCTAATTAAAGGTGTGTTGCCACCCGCCCGGCTTTTTTTTTTTTTGTTTTTTTTTTTTTAGTGAAATTTTAAAACAAGTAATAGAGTATGATGTGAACAAGCTCCTTTAATCCAGCATCTGCTTTGTGCAATGGTCCAGCGGTCTCGTGATTCGGGCTGGGCCCCACGTCCTCTCCAACGCTTATTTGTCACTGTGGAGTACATCCAGAAATGAAAATCATTTCATCTGTAGAGGATTTAACAAATATCACTGAAAGATGATTCCTCATTCAAATACAAAACCACATCATTTACTTGATTTTCTGGTTATTTGGTAAAGTGGTTGTTATAGTACAAGGACTCTAAGATGATCCTAAGGGCACATGTTTCAGGTATGGGACAGAGACACTGGCTTCTTCCATAGACAGACTGTAACAGGATGTCCCTTCTGAGATGCAACTTCAAGAAAGAACTGTGGCTTCAGACTTAGCTCTTTGATAGTATCTCTCATTCACTTTTTAGTTATTTTTTTTTAATTTCTTATTTTTCTGTAGGTGTAGAATGTACTGTCCTGCATGCAAGTCTGCTGCACCCGTTGTCGTGCACATGCCGCGGAGTCAGAAGAGGGTCTCGGATTCCCTGGCGCGGTGAGTTCCCTGGAATTGGAGTTATCAGCGGCTCTCTGCCACCATGTCGGGGTACCGGACTGAGAACAACATCGACGGGTTTCCCTGTTAAAGAGCAGTCGCGCTCACCACATAATGAACCTAGGCCAATCCTCTCCAGCCCCCCCGAATTCACTATTTTTTTGAGACAGGGTCTCCCCTAGTAGCCCCGATTGGCCTAGAACCATTCTGGTAGCACCCATGCTGGCCTCTAACTCATAGATCACCTGCCCTCTGCCTCCTGAATGCTGGATTAAAGACATACCACACCACACCGGCCTTAAAGACAGTTCTTAGCAGCAAGGGGGTAACTGGGGAATTAGAACCCCAGATCCTCTGCGAAGAGCAGTTGGCCTCTTAACTCTGAGCCATTCTCAAAAGCCCGTTTGTATCTTTAAAAGACAGCTTACTATTATTGCTCTGGTTGCCTGATTCACGAGATCCACTTGCCTCTACTTCCTCAGTACTGGGATTAAAGGCGTGCACTGCCACATCCAGCATGAGTAAGATTTGAACTAAAGGCTCTGCCATTTGTCCTCGGTTGTCGGAACAAGTAGCGAGGCACTCCATCAGCGCGAGGTGCGTACGAAAGAATCCTCACTGTCATCCCGAGACTCAGAGAAGCTTGCGCTGAAAGCCTCTACGACCGTCGCCAACATATCAAAAAAGAAACCGAGCTGTAGAACATGACAGCCAGACGGAACAAGATCGCCTGAGGACATGAGTTGTTGGAACACAGATCTCCAGCCTTGGTAGGGCCTTGAGATGGCTGACAATAACTGTGGCTACATGAGAGACCTTCAGCCAGGAGTATGGTGGGATCTGAGGTGAACTTTAGAAAAGTATTTGTTAAAAAAAAAGAAAAGTATTTGTTGCTAGACATGGTGTGCATTGTTTTAAACTCACTGTGTTTAAATTAGGACCCCAATATGGTGCTCACTTTGGTTGGTGTCCCTCTTAAGTCTCTTATAATCCATAGGTGTTCTAGTTTGTCTCGCAGGGCTGTGACAATTAACACGCTGACCACACCAACTTTGTGGGAGGAAAGGGTTTATTCAGCATTACATCCTGCCTGGGTCACAGTTTCATCACTCAGGGAGCCAAGCAGGAAGACTCAGGGCAGAACCTGGAGCAGGAAGCTGAAGCACCCGTACATGGAAGAATGCTAGGTTCATAGGCTTGCTCCCCTGGCTCATGCCCAGCATGCATTCTTATACAGTACACAACAACCTGCCCAGGGTGGCACCACTCTTGTGGGCTGGGCCCTCCCACACTGCTCGACCATCAAGACAATACTCCACAGATGTGGCCACAGGCCAATCCAATGGAGCCAATTCCCCAACTGAGGCTCCCTCAACCCAGGTGTGTCAAGTTGACACTAAAGCTATCCAGCACAATAGGTTTCACTCTGCATTCCTTTTCTATTTCTTTTTCGGGTAGGATATCTCATAGAGCCCAGGCTGGCTTCAAACGTTCCATGTAGCCAAGGGTGACCTTGGGCTTCTAATCCTCCAGTTCCATCTTCCAATGGCTGGGATCACAGGCAAGCACTACCATATCCAGTTTATGCTTAGATCAAACCCAGGGCTTTGAGCATGCTAGGCAAGTAGTCTACCAGCTAAGCTGCACCCCCCATTCTTTTTCTTTCGTTTGTTTTTTTGAGACAGGGTCTCCTTGTAGCCCCAGCTGTCCTGGAACTCCCAATGTAGACCAGGCTGGCCTCTATTTCACAGAGATGCTTTGGCCTCCAAGTGCTAGGATTAAAGTTGTGTACCATAATACCCCACTCCATTTTTTTTCCTTAAGCAAGACTCTGTTAATTATAGAAAGTGGAAAATATGCTCAAATTACCTTAGGCAAAATGGGAAATTTATTAGAAGGGTGTGAAGGACAACTGGACCTCACTGGACACTGGTACCAGAAGGCTTCATGGTATTAGGCAGTATTTCCCTCCTTCTCTTTGTCTATCTTCAGGACTACATAGTATTCTGCCTCAGGTTCTAGGGTGGGACAAGGCTATGAGTATTCTATATACATCTCCTGGATCAGATATACAAATGCCTTGGGGTTATACAGCCTTAATAATATCTCTTGGGGGGCTGGAGAGATGGCCTAGCGGTTAAGAGCGCCGACCGCTCTTGCAGAGGACCTGGGTTCGATCCCCAGCACCCACATGGTGGCTGAGAACCATCTGAAACTCCAATTCCAGGAGAACTCCAGTTCCAGGGGAATCCGAGACTGAGACCCTCTTCTGACCTCCGCGGCATTGCACGACATGGGTGCACAAACCTGCATGCAGACAGTACATTGATACACGTACAGAAATAAAAAAAAAATATCTCTTGGGGCATACTTACTAGACAATACCAAAGTGTTTTCCAGATGGAGGTTCAGTAAAGGTAGAAGGCCTGGGGGTAGACATTAGGGGCAGAGCACTTTGTTAGTGTGCAAAAGACCCTGGGTTCAACCTCTGGCATGGCCAGATAGGGAAGAGTAAACTAGTATAAACAAAGGAGTAATAAAACCCATTCTGCCCAAAACCTGAGTGACCCCTGAGGACCAGATCCTCAGCTGACCTTGAGAAAGCAAAAACCTTGGTTCATCTGGGCTAACTGTGTGGCCTTAAACATCCAAAAGGAAAGTATAACCAGAAATAAAAATAATTAGTAAGGCCTGAGAAATTGTACTTCAGGTATAAAACTTGAGATCTTAGTAAAAAGACAAAAAGTAAAAAACAATAACAACAACAATAACAACAAAACCCATTCTCTTCTCTGTGGACAAATTTGGCCTTGAGTTGATTTTCTAGCCTGTTTCCCTAAAGATCAGATAACAGTAGGAAGTCAGCTACTGGACCAGAAAGAACTGGTTCTGGTAAAAATGAATCCAGGCAGTACATTCCTATGGGCCAAGGAGTGTGGATGAAAGAAAAAGCTAGAGGGAACCCCATGCTTCAGGCTTCTCTGAGCACAGGGTCTTGTCAGTGGTTTTGTTACTTGCAGGGTCCTGGAAACAACACTTAGGCCACAAGAATTCTTGTCTCCTCAATCTCGGTGTCCAGCAACAGAGGAATGGGTAAAGAAAGTGCGGCATGGGTATACCATGGATGTTTGCCAACCGTGAAGGAGAAGGAGTTGTGTCCTTTGCAGGAAAATGGATGAACTTTCTAGAGGAGCAAAGGGGAAAACAGGAGGTGGAGAGAAGAGAGGAAGAAGCGGGGAGGAGACATGGGGCACGCAGGATGAACAGCATATACTTGGACAAAACGTCTTTATGTGACACACTACCATGTACAGTTAATACATGCAATGGAAATTTTAAAGAGAGAAAAGTGAAGTGGCATTTAAGAACAACAGCTATGCCGGGCATGGTGGCGCACGCCTTTAATCCTAGCACTTGGGAGGCAGGCGGATCTCTGTGAGTTCAAGGCCAGCCTGGTCTACAAAGTGAGTTCCAGGACAGCTGGAGCTACAGGGAGACCTGTCTCAAAAAGACAAAAAAAAAAAGAAAAGAAAAAGAAAAAAAGAAACAACAGCTAACAAAAAGTTAACATTGGCCTTAATAATTTCAACATTTGCTCTCTAAAACGAGCCATTGGAGAGATGGAGAGATGGCTCAGCTGTTAGGAACACTGGCTGCTCTTGCAGAGGACCCAGGTTTGGTTCCTAGCACCTACATAGTGGCTTGCAACCGTCTGTAACTCCATTTCCAGGGTATCTGACCCTCTTCTGGCCTCTGAAAGCACTGCATGAAAAGGGTGCACTTACATACATGTAGGCATAATACTCATACACATAAAATTTAAATAAATAAATAAATTTAAAAAGAGTCATTAGTCCCTGTTTGGAAACAAGGTGTTTGTGTTTGTTTTCAGACAAGGTCTGTACAGAGTCCCTGTCCTCCTGCCCCATCTCTCCAGCACCAGCAGTGCAGGTGTGCACCACTGAACCGGATGGAAAGGAGCTTCCGACAGCCCACGTCCTGTTTCCTAGCACTCGTCTTTCTGAACAAAATTAATGCCACCTGAGATCTACAGTGGTCATGAGTCTGAAATCCCCAATGAGGTGACAATGACCTGGAGTGGGGGTTGCAAATATCGTGGGAAGTATTCTTGGGTCTAAGCTCAGCCAAATCTTTTGGAACCATCCTGAGAAAAGGGCAAAAACCTGAGAAATTAGAGAACAAATGAAAACAGTGTGATTGCAGTTCCCACACTTTCTTTGTGTTCACTTGGCAGAACTGTTTGCCAGGAGTCTGACAATTAATCTTTGGGTAAGAAGGCTTTGGATCTTCCTTACCTTGGGGAACCTGAACAAGGCCAACACTTAAACCAGCAAGTAAGTCTCCAAGAAGCCAGTCATTGAATTGATAAAAACACATCCATTCTAGGAAGGGAAAGATGGTAAGCATGTATCTTAGGAATTTGTGCAATGAGCAGCTGTGAGAGAGAAGAGCAGAGACTTGAGTAGATTCTCCAGAGAGAATCCCACAGCCCAGGAAAGGCACAGTGCACAACCCTTGTCCCTGCATAGCAGCTTCTCATCAGAACTGCTGACATTTTCACACACTGGACAGAATCATTCTTTGTTGTGGGCCTGTCCTCTATGCAGTATGTGTACCATTAGTTCTGTGGTTTATTGGGCTGTTTAGAAAGAGTCAAACTTACCAATTTCTAGCAGAAAATGAACTGGTATTATGATCATAATAACAGTTTTTTTGAGATATGAAATAAATGGGTAATAGAGACAGGTAGCACTTTAGATCTTTACACATTTATATATTTATTTTGTGTGTGGAGGTTAGAGCACACCTGGTGGAGTCAGTTCTCTCCTACCATTTGGGTCTCAAGGATGGGACTCAGGTTGTCAATGCTGGCAGCAGGTGCCTTTACCTGCCTACTTAACTGCTGCAGTTAACACCTTTACATCATTCCATATAATAAAATTTACCCAGACATTGACTATCTGGAATTGCCCTGGGATATGTAGAAAGTTATAGAAAATACAGAATATGAAGTTTTGTACTTGAGGAGTTAGTCAGGCAAAGATAAGACTTTGCATATTTTAAAGGCTATACTATCTCTGGATCCCAGGCAGGAACATCCCCCCCCACCCCCCAGGAGACATCTGGGAAAATTTCTTTATTTTTTTTTTTGTCTTCCTGAGACAGGGTCTTCTTATAGTCCCAGCTGGACTGGAATTTGCTATATAGACCAGGCTGGTCTCAGTCTCACAGAGATCTGCCTGCCTCTGCCTCTCAAGTACTGGGACTAAAGGCATTCGAGACCATGCCTGACTTGGAGACACTTTTTTTTTTTTTGGGTCTTTTCGAGACAGAGTCTCCCTGTAGTCCCAGCTGTCCTGGAACTCACTCTGTAGACCAGGCTGGACTTGAACTCACAAAGATCTGCCTGCCTCTGTCTCCTGAGTGCTAGGATTAAAGGTGTGCACCACCATGCCCGGCTTGGAGACACTTTTGAGTCTCATGACTGGCATCCAATGGAATAGGCGACGGATGTGGCTTAATATTCTAAAATGGACAGGACATTTCTCTACCAGAAATATTTTGGTGGGAATTGGGGGCGGGGGTGTTTCTGGGGATGTAGCTCAGTTGTTAGAGTGCTTGCTCAGCATGCACAAAGTCCTGGGCTCCATCTCCATCCTCAGCACTGTCTACACTGGGCATGTTGATGCATGACTATAATTCCAACACTTGGGAGGTGGAGGTGGGAGGATAAGGAGCTCAAGGTTGTCCCTTGCTACACAGTGACTTTGAGGCCAGTCTGGATTACTTGAGTCCCTATCTAAAAAACAGCAACAGAGAAAAGACAGCATCTTCAGCAAGTGGTGTTGGCAAAACTGGATCACCACTTATAGAAGAATGAAATTAAACCCCTACCTCTAACCCTGCACAAAAGTCAACTCCAGATGGATCAAAGACCTCAATGTGAAACCCCAAACTCTGAAGGTGATAGAAGAAAAAGTTGGCAGCAGACTACAAGACATAGGCGTAGGAAAAGACTTCCTAAATCAGACAGCAGCTGCATAAGAATTAAGGTCGACAATTGACAAATGGGACCTCATCAAACTCAAAAGCTTCTGTACATCAAAAGAAACAATCAAGGAAGTGAAGAGAAATCCCACAGAGTGGGAGGAAACCTTCACTGCAGATACATCTGACAAAGCATTGATTTCCAGAATATATAAACTACTCAAAAAACAAAGAAAAAAGAAAACAAATGACCCGCTCAATAGATGGAGCAAAGAACTGAACAGAGACTTCACAAGCGAGGAATTAGAGATGTCTGAGAAACACCTCAAGAACTGCTCAACATCACTAATCATTAAGGAAATGCAAATCAAAACCACTTTAAGATATCATCTTACTCCAATAAGACTGGCTAGGATCAAGAAAACAAATGATACCAAGTGCTGGAGAGGTTGTGGGGAAAGGGGAACACTCATCCACTGCTGGTGGGAATGTAAACTCGTACAGCCACTATGGAAAGCAGTGTGGAGAACCCTTGGAAGACTTGGAATGAACTTGCCACCCGACCCAGCCATACCACTCCTGGGCATGTACCCTCAAGACTTACGCCACCACAGAGATACATGCACGGCCATGTTTATTGCAGCTCTCTTCACAATAGCAAGGAGCTGGAACCGACCCAAATGCCCCTCAACTGACGAGTGGATATAGAAAATGTGGTACATCTACACAATGGAGTTCTATGCAGCAGTAAAGAAAGATGACATCATGAGCTTTGCAGGAAAATGGCTGGAGCTAGAAGACATCATGCTGAGTGAAGTAACACAGCCCCAGAAAAACAAACGACGAATGGTATCCCTCATCTGTGGATGCTAGTGTCAATCACCTAGTTGTAAGTATTTCTTGTGCATGGCCCCTTGAGCTTTTGTCCAAAGCAGTTGGGAGTGATGCATATTGGAAACAACAACAACAACAACAACAACAACGGAAAGGACTGCATCAAAAAACTGACTGAAATGATGAACTTCTGCTCAAAACAGTCAACTTCCACATGGAGAATATTAAGAAAGACTGAGAAAGAGATGAAAAGCATGTTTGGCAGAATGCATGAGCTCTGGTGGGGTGGGGGGATGGGGGGGACACGGGTCTAGATTTGATAAAAAATATATATATAAATAAATAAATAAAAATAAAAAACAGCAACAATAATAAAAACAGAAACAAATTTATGATTCAAAATGCTAGTGGTAAGCCAGGCATGGTGGCACACGCCTTTAATCCTAGCACTTGGGAGGCAGAGGCAGGCAGATCTTTGTGAGTTCAAGGCCAGCCTGGTCTACAGAGTAAGTTCCAGGACAGCTGGGGCTACAGGGAGACCCTGTCTTGAAAAGACAAAAAAAAAAAAATGCTAGTGGTAATAGCTGAGTGCAGGGACTGGAGAGATGGCTCAGCAGTTAGCAGTACTGGCTGTTCTTTCAGAGGAGCCTGGTTTCGTTCCTAGAACCCACATGGCAGCTAACAACTAGTCCCTAAGTCCAGTTCCAGGGAATCCCACATTCTCCTCTGACCTCTATGGATACTGCACACACATGGTGCAATTACATACCTACAGGCAAAACATGCATACATGTAGGATAGATGATAGATAGATAGATAGATAGATAGATAGATAGATAGATAGACAGAGCTGAGTGCAGTGGCATACATACCTGTAGTTCCAGCTACTCAGAAGGCTGAGGCAGGAGGATCACTTTTGTCCGTGAACTTGAGAACAGCCTGAGCAACACAGTGACACCTTATCTCAAAACAAAAACAAAATGTCAATGTTGCTGAGATTAAATGAAACTACAGTAACTTTAGATTATCTATAGCAGAATCTTAATCTACTGATGAGTAAAACCAATTTGGTTTTAAATGGTCTTTTGCCATTTATATTTTGGCATGGAGTGGCATGTGAGTAGAAATTTTATTCACTTACAAGCTGGGCTAGATAACTGAGATTTAACTAAACAACAAATACAACTTAGTGTGTACCACTGAACAGTGTGCTTAGATGTGATTTCATATATACCTGACATGTACAACTGTAAGTATTATTATCTCTAAGGTACATAAGGCCAATTAAGTACATATGATTTTGCACATGTGAGCAGAGCCGGGGCTGATACCTAGCTCAGTGTTCTATCCTGTCTATAACCTCCCCACATCTTACTGACAGCTGTTCCATTCTGCTCAGGAGCCTGGAGCAAAGCCACTGGTTTGGAAGGAACACTGCACTGCCATTCTTATGAGAGTTGCTGGGTTTGAGACAGGTGTACAGTCATAATTAGAGCTATCAATTTCTATGCACCTGCCTCAAGCCCAGAGCCTGGCACTGGGACACTCTGTCCCTTCCCCTGGTGCAGTGTCTCCTCCCCAACACGTGTCTCTTGGCTGGGGATCAGTGACTCTGCGCAGTCATCAATGGTCATTGCATTGGGGGAAAATCAAAGTGAACATGGAGTGATGAGGGTCTAAGCATACAAAGAAGCACGGGGAGAGTTAGAGCAATAGAAAACTGAACCCAGCACGGGACTAGGAAGGCATTTAGACAGGAATTCTTATTTTAGTAAAGATTATCTTAAAAGTATGCAATGTGGGCTGGGGAGATGGCTCAGTAGGTAAAAAAGTTTGCCATATAATTGCAAAGATGTCGATTTGGATCCCTAGAACCCATGTGTGAGGGCCCATAATCCTGTGGGGAGATGGGTATTGAGACAGGAGGGCCCTCAGAGGCAGTAGGCCAGGCTGTCTGGGGTGTAGAGAAGAAAGACAATGAAGAGATGGTATCTTTTTATTTTATTTTATTTATTTATTTATTTATTTATTTATTTATTTATTTTTTAGAAAAACCACTCAGACTGTGCTACTTCCCTCTGACTCTCCCAAAGGAAGAGCAGAACGATCATCAATGGCAAACAACAATTGCAAAATGCAACACCAAGAGCCAACTTCACACTCAGGAAGAAGCACCACATCTCACCATCGTGGTTTCTGGTACTCTAACACAGTCAGAGAAACTTCTCTAGTTACAAACTATAGAAATGATCCCTGAAAGTATAGTCTTAAGAGATGGTATCTTTTTAAAAGATATTTTATGGGGGCTGGAGAGATGGCCTAGCAGTTAAGAACACCGACTGCTCTTGCAGAGGACCCAGGTTCTATTCCCAGCACCCACATGGGGGATAAGAACCATTTTTAACTCCAGTTCCAGGGGAATCTGATGCCCTCTTCTGACCTCCACAGCACTGCACGACATGGGGGCACAGACCTACATGCAGACAGTACATTCATACACAAAAATAAATAATAAATAAATTTAAAAAATTAAAAAAAAACAAAAATAAATAAAAATTTAAAAAGATATTTGGAAGTTTATTTATTTTTATTTTATCTGTCTGGATGTTTTGTCTGCATATATGTAAGTATACCACATGTGTGCAATGCCTGCACAGGCCAGAAGAGAGTGCTGGATTCCCCTGGAACTGGAGTTATAGATGGTTGTGAGTCACCATGTGCATGCTGGGAACCCAACCCAGGGCCTCTACAAGAGCAGCTAGTGCTCTTAACTGCTGAGCCATCTCTCCAGCCTGAAAGAAACAGTATCTTCAACAAGGTGGAAGACCGACACCAGAGGTTGCTCTCTGACTTCCACAATGGGTGTATCTTCACACATGTGCATGTATATTTGTGCACACACACCTCAAAAGGAAACAAAAAGAGGAATGTGTAGGCACACACCTGTAACCCTAGCACAGAAGTTCAAGCTCATCTTAGGCTAGATAGTGAATTTGAGGCCAGCCTGGGCTACATAAGAATGTGTCTCAAATGAACAAAAACGTGAGGTATATAAAAGTTGGTGAGAAAGCACAGGAGATGCTTTCACATGAAAGGGAGTGCAGGCAGTTGCTAACCAAGAGGAAGGAAACAAGGAAGGAGATAAGATGTAAGAGATGGAGTTAAAAGATTATTTTATTTACTAAAAATGCTCCTCAAAACCAGAAAACCAAAACCTACTTATCTAGTGTTTCACATTTCCTAGGCACTTAACAAATACTCCTGAAATCTTCTTGATGATCTTCTGAAGCAGGCGCCATTACTGTTTCCACTGTATAGAGAAGGAGGCCAAGGCACAGGAGGGCTGTGTAAATTACCTAAGGTCACACAGCAGGGCAGGAGCAGAAATCAGCTTCAGAACAAAGCACCCTGGAATCAGAACCCTGTTCTCAGTTGATGTGCTGGTCTAGCTTTACCATTAAAATTCAGAAGACAGTGGAGCTGGGAATATGAAAAGAAGAGAGAGTAAAGTGCAAGTGATAAGAATAAAGATGAGGGAGCCAGGTGTGGTGGCACACTCCTTTAATCCCAGCACTCAGGAGGAGAGGCCGGCAGATCCTGTAAGTTCAAGGCCAGCCTGTTTCACACACACACACACACACACACACACACACACACACAAAGAATAAAGATGAGGGCTGGAGAGATGGCTCTATTCTTACAGAGGACCTGGGTTTGAATCCCAGCACCCATATGGTGGCTAACAACTGTCTTTAACTCCAGTTCTAGGAGATCTGACACCCTTTTCTGGCCTCCATGGGCACTGCATGACACAGATGCACTTACATATATGCAGGCATAACACTCATACACATAATATAAATAAGCAAATAAATAGCTATAAAAGCCCACAGGAGAACTGGAGAAATGGCTCATCACTTAAGAGCACTTGCTGGTCTTGCAGAGGATCAGACTTGGCTTCCCAGTATTTATGTTGGGTGTCTCGCTACTGCCCAACCCCAACTCCAGGGTATCTGATACTCTGTTTTGAAGGCACCTGCACATACATGGCTCATCTGTGCACCAATTTGGTTTTTTTTTTTTTTTTTATGGTCTTTTGCCATTTATATTTTGGCATGGAGTGGCATGTGAGTAGAAATTTTATTCACTTACAAGCTGGGCTAGATAACTGAGATTTAACTAAACAACAAATACAACTTAGTGTGTACCACTGAACAGTGTGCTTAGATGTGATTTCATATATACCTGACATGTACAACTGTAAGTATTATTATCTCTAAGGTACATAAGGCCAATTAAGTACATATGATTTTGCACATGTGAGCAGAGCCGGGGCTGATACCTAGCTCAGTGTTCTATCCTGTCTATAACCTCCCCACATCTTACTGACAGCTGTTCCATTCTGCTCAGGAGCCTGGAGCAAAGCCACTGGTTTGGAAGGAACACTGCACTGCCATTCTTATGAGAGTTGCTGGGTTTGAGACAGGTGTACAGTCATAATTAGAGCTATCAATTTCTATGCACCTGCCTCAAGCCCAGAGCCTGGCACTGGGACACTCTGTCCCTTCCCCTGGTGCAGTGTCTCCTCCCCAACACGTGTCTCTTGGCTGGGGATCAGTGACTCTGCGCAGTCATCAATGGTCATTGCATTGGGGGAAAATCAAAGTGAACATGGAGTGATGAGGGTCTAAGCATACAAAGAAGCACGGGGAGAGTTAGAGCAATAGAAAACTGAACCCAGCACGGGACTAGGAAGGCATTTAGATTTTAGACAGGAATTTCTTATTTTAGTAAAGATTTATCTAAAAGTATGCATGTGGGCTGGGGAGATGGCCCTCATTAGTTAAAAAAAGTTTGCCATATAATTGCAAAGATGTCGATTTGGATCCCTAGAACCCCTGTGTGAGGGCCCATAATCCTGTGGGGAGATGGGTATTGAGACAGGAGGGCCCTCAGAGGCAGTAGGCCAGGCTGTCTGGGTGTCTATTAGAGAAGAAAAAGAAGAGAAAGAAAAAAAAAAAAAAAAAAAAAAAAAAAAAAAGAAGGAAAGAAAGAACGACAGAAAGAAAGAAAGACCAGAAACGACACAGAAAAGGAAGACACTGAAGAGCTGGTAGATGGTTTTTCTTCTTTTATTTTATTTTATTTTTATTTAATTTATTTATTTATTTATTTCTTATTTTTTTAGAAAAAACCACTCAGACTTCGGCTCACTCCCTCTGACTCTCCCAAAGGAAAAGCAGAACGATCATCAAAGGCAAATAGCAGTTGCAAAATGCAAAACACCTAAGCTCCAACTTCACACTGAGGAAGAAGCACCACATCTCACCATCGTGGTTTCTGGTACTCTAACACAGTCAGAAAAACTTCTCTAGTTACAAACAATAGAAATGATCCCTGAAAGTACAGTCTTACGAGATGGTTTTATTCTTTTAAAAGATTTATTTTATGTGGGCTGGAGATATGGCCTCTCGCTTAAGACCACCGACTGTCTTGCAAGGGGACCCAGTTTCTATTCCAGCACCCACATGGGGGATAAGAACCATTTTTAAACTCCAGTTCCAGGGGAATCTGATTTGCCCTCTTCTGACCTCCACAGCACTGCAAAACACAAAATCAAACAAAAAGCAAATGCAAAAAATAAATAAAAATACCAAAAATAAAATAATAAATAAAATTTTAAAATTAAACAAAACAAAAATAAAATAAAAATTTATTTTAAAAAAGATATTTGGCCTTTTTGGACAAGTTTATTTATTTTAAAAAGATTATTGAAAAAGTTTATTTATTTTTATTTTCTCTGTCTGGCTGTTTTGCCTCCATATATGTTAAGTGTACCACCATGTGTGCAATGCCTGCCACATGGCCAAGAAGAGGGTGATGATTCCCCTGGAACTGGGAGTATTAGCTGGTTGCTGAGTCACCATGTGCATGTGGGAACCCACCCCAGGGGCCTCTCTTACAAGAGCAGCTAGTGCTTTAACTACTGAGCCACTTGCTGTAGCTCATTCTACAGCCTGGAAAGAAAAAAGGTTTTGGTGAATTGAAGAAAGAAACAGTTCCGTTCAAACACAGAGAAAGGAAACAGTTAAATATCTTCAACAAGTTGGAAGGACCGACACCAGAGGGTTTGAATCTTCGACTTCACACATGGGTGTTTTTATCTTCACACATGTGCATGTATATTTGTGCACACACACCTCAAAAGGAAACAAAAAGCGGGAAATGTGTAGGCACACACCGTAACCCCTAGCACAGAAGTTTCCAGCTCATCTTAGGCCTAGATAGTGAATTTGCGGCCAGCCTGGGCTACAAAGGAATGTTGTCTCAAATGAACAAAAACGTGAGGTATATAAAAGTTGGTGAGAAAGCACAGGAGATGCTTTCACATGAAAGGGAGTGCAGGCAGTTTAACCAAGAGGAAGGAAAAGGAAGGAGCTAAGATGTAAGAGCTGGAGTTAAAAGTTAAAAGATTATTTTATTTACTAAAAATGCTCCTCAAAAACCAGAAAACCAACCCCTACTTTATCTAGTGTTTCACATTTCCTAGGCACTTAACAAATACTCCTGAAATCTTCTTGATGATCTTCTGAAGCAGGCGCCATTACTGTTTCCACTGTATAGAGAAGGAGGCCAAGGCACAGGAGGGCTGTGTAAGTTACCTAAGGTCACACAGCAGGGCAGGAGCAGAAATCAGCTTCAGAACAAAGCACCCTGGAATCAGAACCCTGTTCTCAGTTGATGTGCTGGTCTAGCTTTACCATTAAAATTCAGAAGACAGTGGAGCTGGGAATATGAAAAGAAGAGAGAGTAAAGTGCAAGTGATAAGAATAAAGATGCGTGAGCCAGGTTGTGGTGGCACACCCCTTTAATCCCAGCCACTCAGGAGGCTGAGGCCGGAGATCTGTAAGTTCAAGCCAGCCTTGTTTCACACACACCCACACACACACACACACACACACACACCCAAAAGAATAAAAGATGAGGGCTGAGAGATGGCCTCTATTCTTACAGAGGACCTGGGTTGAATCCCAGCCACCCATATGGTGGCTAACAACTGTCTTTAAACTCCATTTCTAGAAGATCCTGACACCTTTCTGGCCTCCATGGCCACTGCATGACACAGATGCACTTACATATATGCAGGAACCACTCATACACATAAAAAAAAAAAAAAAAAAAAATCTTTTTTTTTAAATAGCATATGAAAAATCCACAGGAGAACTGGAGAAATGGCTCATCACTTAAGAGCACTTGCTGGTCTTGCCGCGTATCCAGACTTGGCCTTACCAGTATTTATGTTTGGGTGTCTACGCTACTGCCCAACCCCAACCAAGGGTATCTGATACTTGTTTTGAAGGCACCTTGCACATTACATGGCTCATCGTGCTCACAGAGTGCATCCACTAATATTTCTTATATGGTCGGTTTACTTTAGCATACTATAGGACACCTGTCTCTATGGACATCTGTTTAAATCCATGCATACAATTTTCCCCCCTGTTAATTGTATCTATGACAGGGTTTTCCTGTGGCTTATAACATCTAACCTGTTAGAGGATGTACGCTTGTGGCATCAGCCAGCCAGATGGTTTCTCCAAGGGAGAGCCAATAGCCACTTAGATTGGGATATACAGGCACATGGCTGCCTCTGCCTTGCACAGTATTTCCAGGTCAGTGAGGTGTAGGTGTATCTGGTTGCGACGGTGGAGTCTTTGCTTGACTCAGGGCGAGAGACCAATATTTTGCTATGTTTCTTTAGTGGCCTTTGGTAACCACTCTCTGGCCTTCCAGAGTCCCATCTGTCCACTTGCATGTTTGGTCTCAATACATCCCTCCATGTTAACGTCAGGTCTTCGGCCTGGTAGCCGGGTTCTTATTGGCCTCTCTCCTTGTAGGTTATCCCCAAACTTCGAGGCAAGGATCCTTTACCCTTTGTGGGGCCTTGGATTCCCCTGGCCCAACATCCACCTGGTTTTAGACCAATCCATTGCTGATGTTCAGAGCTCCTGTATTATTATATTTTTTGCCTGAGTGCATAGCCCTAGGCCTTTAGTATTATCTTTGGTTTCTGAACAGAGAGTCGTCATCCCTTCCACCGTTCCCATGTCTAGTAGTCAATTAAGAAAGCAGTTTTTACCAGTTTTATAGAGATCACCTCTACAATAGGTGTCTCCAATTTACAGTTGGGGGAGCGACCTCATCCTTGTCATATTTCTCCTTGTTCTATGGGTTTGGGAAGGCAAGAAGTCTCTTCATATCCGAACCCTTTGTTGCACCTTAGGACGGTAAGTTTTATTAGGACTCATTATAACTATTTGTTACATGTAGGATCCACCAAGAGGGGTTCGATGTTTATGGCCATCTGAGGCTTTTCTCTTTGAATGTTTAGACGGGTCAGCCTTTCCGTACCTATATATCTAATTGCTTGTTCTTCATTAGTAGGATCGAAAGGTTATTCCTGGGACCAAATGTCAGCCCATGAAAGAAAACCCAGCCAGACTTGACCAGATTCCAAAGTCAAACAGCCAGAGAGAGTGGACTGTTTTACTCTCATCCACCTGTGCCCTTTTTTCTAAGTCTAGGGAATAATCTGCGTAAGAGGGGGTGTGTTAGAATGTGAGGGCTGCGATGGTGGTGAATGGTTTGATGATGAAACACAGCAATGTGTCTCTGGACACTTCATTTTGATCAACTTGATGAACAAACAACCTGTTCACCCCCAACTGGATGGTGGGGCTGTAGGTGTTTGGGGACAACAGCCTGCAGATAGGTTTTGCATGAAGGATGGATTATCACTTATAGCAAAAAAAAAAAAAAAAAAATGAAAAAAAAACTGAAGAGAAAGATGCAGGCAGGACAGAGTTTGCAGGACATGCATGATCTGGGCTTGGGTGGGGTGGGGGGGAGGGAAAGGTGAATAAAGCCTGAACTGATTGGAAAAAATGTATGAAAATGCAAACGCATCATAAAAATTAATTAAAAAAAAAAAAAACGAGTGCATACACACACACACACACGACCACACACGTAAAAAAAAACTTGATTTATTTTTATTTTTTATTATCATTATTATTATTTTTTTTATCTTTCGCCCATCCGGACCAGGCGGCTCCTGATAGTCCAGTGTCCCTGGACCTCACTTTGTAGGACCCAGGACTTGGCCCTTGAACTCACAAAGACCTCCGTTCCTCTGTCCCCCAAAGTGCTAGCCGATTAAAGGCATGTGCCCACCACACCACCAGCTTTTTTATTTTATTTTATGTGTGTTTTGCCTGCATAGATGTAAGTGCACCCAGGTATGCAGCACTCACAAAGGCTAGAAGAGGGCATCAGATCCCTTGGAACTAGAGTTATGGATGGTTGTTAGCTGCCATGTGGGTGCTGGGCATCAAGCACAGGTCCTCTGGAAGAACAGCCAGTGCTCTTAACTGCTGAGTGATCTCTCCAGCCACCCAATCCCCAATTTTTGAAAAAGCTTGACAGAGTAAGTCAGATTTGAGTGTCTAGATGGGAGGCTGGAACATGTGAATATTTGTTAATAAGGTCTCAATCTCACAGAGATCCACCTGCCTCCTGAATATCTGGAGATTAAAGTGGAATCCACCACATCATGACTCGAAGCTTTAAATTAAAAAGTGCAGGGGCGTGGCGAGGATGGCCTAGCGTTAAGAGCGCCGACTGTCTTGCAAGAGACCCGGTGTTCGATCCCCAGCACCCACATGGTGGCTGGACACCCATTCTCTTTAACTCCAGTTTCCAGGGAATCTGACACCCCTCTTCTGACTTCTATCTGAGCACTGCAGTGACACGGTGGCACTAATACCTACATGTAGCAGTACATCATACACATACAAAATAGAATAAAATTTTAAAATAAAGACAGAAAAAGATCAAAACAACCAAAACAGAGTTTCACTTAAAAAAAAATAAAGTGAAAACTAATAGACCTAATGGGTTAGGTCTATAATCCCAGTTACTTGGGATACTGAGGAAGCAGAATCATAAATTCAAAGCCAGCCTGGGGACAGAGTGAGTTCAAGTCCAGACTGGGAAACTTACTGAGATCTTATCTTAAAATAAAAGTAAAAAGGGAGTTGGGGATATAGCTCAGTGATGGTGTACTTATCTTAGCAAATGTAAGGCCCAGCAGACCCAATCTCTAGAAAAAAAGTAAAAAAAAATTTTTTTTAAAGCTAAAACTAAGACAGGTATGGTGGTGCACACCATTAAGCCCAGCAATCAGGAGGCAGAGGCAGGTATATCTCTGTGAGATGGAGGCCAGCCGAGTCTACATAGTGACGATTCCAGGCCAAGCCTGGGTGCTAGCAGGGAGGAGTCTGTCTTCAAAAAAATGAAGAAAAACAAAACCCACCAAACAACCCCACCCCCACACCAAACCAACCAACCAAAACAAAACAACTAAACAACAAAAAACTAGAGCTGAAGGACATCAGAGATAAGACACTTGGGTTTTTGCTCCACTTTTTTTTCCTTGCAGAGGACCTTGAGTTCAATGTTCTCAGTACACAACATCAGGTTTGGGCTCACAAACTACCTGCACCCTCCCGCACCAGTGGGATTCAACACTCCTCTATCTTCTGGACCCTGGGACATATACACTCATTGCACAATCACACAGCACCACACACAGGCCCACACCACACACCCACAAACACACCTAAAAATAAAATCAATCTTAAAAAATAAGTATGTAGCCGGGTCCCTGGGTGCGCGCGAACGCCTTTAATCCTAGCACCTGGGAGGCAGCGGCAGTTTGATCTTTGTGAGTTCAAGACCAGTCCTTTTGGTCTACAGAGCCGAGTTCCAGGGCCGCTGGACTACTGGGGCGACCCTGTCTCCAAAAAAGACCCAAAAAAAAAAAAGATGTAAATTAACTGTTTTTTTTATTTTTTTTATTTATTCCTATTTATTTAAATTTTATTTTATTTTGCTTTTTATTTTTATTTTTATTTTATTTATTTTGGTGATGTGTATTGAATGTACTGTCTGCATTGAAGGCGTCAGTGCACCAAGTTTGTGCAATTCTGCGGAGGTCAGAGAGGGTCTGGATTCCCCTGGAACTGGAGTTTACAGCTCTCCTGTGAAATTGGAAGTTATAGACGTTTCTTAGCCGCCATATGGGTCTGGGGATCGAACCCTGGTCCTTTTGACAGAGCAAATGCTTAGGCCATTCCCTAGTCCTTATTTATTTATTTATTTTATTACTTATTTATTTATTTATTTATTTATGGTTTCTTTTCGAGGAAGGGTTTCTGTAACCCCACGCTGTACTGGAAAACTCACTATGTTAGACTAGGCTGGCCTTGAAACTTATAACAGAAATCTGCCTGCTTTGGCCACCTCGCCAGATTAATTTTTTCTACATATTCTATTTTTTTTTTATCGTGTATTGGAATGTACTGTCTGCATGTAGGTTGGATGCACCCATGTCTTGCTGCCATGCTGACGGAGGAGGTCAGAAAGAGGGAATCGATCCACCTGGAACTGGAGTTGTTAAAGATGGTTTACGATTAGATGTCGTGTGAGTGCTGGGAATCGACACCGGGTCCTCTGCAAGCGGCATTCGGTTCTCTTAAACCCACTGAGCCATCTCTCCAGCCCCATAAAATAACATGTTTTAAGAAAATTAAAATCAGTCGAGCCGGGCTGGTGGCGTTTATACCTTTATCCTAGCACTTGGAGGCCGAGGCAGCGGATCTTTGTGAGTTCAAGCCCGCCTGGTCTACAGATGAGTTCCCCGGACAGTTGGGGACTACAGGGAGACCCTTGTCTCGAAAAGACAAAAATAAAAAATAAAGAAAAAAAATCAGTCCCGTGTGGTGGTGCACACCTTTACACCTAGCACTTGGGAGGCAGAGGCAGGCGGATCCTCTGTGAGTTCAAGGCCCGCCTGTTCTACAGAGTGATGTTCCAGGTTCAGGACAGCCAGACGCTACAGGGCGACCCTGGCTCTCAAAGAGACCAAAACCTGTATAAATAAAATAATATAAAAAGAAATTAGGAAATAAAATAAATAAAAAATAAAATAAATAAAATAAAATAAAAGTTAAACAATTTGGCGCAGGTCCAGGTTTCCGGGTGTATGCCTTTATTCCTAGCATTGGGAGGCAGAGGTCGTGGAATCTCTGTGAGTTCAAGCCAAGCCTGGTTTTTCTAGTGAGTTCCAGGACAGCGGGGGATACAGGGGAAACCCCTGTCAAAAAAGGCACTAAAAAGAATTTACAACTCTGTACAATGCGTAACGGGGACCAACATTGAGTTTCATCCAAAACTAAAAACTTCATTATCAAGCGGGTGTGGTAGTGCATGCCTTTAATCCTAGCACTTGGGAGGCAGAGAGGCAGAGGCCAGGTGGAATCTTTTTGAGTTCAAGGCCAGCCTGGTTCCAGGACAGCTGGGGGCTTACAGGGAGACCCTGTCTCACAAAAGACCAAAAAAAAAAAGAGGGATAGAATTTAAAAACTGGAAAATTTGGGCTGGAGAGATGGCCTAGCAATTAAGCGCGCCGACTGCTCTTGCAGGAGGACACGGGGGCGGGGTTCGATCCCCAGCACCCCATGGCGGATAAGAAACCGTCTTTAACTCCAGTTAAGGGGAATCCAACACACCCTCTTCAGGACTTCCTCGGGCATTGCTTGACACGGGTGCCCAAACCTACATTGCAGACAGTACATTATACAAATAGAAAATAAAATTAGCCAATGCGTGGTGGCCATTGCCTTTAATCCTAGCACTTGGGGAGCCAGAAGAGGCGGCGGATCTCTGTGAGTTCAAGGCCCCGCCTGGTCTCCATATTGATGTATGTCTACATCGTGGCTCAGGCCAGTGGCGACTAAAGGGAGACCCTTGTCTTCAAAAAAGAAAGAAAAAAAGAAAAGACAAGAAAGAAAAGAAATAAATAAAATTTAAAAAAAAAAAACAAAAAAAAAAAAGCCCGGCATGTACATTGCCTGTGAGGAATCCCAGCGCTGGGGAGCTGAAGTTCGCTGCAGCCAGCCTACCCTGACCATGAGCCCCAGGTTCAGTGAGATAGCCTATCTGAAAAACAAAGGTAGTCAATGATAGAGGAAGATACTCAGTGCTGATCTTTGCTCATGTGCACATATCCACAGGAACATATATGTAAACATACACACTCACAGATGAACACCATGTTGGGAAATCATACAGCTTGGGAATTCTACTCCTGGGCATGCTTCTAGAATTGAAAATGGATTGAGGGCTGGCGAGATGGCCTAGCATTAAGGCGCCTACTGCTCTTACGAGGGACCCGGAAGGTTCGCTCCCCAGCACACACATGTCGGCTAAGAACAGTCTTGCAACTCCCATTCAGGAGACTCCAGTTCCAGGTGATCCGCGAACCCTCTTTGACCTCCGCGGCATTGCACGGAACGGGTGCAGGAGACTTGCCTGCAGACAGTACATCATACACATACAGACATAAATAAAAAATTAAAAAAAAAAAAAATAAAGAAAAATGGATTGAGCGGGCGTGGGGCCCATGCCTTAAGCTAGGAGGCAGAGGCAGGTGATCATTGTGAGCTCAAGCCAGCCTGGTCTACAGAGTGAATTCCACGACAGCCTGGGCTACAGGGAGACCCTGTCTTGCAAAAGAATCCCTCAAAAGAAAAAGTAAAACAGATTGAAACAGATCTATTCACAGAAGCATTAATCACAGAAACCAAATGATTGAAACAGCCATAGAAAAGAATCATGCAGCCAGGCGTGGTGGTGCACGCCTTTAATCCCAGCACTCGGGAGGTTGAGGCAGGCAGGGGAAACTCTGTGAATTCAAGTCAGCCTGGTCTAAATAGTGATTCCAGGACAGCTGGTGGCTATAGGGAGCCCTTGTCTCAAAAAAAACAGAANGAACCTCTGTGAATTCAAGGCCAGCCTGGTCTACATAGTGATTCCAGGACAGCTGGGGCTATTAGGGAGACCCTGTCTCAAAAAAAAAAAGAAAAAAAAAGAAAAAAAAAAGAATCATGCTTACACAGATTAGAATGTGGGTGGACTGTGAGAATGCTGTGCTAGATGAAACAAGCTAGACACAGGATGACAAACAAGCCTGGTTCTACTCGAACCACAAGTGCATAGTCACAGCTTACTCTAGAAGAGGCAGATTCATAAAGACAGAAAGAAGGGTGGGGTGGGAGGTGGGGAGGCATTGCTTAATGAGTTCAGAGTTTCTGTTTGAGGTGATTAAAAAAGTTTTGCAAAGAATAGTGATAGTTGCATAACTCTGTGGATGTCAATAATGCCATTGAATACTACGGTTCAGAATGGTCAAAACAACTAGTGTATTTTACTACACACACAATCTCCCCCTCCCCCAAAACACCCCAAAACCAAAAACCCAGCAAGGTGGGGATATTGCTCAGTGATAGAGAGTGCTTGCCCAGAATGTGTGAAACTGTAGGCTCAATCCTCAGTACTGAAAAACAAAAAAACAAAAAAACTTAGAGAGCTAGGTGTGGTGGGACACATCTTGAATTCAAAGGCCAGCTGGCTACATAGTAAGTTTGAGGCCAACCTTGGTTATATGAGATCATGTCTCAAAAGAAACAAATAAACAAATGATTTTGAAAGGAGGCCCATTCACTTTACTAGATTGCTGAAAGGTTCACAGCACAGAAACAGGTTAGGAGCCTCTTTGATGGTCATGGGTCACGGGTGGAGGTAAGCTTTAGAGGTGCTGGCATGTTAAAGCTAGAACCATCTCATTCTTTACCATTACATATTCCACTAGAGTTATCTTGGGAGGAGACTAGTAATGTTAGTTGGTTTTTTAAATTAAAACTTTATCTATCTATCTATCTATCTATCTATCTATCTATCTATCTATCTATCATCTATCATCTATCTTTCTATCAATCATCTATCTATCTATCTATCTATCTATCTATCTATCTATCTATCATCTACCTACCTATCTCTCTATCATGGGGGAAGCAGATGAGAACTCTGTCCAGTCAGGTCTCTCCTCTACCATGTGGGTCCCAGAGACTGAATTTAGGTCATCAGGTTTTTTGGCAAGCGCCTTTACCCACTGAGCCATCTCACCTGCCCTAACTGAACAATGTGTCTATTAACTATCATCCCCAGATCCTGTGGGGCACTTGAGGTCTTTATGGCTACTGTGACTAGAACGTAGCTAGTTTCCCAAAGGTTCTGTGCTGGGGAACTTGGTTCTCATGGAGGCAATGCTCGGAGGAACCCAAGCCCTGAAGACATGAGACTTTAGCTGTGGAAGACCCTCCCTCAGGCACAGCTGCATGCTGTCCTGCCAGACTTGTAGCTCTGGTGGGACTGGATAAGCACCAGGAGTGCTTTTTGAGACAGGGTCTTCCTGTAGCCCCAGCTGTCCTGGAACTCACTATGTAGACCAGCCTGGCCTTGAACTCAGAGATCTGCCTGCCTCTGCCTCCTGAGTGCTGGGATTAAAGGCGTGTGCCACCACACCCATCGTGAACAAGTTTTTATAGTGAGGCTACCCCATGCCTTGGCCCTTTATGTACACAGCTGGGCCTTTGTACTCAGCCATGTTGTGACATAAACAGGGTATACCAGCAGGACACCAGCTCCCATACTGTATGGACCTGTTGGCTACCAGAATCATGAGCCAAATAAACCTATTTACAAGCTATTCAGCCTTGGGTCTTTCGTTATAGTAAAATACCAGAAAATGGGCTAACAGACAATATCCCCCAAAATTTACAATCTGAAAGTGCCGCAAGGGAGAAAGAAAAAGAAGGTTCTGACAACGGGAGTTGAGAGAAGACAGAGAGAGACAGATTAGGCTGCATAAAGGTGACTTAACTTTCCATCCTTCTGGCTTAGAGCTGGCTGAGAGGGTGGCTGCACGCACCAGCACTGGACGTGGTGTTTGAAGGTGGTGATATGGATGTCCAAGTTTCCAGAGGACAGGACCTTCCTCTTGTGCTCCTCCTGGAAATTCTCTTCATTGTACACATTCCGCTTGACATTGTATGGGAAGAAGGGGTTTGGCCTGTATCTATTGCCTAAAGTCTCTGTTTGCATCATTCCTGGATGAGCTAAAAGATATCAAATAGAAAGCAATTCTTAGAGCTTTCGAGATGGTTCAGTAGGTAAAGGTGGTTGTTGCCAAACCTTGAATGACCCGAGTTCAATCCCCAGGACCCACATGAAAGGAGAGAACTGACTCCTGAAAATTGACCCCTGACTTCCACTTGTACTCTGTGACATGTACGACACCCCTCCCACCAAATAAGTAAATCTAACAATTATTATGTTTTTGGTCTTTTTGAGACAGGGTCTCCCTATACCCCCCAGCTGGCCTGGAACTAGCTATATAGATCAAGCTGGCCTTGAACTCACAGATATCTGCCTGGCTCTGCCTCCTGAGTGCCGGGATTAAAGGCATGCACCACCACAGCAGGCTCTAACAATTATTTTTAATTTATGTGTATGGGTGTATTGCCTGCATGTATATAAGTGCACCTGTGTTGTGCAATGCCCATGGAGATCAGAAGAAGGTATTAGATCCCCTGGAACTGGAGTTACAGATAGTTGTTAGCTGCCATGTAGGTGCTGGGAACTGAACCCAGTTCCTCTGGAAGAGCAGCCAGTGCTCTTAACCACTGAGCCATCTCTCCAGACAATTATTTTTTTAATAATTTTTAGAAATTTAGATCCTCAGTCTCTGTCTCTATGTCTCTTTTTTTTCTTCCTCTTTCTTTGTTTCTTTCTGGCCAGTTTTCTTTTTTTCTTTTTTTGGACTTTTCGAGACAGGGTCTCCCTATAGCCCCAGCTGTCCTGGAACTCACTCTGTAGACCAGGCTAGCCTTGAACTCACAGAGATCTACCTGCCTCTGCCTCCCAAGTGCTAGGATTAAAGGCGTGCCCCACCACGCCCGGCTCTGGCCAGTTTTCTCATAGCTCAGACTACCCTCAAAGTCACTATGTAGCCAAGGATGAACTTGAACTCCTGATTCTCCTGTACCACAATCCCTGGCACCTTTTTTCTCCTTAATATAGAGACTTGCTATGTTGCTCAGTCTGGCATTGAACTCCCTGGCTGTGGCCATCCTCCTGCTTCAGCCTCCTGAGCACTGGGTGTGGTCACTGCAACACTTTTGTGGCTTGCAACACAATTGACTTACAATTTCATGTTCAAAGCCAGGGATTCAAGGTGTATAGTACTCCCATTTTCCAAATGGACAAAATGTGTGTATTTATGTATATATTGGATGAGGGAGGGAGGGACACAGGGGAGAGGGAGAGAGAGACTTTATGTATGCCAGGCTGGCCTTGAACTCCTGATGCTCCTGCCTCTATCTCTCAGTGCTGGGATTACAGACATGCACTACTACACCTGATTTAAGTGGTGCTGGGGATGGAATCCAGGGCCTTGTGCATGCTTAACAACATTATCCCAACCGAGCCACACATTCCCAGCCCTGTGCTTCACTATGTTATCTTCAATTTATATTGTCACATTGCAAGAGCTGCCCACCATCTATGCTGGGAATTGCTGAGCTCCTCTGTTTGTCACAATTTTTAAATCTCCTACCACATCTACTTTGGCCTTCATTTGATTCACATTCCCCATGGTCATGGGACTTGCCTTCCATCAACATTTGTTGAATGCTAGGTGCTCTTGGGATACAAAAGAACAAAGTCTCTATGATTTGATTTCACCAAAATATAGTGTTTTAAGAACTGGAGAGATGGCACAGTGGTTAGGAGTTGTGCTGGACAGCTTTAGTGTCTACTTGAAAAATCTGGGTTGAGGGAGCCTCAACTGGGGAATTGCTTCCATTGGCCTGGCCTGTGGCCATATCTCTGGGGTATTTTCTTGATTGTTGAATGATGTGGAAGGGCCTAGCCCACTGTGGGCAGTGCCACCCCTGGGCAGGTTGTTGTATATTGTCTAAGACAGCAGGTTGAGCATTGGCCAGAGGAACAAGGCAGTTTCCTCTATGGCTTGTGCTTCAGCTCTTGCCTCCAAGTTCCTGCCCTGAGTTCTTACCTTGGGCTTCCTAAGTGATGAACTGTTATCTGGGAGATGTAAGCCAAATAAACTGTTTTCTTCCCAAGTTGGTATTGGTCAGAGTGTTTTGTCACAGCAATAGAAGGCACAGTAGAACAGAAATTGGTACCAAGAGTGTGACAGACCTGACCCAGATGTTTTGGGGAAGATTGTGGATGCTGTTGGAACTTTGGGCTAGAAAAGCTATTGAATGTTAGAGTTTGTTACTGTGGAGCTTGAAACAGTTATGCTGAAAGAGTTGTAGGTGATGAAATTCTAGTTTATGAAGTTTCAAAGAGAAGCAGAGAATATCACAGCTATTTGTGTGATATTTTGAATTGAGAATTATGGGTTCTGGACAGCTGGAGCTGAAGAATCAGCTATGATTAAGAAGAGATCAGAACCTGATGAAAAACCTTTGTTTTATTGGGGAAATCGATGCTGGTTAGCTGGGGCTGAAAGGTCATCTGTAAGTAACAAGAGACCAGCATCACTGTGGTGAAATCTGGGAAGAATTTCCTCAGGGTCAGCACACAGAAGCTGTGGTCCAGAGGGGGTCCAAGCCTCCATCTCAAGCTGGAAGCAGGACTTGGTCATCTGTAAGAGTCTCCCATATATGGTTCTGGTGTTGAAATGTGAAGGGGTCACAGAGAACAGCTGAGCTTGGCACTGTGAGAGGCCAGGAAAGGCCACTGGTGAAAGTGCAGCCTCGGTTGCAGTGAAAACCCCAGGATTCCAGGGGTCATGGAGAGAAGCTGAGGTGTTGCACCAGGATGGGTCAGAAGAGCCCATTGATGAAGGTGCAGGCTCCATTTCAGTGGAGACCCCAGTTTTTTGGAGATGCCAAAACCATGGGATGACTACCAAGGACAACAACAGATATAGAATAGAGCTTGCCTAGGCATAAAGACAAGCCGTGTGTGCCGTGGATGGCACAGCCAGAGAAGTGGAACTGTGGAAAACCTTTTGGCGCCCAGAAGATCATGACCGAATCCCAGATGTCCAGTCTTGAGCTGCTTTGCTAGACTTTCAGTTTGCTTAGGTGTGCATGAAACTTCCCTTTGAAATAAGACAGTATTTGGTTTGGATTTTTATAGAAACTCAGAGTTAAGAGATGGTGAACTTTTAAGTGTTTGAATTTTTTAAGGACTGTGGGCCTTTTTTTAAAAATATTTTTTTAATTTTATTTATTTTTGTATGTGTATGAATGTATTGTCTGCATGTAGGTCTGTGCACCGTGTCGTGCAATTCCACGGAGGTCAGAAAAGGGCATCGGATTCCCCTGGAACTGGAGTTCTCCTGGAATTGTGTTGGCAGCCTACCATACAGACAATGTGTGCTGTGCCACGCCCTAAGATGGCGCCGACTTCCTGAGTCACTACAAGCCGCTTCCTGCCGTTGCCTTTACAGTGGACAAACTGCGCATGACTACTACTCTCTGGGCCCGCGCCTTGGGCATGCTAATGAGGCATCGGACGGTGCACCAATCCAGAGCATACCCGAACCCTCTGGACTGCTATATAAGCGGTGCTTCTGCCCCATTTCGGGGTCCTTCTCACAAAAGAGCTGTGCACAATAAATATTACCACAGAAGAATCCTGTTGTCCGCGTGAAGTTCTTGCCGGCGAGACTACAGCGCGCGGGACAGAATTGGAGTTACAGGCGGTTCTTAGCCGCCATGTGGGTGCTGGGGATCGAACCCGGGTCCTCTGCAAGAGCAGTCGGTGCTCTTAACCGCTAGGCTATCTCTCCAGCCCAGGACTGTGGGCCTTTTTAAGGTTGTACTATCTTTTTTTTTTTTGGTCTTTCTTTTGGGACAGGGTCTCCCTGTAGCCCTAGCTGTCCTAGAACTCACTCTGTAGACCAGGCTGGACTTGAACTCACAAAGATCCACCTGCCTCTGCCTCCCAAGTGCTAGGATTAAAGGCGTGCACCACCATGCCCAGCTAGGTCGTACTATCTTATGTTGTCATATTGTTAACATATCTTGGAGACAAGAAATGGAAAGGTTGTGGTTTAATTGTGATGTGTTTTATGTGTCAAGTTGACAAGAGGTCTAGTTGTGTTGGATAGCATTAATGTCAACTTACACACCTGGATTCAGAGAGCCTCAATTAGCAAATTGCCTCCATTGGACTGGCCTGTGGCTATGCCCATGGGGTAGTTTCTTGATTGTTAAGTGATATGGGAAGGCCCAGCTCACTGTGGGTGGTGCACCCCTGGGCAGGTTGTTCTGTATTGTATCAGAAAGCAGTCTGAGTATGAGCCAGGGGAGCAAGCCAGTAAGCAGCATTCCTCCACGGTCTGTGCTTCAGTTCCTGTCTCCAGGTTCCTGCCCAGAGTTCCTATCTTGGGCTCCCTAAGTGATGTGAGCAGAATAAACCCTTTCCTCCCCAAGTTGAAATTGGTCAGAGGGTTTTGTCACAGCCATTGAAGGCAAACTAGGAGTACTAAGTACTCATGTGTGTGTATGTGTGTGTGTGTGTGTGTATGTGTGTGTGAGATATTGTACATTTCAGAGGTGTGACAAACAAGGAATGAACAAATACTGTTGGCCCATCTTCACACCAGGCTCTACCACAGGGGAGATCCATCACCTTCCAGACCATGACTGTGGTGGTTTGAATGAGTGTCCCCTACAGGCTTTAAGTATTCAGACATTTTGTCTCCAGTTGGTGGCACTGTTCTTGGAAGTCTTAGAAGGTGTGGCCGTGCTGGAGGAAGAATGTCATTGGGGGCAGGCTTAGTGAGTTTAACATGCCTTTCGGTCTCCAGTATCTTTCTCTGCTTCCTGTGCTCATTGCGAGATGTGACCCTTGGCTTCCTGCTCCAGCCCCAGCCACTATGCTTCCCACCACAATGGACTCTAATTCCCTGGAACCGTCAATTGTAAGCTCAAGTAAACTCTTCCTTTTATAAGATCGCTTGGCCATGGTGGATTTATCACAGCAACAAAAAAGTGACTAATACAATAACCATACTCATTTCTCTTATATGTAACAGAGTTCCACAATGATTCAGCAACAAACACACTTCAGGCCCTATCACTGTTTTGGTTTTTTTTTTAATTTTTTTTTAATTTTTTTAAAATTTTATTTTTATTTATTTCTGTATGTGTATGAATGTACTGTCTGCATGCAAGTCTGCACCTGTGTCGTGCAGTGCCACGGAAGTCAGAAGAGGGTGTCGGATTCCCCTGGAACCGGAGTTCTCCTGGAATTGGAGTTTCAGACGGTTCTCGGCCGCCATGTGGGTGCTGGGGATCGAACCCGGGTCCTCTGTAAGAGCGGTCGGCGCTCTTAATCGCTAGGCCATCTCTCCAGTCCCCCTATCACAGTTTTTAAATTGCCATATTCTCAAAAAAAAAAAAATTCTAGCCGGGCGTGGTGCCGCACGCCTTTAATCCTAGCACTTGGGAGGCAGAGACAGGTGGATCTTTGTGAGTTCAAGGCCAGCCTGGTCTACAGAGTGAATTCCAGGACAGCTGGGGCTACTGGGAGAGCCTGTCTCAAAAAAGACAAAAAAAATTGCTATATCCTAAATCCATGTGGGATGAGAAAGATCCCTCTGAGAAGGTATGAACTGAGGTCTCTTTTAATTGGGAGAAATGAATCAGGTACTTTAGGGAGGGAATTGTAAACAGAGAGTATAAGAGAAATCATTCAAAAGATCTGAGTCAAGTCAGCATTAAACTAAAAAAAAAAAAAGAACGGAAAAAAAGTGAGCTTAAAACTGATCCTGGGCTCCGCCGCCACTCTCTCACGCCAGCGCCGCCTCTCGCTAATGGCTCGTACAAAGCAGACTGCCTGTAAATCCACCGGTGGTAAAGCACCCAGGAAACAAAAGCCGCTCGCAAGAGTGCGCCCTCTACTGGAGAGGTGAAGAAACCTCATCGTTACAGGCCTGGACCCCTTGGCCCTCCGTGAAATTAGACGCTATCAGAAGTCCACCGAACTTCTGATCCGCAAACTCCCCTTCCAGCGTCTGCTGCTCAGGACTTCAAAACAGATCTGCACTTCCAGAGTGCAGCTATTGGTGCTTTGCAGGAGGCAAGTGAGGCCTATCTGGTTGGCCTTTTTGAAGATACCAACCTGTGTGCTATCCATGCCAAACGTGTAACAATTATGCCAAAAGATATCCAGCTAGCATGCCGCATACATGGAGAACGTGCTTAGGAATCCACTATGAGGGGAAACATTTCATTCTAATTTTTTTTCCTCTTCTTCCTGTTATCAGTAGTTCTGAATGTTAGATACTTTTTTTCCATGGGGTCAAAAGGTACCTAAGTATATGATTGCGAGTGGAAAAGAGGGGACAGAAATCAGGTAGTGGCAGTTTTCCATTTTCATTTGTGTGTGAATTTTTAATATAAATGCGGGATGTAAAGCATTAATGCGAGTCAAAATGTTTCCGTGAACAAGTTTCAACAGTTTAACTTTATAACAATTATAAATAAACCTGTTAAATTTTTCTGGACTATGCCAACATTTGGATTTTTTTTAAATAGTAAATTTCTTATTGACGGCAACTAAATGGTGTCTGTAGCCTTTTTATCATACAGTAGATTCCATCCATTCACTATACTTTTTCTAACTGAGTTGTCCTACATGCAAGTACATATTTTTAATGTTGTCTGTCTTCTGTGCTGTTCCTGTTAAAAAAAGAAAAAAGAAAAAAGGAAAAAAAAAGAAAAAAACCCCGACTGATCCTGAAGGTGGGCCAGAAAGAGCTCAGAGGGGTGAAGGCACTTGTCACCAAACCTGATGACTTGAGTTTGATCCCAAGGGACCACATTCACATTACAGAAGGAGAGATCTGACACAAACTTTCCTGTGACCTCTACAGACACAATGTGGAACCCATGTGTGTGCACAAACATAACACACACACACACACAAATAAATGTAAAAACAAACAAAACCCCCCAAACTCTTCTTAGAGGACACTGGGTGTGGTGGCACAGCCTATAATCCCAGGATTTATAATGTGAAGGCAGGGGTATCAGGAGTTTAAGACCAGCCTCAGCTGGATATGATCTCAGCTGGATATGATGGTACATGCCTTTAATCCCAGTAATTGGGAGGCAGAGGCAGATGGATTTCTGTGAGATCAAGGCCACCGTGGCCTATGAGTTCCAGGGATGCTGGGGCTACAGGGAGACCATGTCTCAAAAAGATGAGAGAGAAAGAGACAGAGACAGAGAGAGAGAGAGAGAGAGAGAGAGAGAGAGAGAGAGAGAGAGGAGGTCAGTGTTAGTTACATAGCAAGTCTGAGGCCAGCCCGGGCTATTTGAGACGCTATTTCAAAATAAACATAAAACAAAGCATAATTCTCACATTCCCAGAGGGTCATGAACAGAAGTCCTGTTTGTATGAGATACACATGAGAAGACAGGATAGGGCAGAGATAGTATCTAGAGCTGTGTGCTCCAATAAATTGGCAGTGGTTTATATTAATTGCCTACATGTACGTAAGTGTCTCATGTATATGCAATGCCTGCGGAGGCTAGAAGAGAACATCAAATCACCTGGAACCAGAGTCATAGATGGTAGTTAGCTGCCATGTGCTGGGGTTCAAACGGAGGTCCTCTACAAGAGCAGCCAGTGCTCCTAACCACCGAGCAATCTCTCAGCCTGTCTTTGACCAGCCTTTTACTGCTAAATTTGGGGACACTCTTAGAATACAGTTCTTTCTAGCCAGCTCTTTCACCATTACTAATGCTCTCATCCATCCATCCATCCATCCATCATCATCTATCTATCCATCCATCCATCCATCCATCCATCCATCCATCCATCATCCATCCAACATCTATCATTCAGCCATCCAACTATCCATTCACTGATTAATTTACAGAATCTCTGGAATATTTTAAATGCCAAAAAATAACCCCTTAAATACAATTCAGTTTTAAAATTTTGACCCAATACATGTGAAATCCCAAATACTTTAGTTTTACCACATGATTATTTTTTGCCTGGCATAGTCATCTTTCACATGTTTTCGACAATTAAAGAAAAATTCACTTCCAATAAAAAAAATAAGCACTTGGGCTGGAGAGATGGCCTAGCGGTTAAGAGCGCTGATCGCTCTTACAGAGGACCCGGGTTCGATCCCCAGCACCCTCATGGCAGCTGAGAACTGTCTGAAACTCCAATTCCAGGAGAACTCCAGTTCCAGGGGAATCCGAAATCCTCTTCTGACCTCCACAGCATTGCACGACACGGGTGCACAAACTTGCATGCAGACAGTACATTCATACACATACAGAAAAAAAAAAATTAGCACTTAAAATTCCCATTTGAAACAAATGGGAATTTTGTTTCAAATGGGAATCTTTGCCTGTGACTCGGTGGGTTTTGATGGAGAATGTATGGAGATGACGAAATTATTAGCAAAGAGCATTGTCTAGCGACTTAGAGATGAATTAGACAGGTGACAGTCCTCCAGCTTCTGCCCACAGGCCACATAAACATGGAACACCTTTTCATACTACGCATGACTGTAGTACCAAGGCACTGTGTTGCAGTCGTTCCTTACTGGGCTGAAAGATTGAGACTGCTTCATAGGGGAGGGGGACCGGATGCACAATCGGAATTGACTGGCAGACAAAGAGAAGAGAGTGGGCCATAGGGTCAGTCAGAGGGGAACAAACCCTGCAAACACAATGGGTCTGAAAGAGTAAAGAACCAGCTGGAGAAACGCCTGAGGAGAAAAAGGGCGGAGTGTCAGAGTGGTGAGGACAACAGGCCAGTTCCCTCAGCTCTGGGGCTTTTGACAACACAGGCAAGTGAATTTGAAAAGATCCAACTTGTAAAAAACGCACATTTTCTCCAAGCTTGTCTCCATGTTCCATGTGGCCTTTTTACCCGAGAGAGAAGTTCCCAGGCACTATGGCCATTCATTCATTCATTCATTCATTGTGCAAACAATCCACAGAGTGCTGGGGACCTGGCCTGACCCCACAGGTGACCCACACAACCCCTCACTGGGCCACCCGTGGCCTCTCGGATCCCAGGCTGCAGTCCTGGCTCAGAGGATGTCTCCAGACCAAGGAAGGCTCACTTGGTTCCCGGGTGCCGGTGTGAGTGCAGGCGCCGAGTCCCACTTAGCTTCTGCCTGGTTGGCGGAGCTGTGGACGCAGAGGCCGGCGGTTCTGGAGCTGTTGCTACCCGAACCCACCGGCGTTCCGGGCTGGCGGGTGACCCTAGTCGGGAGAGAAAGGGGTGGGGAGAAAGGGGGGTACTTGGCTGCCCTCCAAACATCTGGGCGGTGTTATTTCTAGACCCAGTTATTTCTAGAAATAGCCAAGACATATCAAACACAGGGGTAGGTTGATCATGGGGGTGGTGTAGGCTTGGAGTTGAATACTTTCCCATTCATAGGCACTATTTTCTTGTTTTTTTCAAGCTGGTGTACTAGGTGGGAACGTAGGGCAGGGTTCCCTGGCAGAAGCAGGAACTAAGGTCTAAGAAAAGTCAACTGACTTGCTTAAATGCGAGGCTGTCAGGGAGACCACTCTGCCTGAGGGGCATGAATTCAGTCCTTAAAATTCTCTGCACTGTTGGCCTCTAAAGGACGGGAGTTAATCTCAAACCTCCTGGGTCAAGTTTTGGTTTGTTTTCAACAGTCTCATGTACTCTCTTAACTCACAGATAACAGATTTAGGCTATGCATGACTCCTGATCCTTCTGCCTCCACCTACTGAAATTAGAGGCCGCGGAATCATTTTGAAAACGACTCTCTAAAGGAGATAGAAATTTCTGGAATTGGAACCACCTACCTGTATCGCCACACCTCCCAATGAAGGCTCGGGGATCTGAGAACGCTCGACATGCACTGTACCACTGAGCCACAACCCCTGCCTGAAAAATGCACATTCTTGATGTCTACTTCTGACTCTACCCATTGGATTCCCTGTGGATCCAGAGGGATCTCTTTCTTTAACTCCCAGGATCGTTGTTCTGCATGTAAAAGTTTAACGGCGGCTAAGAACCGTCTTTAACTCCAGTTCCAGGGGAATCCGACACCCTCTTTTGACCTCTGCAGCATTGCACCAATCTACATGCAGACAGTACATTTATACATACATAAATAAAAAAAAAATAAAAGTTTAAGAACTTCTACTGGATAGATAGTTTAGTGTTTAAGAACACTGGCTATTCTTGCAGAGGACCCAGGTTCGATTCCCAGCACCCTACACATGGCGGCTAACTGTCCAAAACTCCAGTTCTAGAGAATCCGATGCCCTCTTCTGACCTCTGAGGGCATTGCACGACACGGGTGCACTTATGTACATGCAGGCAATACATGCATACACACACAAAAAAATCATAAATTTTTTTAAATGAAGAAAATCTTTTAAAAAAGGGAAAGCATTTTGGAAGAAATGTTGAGACAGCACTAATATTTGCCGAATCCCAACGAGGAAGTCACATGTCCTTGAACCCACGGAATAATGCAACAACTTTCTGGATGGAGCTGGTCTCTCTGTACAAGTGTTTCTTGGAAATTGCGGGCTCCAATGAGCAGGTGGCTCAGAGTTCAAAGACCTTTTGGCTCTTTTCCCGCTGCTGTCACTGTGGCTCTCTGCCATGACGCCAGGCTTTCGCCCGCCGGCCACAAAGAGGCGCGCGCGCCTTGTGCTGTGCAGCCTCCTTCTTGGCGCCCTTAAAGAATAGCCCCAGAGAGTTCCTCCAGCTGTTGCTCTCTTCTCGCGAGAACTGCGTTTACCTTGCCCCGCCCCACTGCGCCCCGCCCCCGCCGCACTCCTCTCAGGAGGCACCGCCCACCCGCAGGTTCCATATTGGGTAAGATCTCGGCTCGCAGAGCCTTCCCGGGAACTATTCTCGCGAGACTTCGGCGGGAGGTTCCACTCTGGTGCCGCTGTTGCTGCCTGTGGGGATTCGCCAGCATTGGAGCGCGAGCAGGCGCTGCAGCGCTAGCTCCGAGGTCGGTCGCACGGCCTTTGCTAAGGTAGCCGCTGCAAGGGGACGGCGACCAGAGCATCCTTGAGCCCCCGCAGCCTGCTGCTGCGCGTCGCCGGGGTGTGTCTGAGGCGGGTCGGAGCGGCGCGCGAGGGTCGCCAAGCCCCCACACCTGCGCGGGGTCGGCGTCCAGGCGCGCGGGCGGGCGGGCGGGTGCACGGCGGGGGCCCCACGGCCAGCTCCTCACCCTGCGGCCTCCGCTGGAAGATGTCTCAGGAGAGGCCCACGTTCTACCGGCAGGAGCTGAACAAGACTGTCTGGGAGGTGCCCGAGCGCTACCAGAACCTGTCCCCGGTGGGCTCGGGCGCCTATGGCTCGGTGTGGTGAGTGTCGCCCGGCCGGGGATCGGGGTTCGGGTGGGGGAGGGAGGTGTCTACAGGGTGGTGGGGTGTCTCTGCCTGCCCGAGGGCCAGGCCTGTTCCCGCAGTTCCGCGCTGCGCCCAGCGGCAGGAATTCTTCTCGGGGTGGGGGCTGGGGGAGTTGGAACAGTGCGTGTCCTGCACCCCGCAGCCTCGCGTGCCCAGATCGATGGACAGCGCGTGTGCAGACACGGGAGCCTGCCCTGGGTGCTGTGTTGGTGGCGCTCCATCCTGCACTGTCCGTTCTTCTTCCCCGGGGTGGGGTGGGGGGAGCCCTCTGCAGCCGTGCAGCCCCAGAAGTCTGAACCTGGGGTGCACTCATTTGGAGGACACTGGAGCCTCCCCTGGCAGAGCTGAGGACCCCCGGGAGCTCCTGGGAGGGGCAGAAGGGCAAAGCCTGACCAGGGGACTGCGGTCATCTGAACGAAACTTGCAAGAAAAAGCTCTCTCTCTCTCTCTCTCTCTCACTCTCTCACTCTCACTCAATTTATTATTTTATGCAAACCTCGATCGGAAAAAAGTATCCTGGTTTAGGAAAGCGTTCTTTTGGAATTCGCACTTGAATTAGCAGCACCCCGAAGAGCTTAAAATACCGACTTTATCTCGGGGAGCGCGGTGCCAGCTCGAGTGGTGTGTTTCCGATTGGGTTGCAAGCGTATTTCCTTTTCGGGGAGGGAGGGTAGCAGTGCCCTGCTCGGTCTCTGCAGCTGGCGGCCTCGCCGATTAGTCACATACCACTGCTTACTTCAGTATTGTTGGACCAAACAGTTTGTTCTTGGGGAGCCAGAATTCTGATCCGCGGGATGCCCTCAAGATCAGAAAGTTAGTAATCGTTCCGGGAAGTGTTGTTAACATTTTTTAATTGAGATAAGTTCCGTGGATACTGTTTTTAGTTATTCTGAGCTGTTTATTATTATTATTCAGTTTGAAGGTTTGCTGGGAGCTTGATCTGCTTTTTTTGTGTGTGTGTGTGTTTTCGAGACAGGGTCTCCCTGTAGCCCCAGCTGTCCTGGAACTCACTCTGTAGACCAGGCTGGCCTTGAACTCACAAAGATCCTGGGATTAAAGGCGTGCACCACCCCACGCTCGGCAGGGCAGCTTGATCTGCATTTAAGGACTGAGGTGCACGGTGGTTTTCGTGGGAACGTGGTGTATAGATAAAAAGGAAAAGCTGTTTTTCAGCTTTAAAAGAATTAGTTTTTATGTGTATGAGTGTTTTGCCTTTATGTATGGAAGTGCACCTGTGTCATGCAGTGCCTGTGGAGGTCAGAAGAGGATGTTGGGATCCCCTGGAACTGGAGAGAGAGAGAGAGAGAGAGAGAGAGAGAGAGAGAGAGAGAGAGAGAGAGAGTGTGTGTGTGTGTGTTGGTTGGGAACTGAACCTGGGTCTTTTGCCAAGAGCAGTTAGTGCACTTAACTAAGCCATCTCTCTAGCCCTGTCTTTTGTTTTTGTTTGTTTGTTGTTTTTTTGTTTTTTTCAGCTTTTATTCACACCATGAGTGAATAATGAAATCCATACCAAAGGGGCCAGAGAGGTGGCCCTGCCCTTGAGAGCCCATACTGCTCTTTCAGAGAACCTGAGTTCCCAGCACTGAGGTCCTGCAGCTCACAGCATCCTGTAACTCCTCTGACACCATACAAAGCCATACAAAGACACACATATATACACATTATTAAAATGTAAAATAAAAAAAAAATAGTAAAATAAATCCAGCATGCAGGAGGCAGAAGCAGGGGGATCTCTATAAGATCAAGGCCATCCTTGTGTACACAAGTGAGTTCCAGGCCAACTGTGGCTACAAGGAGACTCAATCTCAAAGAGAACCCCCTCCAAAAAAAAATCCGTAGAGTTCTTCCACTGGGGGAGGGAAATGTTTTACTAACCTGTAGCTTTCAAGAATTTACATAGTATCTTTTAGATATATTTTACATAGTATCATTTTCACATTCCAGATCTGAAAGTAGATATCAGATTCACCTGTTAGCTCTTTCTCTGCTTTAGTAATTTTTATTTTATTTTATTTTATTTATTTATTTATTTATTTTGTCTTTTCGAGACAGGGTCTCCCTGTAACCCCAGCTGTCCTAGAACTCACTCTGTAGACCAGGCTGGCCTTGAACTCACAAAGATCCGCCTGCCTCTGCCTCCCAAGTGCTAGGATTAAAGGCGTGCACCACCACGCCCGGCTTGTTTTAGTAATTTTTGTTTGTTGGTATTTTTTGAGACAGGGTCTCCCTGTAGCCCCAGCTGACCTGGAACTCAGCATGTAGACAGGGCTGGCCTGTCTCACAGAGATATCCCCCTGCCTCTGCCTTTGGGGTCCTGGAATTGAAAGAGATGCCACCATACTCAGCTATGTTTATAGTAATTTATGTGACTGAATTGTTTTTACTTTTACTTTTTTTTGTAAAGGGTTTTCAATGTGTAGCCCTGGCTGACCTGGAACTCACTGAGATCCACTTGCCTCTTAAGTGGATTAAAGGCATGTGCAAGCATACCCCTCTTGTATAAAATTCTTTTTAAAAGAGCCTGTGAAATGATTTTTTTGTTTATTTTGTTTTGTAACAAATTCCAAGCTTCTGGCCTAGTTAATCTTTAAATATGACTCCTGTGTTACTTGAAGTCACATCGTGAATTTCCTGTTTGGTAGAATCTTCTGAGTAATTGAGATTGTGCAATTGTGTCCAGTGACAGGTCCTGTTGCATTTTCTAGTTCAGGCTGCTTGTGATGTTGCAAATGGCATAACGCTGGACATCTTTCTCCCATGTTTACAGCATGGTAGTTCTTATCTTAAAGGAAATGGCGACAATTTACATTCTCTATTTGTTGTTAATTAAAAATATATATATATGGATCATTGTTTCTTTAATATTTAAGAGCTCCCTAATGTACATCCATTTTTCATTCCTGATTGACACATGAATCATTACAGTATCTGGCTTTTGCTTCCAATGATGTTTAATGCTCAGGGAGTGATGCAACAGAACTCAACTGTCCAGAGTGTGGGTGAACCTAAAAGTGTTCCTACCTGTGCTGTGATGCCCTACTGTGGACAAATGAGCCAGATTTACAAGTGAAGTTATTTGAAATTGTGGTTTCACTTAGCAACTTTTCAGGGATGGCAGGAAATTTGGAACTTAAAAAAAATTATTTATTATTTCCATTTTATGTGTATGAGCATATTGCCTGCATGTATGTAAGTGTATTACCCATGGAAGTCAGAAGAGAGTATAGGATTTCCCTGGAATTGGAGTTACAGACAGTGAGCATGTGGGGTGCTGGGAACTGAACCCAGGTCCTCTGCAAAAGGAGTGCTCTTTAACTGCTGAGCCATCTCCCCCACATCTGGAGTTTCTTTATTAACTCACTTTGAGGCCTGTGTTATCTTTCTCCACCTTCATCCTTTGAGAGCAGTTTGATGAGGGAATAGTAAGGTCCATTTGAGTCCTTGTAACTGAAGGGAATTTGTACTCAAGCCTCCTGAAAAGATTGGGCTGATGACAATTTTACATCAGGCAGTAGTTAGACCTATAACAACAGAATGTATTGTGTGACCTGAGAGCTATTCAAAAACCTAATCTTGGGGCTGGAGAGATGGCTCAGCAGTTAAGAGCACCAGCTGCTCTTGCAGAGGACCGAGGTTTGATTCCCAGCACCCATGTAGTGGCTGAACCCTCTTGTAACTCCAGTTCCAGGGAGTCCAATGTCTTCTAACTCCTTGGGCATTGCAGGACACCTGTGTACTTACATACATGCAAGGAATACACTCATACACATAAAATAAAAATAAAATATTTTTAAAAACCTGACTCTGAATTTTATTTCAATGGTAACATTGTAGAAATATATGTGGATTTTGAAATTTAGTGCTATAAAGCACTGAGCACTTGAATGTGTAATTTTAATTTTTTTTAAGTTTCAAGCCCATTTTTATTTTAATTTATAGTATATAGTAAAAACCAAGTAGCAAGCTGTGTGGTAATCAAATGTGAATCAAAGATCAGTGAGAGTCAAACCAGAAATTTGAGAATTGACAGGGTTTACAAGTATATTTTTGTTTTTAAAAGGGTGAAGGGAACTAAACTCAGTCTTGGTGTTTTAAGGAACTTTGTGCATTATCTGTAGAGGGAAATGAAGCAAAATTGTTTGAGACTACATTGTTGCAAAACATTGATTTCCCGATTTGGGTCAGATGGGGAAGATCTTTGTGGTGAGTTTAAGGAACTTCAGTGGCTTTCCTCTGGAGTACAGTTTTTTCCAGCCCCTTGCTGTAGATTGGGGTACTGGGCACTGTAAGGTGGGTGGTGAGAGTTGAGAATTGCTCGTAAGTCATCTACAACCATTTAGCACTGTGTGTGTCACCTATAGGCCAAGTGGCAGCTAGCCTCTCGAGGGGCAGACAAGACCATCCGTTTCCTCAGCAGACTTGTTGATGAGAGGGTTTAATGACTACTTTTTATGGGTTCTTTACTATGTTGCAGGCCTGGTCATATACACTTTATACTTTTGATCAGTATGTAAACTTCATAACAAAACTTTTAGAAAGATGACAAATTCTTCTCAATTTATTTTTTTTTTTATTTTTTATTTTTTTTATTTATTTCGGTATGTGTATCAATGTACTGTCTGCATGCAGGTTTGTGCACCCGTGTCGTGCAATGCCGCGGAGGTCAGAAGAGGGTCTCGGATTCCCCTGGAACTGGAGTTCTCCTGGAATTGGAGTTTCAGACGGCTCTCGGCCGCCATGTGGGTGCTGGGGATCGAACCCGGGTCCTCTGCAAGAGCGGTCGGCACTCTTAACCGCTAGGCCATCTCTAAAGAAACCAAATTCAAGAGCCTGGAGAGATGGCTCAGTGGTAGCACTAGGTGCTCTTGCAGAGGACCTAGGTTCAATTCCTAGCACTCACTTGGTGGCTAACAACTGTCTTTAACTCCAGTTCCAGGGTATCCAACACCTTCTTCTGACCTCTGCATTGCACAACAGGGGGAGAACTTACATACATACAGGCAATATACTCATACACTTAAATAAAAAAGAAAGGAACCCACCGGGGGTGGTTTTGCATGCCTTTAATCCCAGCAGAGGCAGGAGGATTTCTGTGTGTTCAAGGCCAGCCTGGTCTACATAGTTCTAGGCCAGCTGGGAGACCTATCTCAAAAAGCCCCCCCCCCCAAAAGGAACCAAATTCAACTTAAGTGCTCAATAGAACAAGATTGTTCCAGTAAATAGAAAATAAGCATTTTTTTTAGTATTAATGGCTATTAACCATTAAACATTTTTTTTAATGAGTCAAGGTACCAATAAATAAAAATACACAATTTTATTTTTAAGTGTGTGTATGTATCTGTGTGGGTATGTGTAATGTGAGTGCAGGTGCTCACAGAAGCCAGAGGTGTTAGATCCCCGGGAGATGGAGTTAAAGGCAGTTGTGACCCACATGACATGGTTGCTGGGAGTTGAACTCAATTCCTCTGCAAGAGCAGACTATGCTCTTAACTACTGAGCCAGCTCTCCAGCCCAAAGATTACTTTATTGACTTTTTAAATTAAGTTTAAAAAAAAAGTTTTTTTGTGTGTGTATGTGTGCACCACAGTGCCTGTGGAGCCCGAAAGAAGGCATTGTATCTCCTGGAACTAGAGTTAAGGATGATTGTTAGCTGAAATATGGCTGCGAACTGAGCTGAGCCATCTCTGCAGGCCCATGTTTGTATGACTGATGTGGAAAGATCATTTTTATTTTATTTTATTTTATTTTATTTTATTTTATTTTATTTTATTTTATTTTATTTTATTTATGTGTATGAATGGACTGTTTGCGTGTAGGTCTGTGCACCCGTGTCGTGCAATGCCGCAGGGTCAGAAGAGAGTCTTGGATTCCCCTGGAACTGGAGTTCTCCTGGAATTGGAGTTACAGACGGTTCTTAGCCGCCATGTGGGTGCTGGGGATCGAACCCGGGTCCTCTGCAAGAGCGGTCGGCACTCTTAACCGCTAGGCCATCTCTCCAGCCCCGGAAAGATCATTTTTAAGAGTTCAGCTAAGCTAGCTATGCTTTATCAAGTCCCATTCCACTGTTAGCCTACCATTTGCTCCCAACATAAGATACTCAGCATGTAGGACCTTAGGGCTTTCAGTTCTTCACTTTAATTTCTGGATATTGCCGAATATTCTGCTTTTGAATTCTCTCTAACTCAGCCTTACAAATGACCTATATTGACTTGGCCTTCCTTGGGTGACTGTGCAGATGGTGCTGAGCCCCTGGGTCTTAGGACTCAAAAAGGAATTCAGTGGACTCAATCACTTTAGTATTAACTGACATTTTAATGTGATTTTGCAGTTTATTACTAGCTCACATTCAAAGCATTGTTAATTTCTTTCTAGCTCCATGAAGGCTGACTTTACTCCTCCTTCCTCCTTGTCTTCTTTTTGTTGTTGGAAATTGAACTCAGGATCTTGCGTGTGCTAAGCATTCTTTGTACCACTGACCTGCAGTCCAGCCTCAAGGCTGGTATTTTTAACCTAGTGCTATAGCAAGCTTATTTAAAGGACTGGCACGCTTGTCAGCACTGCTTTCATTTTGGTTTTGGGGTTCCAGCACGTTAGTGATCTCCTTCCCATCAGTGCAGCGTGCTGAAGTCATAAGCTGGCAGCTCCTTGGAGCGGTAATTATAGGACAGGGTCCTATCATTGTCACTGTGCAGCTTGTTTAAGGGTAATCACTTAACTCATTAAAGTCATGTCAGCCTCTCAGAATTAATAAACTAAAGATGAAGTTAATGCCCAGGTTACATGTTTTTCCTCTGAAAGAATTACTAGGAAGTTCAGATAGTTGATTTATGAATACCATTCATTTGAAATTCTTCCGTGTACATTTATGGAATGTTAAGATTACCTTGTTTATGTTTAGGTAACTACAATGTATAAAGATGAAATAATTAAGCCTCTCTACGCCTTTTAAAGTACATAGATTTTTTTATTCTTTGTGAAATTTGATACAAAGCTGATTTGTTCCTATCCAAAGAGGTTCCTGTGGGGCTCAGTGCATACACTTCAGTATAGTCTCTGATTTGGAACCTAGGAGGTTCTTCTCAGGATCGTCATGTATACATGGAAGTTACATGTTTTTTGAGGATAAAAAAATTAAAACCCAAATTATTTAAACTTGAAAATGTTTTCAAAAGAAACTTTCTTTAAAAAAAATTTTTTTTTATTAATTTTATTTCTGTATGTGTATGAATGTACTGCCTGCATGCAAGTTTGTGCACCCGTGTCGTGCAATGCCGCGGAGGTCAGAAGTGGGTGTCGGATTCCCCTGGAACTGGAGTTATCCTGGAATTGGAGTTTCAGACGGTTCTTGGCCACCATGTGGGTGCTGGGGATCAAACCCAGGTCCTCTGTAAGAGCAGTCGGCGCTCTTAACCGCTAGGCCATCTCTCCAGCCCCTAAGAAACTTTCTATTGTATAAGGTTTGTCTTTGTGCAGGGCTTCCGTAAGTTAAGCACATATATGGTAAGGATGAGTCTCTTTTCCAGTGTACAAGCTTTTTAAGAATTTGTTTAAGGGGAGAAAAGATGGTGTTCTGTAAATTGTGTACTTTACAGAGGGCATAACACAAGTGAGCCTAGGTTAATCCCTTAATTTTGGTCTTGGGGAAATGGTTCTAGTGGCATTTGGAGTGTTAAGGATACAGGACTGTGGGCTCCTGCTGTCTCTCCAGGACATGGCCATGTGTGGGTTGTTCTACACACAAAGCAGAAAACCTCCTGCCCTTCAAAGACTATTACAGTAATGACCAGGAAAGAAGACAAGTCACATTTGTGGTGTCAGGATAAGCGTAGATAGAGAACAGGAAACACAGAAAGGAAGGGACAGAGTGGCTGGACCTTTTTTTCCCCCCTTCCTCCCTATGTTAAACAAAGGTCCTTGCACTAGATAAGCACTCTACCACTAAACTATGCCCCATCCTATATTGCACTTCTAAGCATGGGAGTTGAAGGAAGACTAAGCTGAGGAGTTGGACATGGATGGGGTGGGGAGATAAGAACTGACCAGAGTGAACCATCTAGAGGCCGTCTACTCCTGGAGTAGCCGGTTCAGCATAGCTGGAACTGAGTGAATCTGCAGGGAAGCTATCTGAAGGGTGCAGCTGTGCGGGATCTGTAGGGTCCTGTCTGCCGATGAGAAAAGAAGCCAAGATGGGCTATGCAGAGGGAGCTGGATCTAGCTTGTGCTTTCCAGAGCTCTCTGCTCCCAGCTCCCCCCTTTTCCCCCCCTCATTTCTGTTCCCTTAACTAATAGAGGTGCTGCTTGTGGCTTAGGATAGCACAAGAGAAGTGAATCAGCACAGCCCTGACTGGTGCCAACAGCTCTTGCTCCACCAGCCCCTGAGTGCCATAGGCAGGGCTTTTGTTGAAATTCAGGACTCCAGCTCTCTAAATACCATGGGCTGGCTTCACCTTTTTCAGGGTTTTTGTTGCCAAAAGGAAGGGAGCAAAGAGATCAGCTGTTGAGTTCAGCCAAAAAAAAAAGGAAGATTAGCTGCTGGCAAGTTGAGCATTTGTCTTTGGCTTCTGGGCCTTTTCTTGCCACTGGGTCATTTTTTAAAGTCATTTTATATTCTTCCAGGTAGCTAAGCATTTAAGATCTCATTTGTTTTGTCATCTTTGGCCCTGTATTTGCTTTCTGTTCCTCATCTTTCCCTCATTATATTACTCGCACTGATATCTTGGCTGTGAGGCTCCAAGAACTGTTAACTTGAATAGATGTGATAGATTGAAGGATTCTACAGACATGTGATCTTGTAGCAACTCCCTTCTGTCTCCCCGTTGTCACAGATACCAGCTCTTTTCCTCTTTGATTGAAGCTGTTCCCCTCTTACCACTCTATCTGTGGTTGTAGAAAGTAAGTTTTCCTTGTAGACACAGATTCCCATGGCAACAGAACAAATGTTTATTTTGTCCAGACCTGACTAACTTTAGACCCTGAGCATGTTAGCTCCTGTCACATTGAATGATGTAGTTATAGCTTTCTTTGTTTTCCCCAAAACCCTGTCCTTTCAGGGCATGATGATGTAGCCAGTGTGCCTGTGATGAAGATGGTGTGAGTGCACTTATGTGGGGCTGTTGCACAGTATGCACTTGGCTGTGTTTTCGGGATAGCACCATTTGCCCATTTGTTGTCATAAATTCCCCAGGTCAGCCTTGACCAGGCTAAGCATCATTCATAAAGATTTAAAAAGCAGGAAGGGGGCTGGAGAGAGAGCTCAGCAGGCAAAGTGCTTTGCCATGCAAACATGAGGGCCCACATTTGTCAAGCTGGGCTTGGTACACACTTGTATCTCAGCGCTGGGGAGGCTGAGACAGGAGGATCCATGGGGTCGTTGGTCACCCAGCCTAGCCTAGTTGGTGAGCTTCAGGTTCAGTAAGAAACCCTGTCTCAAAAATTAGGTGGAGCTGGATGTTACACACTTTTAGTCCCACACTTGGGAAGCAGAGGGAGGCAGATTCTCTGTGAGATTGAGGCCATTGTGGTTTATACAGTGAGTTTCAAGCCAGCCGTGGCTACAGGGAGACCTTGTTTCAAAATATGGGGGGTGGGAGGGGGGTGAAGAATGGTAGAGGAAGACACCAGACATCATCCTCTTGCCCCTACATGGAATACACATGTGTGTACACAAACACACACACACACACACATATGCACACACACACACACACATACACAAGCAGAAAAGGGTCCCTGGTCAATTTGGAAGCTTTCTTTAGCTTTTCTTTTCGACATTTTCTGTATAAATAAGTTTTTTGGATCTACCTTTATATTGCTAATCTTTTTTTAGTCTTCTATGTCTCAAGTTTTAGTGACAGACTGGTGGCTTTTTACGTCTAAGGAAACTTGATGCCAGGATATGTGTTGGAAATCTGTGTGAGAGAAACCTTTTCCATCTGGTGATTCAGATCTGGAAAGGGTGACATCAGCATGTGCCCACAAGAGGTCAGAAAACCAAACCAAACCTCTTTTGATCTGTAGAGGCTCTGAAGGCTGTTTTAGGAGAGGATGTGAGAGTAAAGGGCCACTAGATCCTTGGCCCTTCTTCCCTCTGGCCACTTGGGGCAGTGTCTGCTGTGGCATTCTCCTTAACTAAAGTCACATGCTTCTAATTAGGCCCTTACTGTTTGCTGTGACACTCACCTGAGGTGTCTGGTTTATGCAAGTATAGAGTTGTTCCACATTTCTTCATTCCCATAGCAGATATAATTTAATTCCCAGAAATAATTCTTTATTTCTAATATTCACTGGTTAACCCCCTCCCCTTAAATTCTCCATTTAGGGCTTTAACTGGCTTTAAGCTTTTTTAACTTGGGCATATGAATACATAGTTTCTATTTATATTTTCTTTCCAAGCTATCAGATGCTGTTGAAAATCCAAGTTCTCTTTCTCATTTGTCTAGTAAAGAACAATTCTGGGGCTGGAGAGATGGCTCAGAGGTTAAAAGCACTGTCTGTTCTTGCAGAAGATCCGGGTTGGATTCCCAGCAACCACATGATGGCTAACAACTGTCTTTAAATCTAGTTTCACGGAATCGGATGCCCTCTTCTGACTTCCATGGACATTGCACAACATGGGTGAACTTAAATGCATGCACATATAAAATAATACACACATAAAATAAAAAATAACAAAATATTAAAAAAACAAAGAGAAATTCCCTACTAGTTACTGTGTTAGATTATAATGAAATACTGATATTGACATCTTGTATTAAACTATTTCTGTGTGTGCAGTGTATGCATGTTTACGTGTGTGTTCATGTACACGTGTAGATGCCATATGTTGATGTGGGTCATCTTACTCTATCATGCTCCACCTTCTTTTTTGAGTATCTGTCACTGAATCTGGAGCTCCCAGATTGGCTAGGCTAGTTGACCAGTGAATTCTAGGGATTTTACTGTCCCCACCCACAAGTGTTGGCATTACAGGAACTCAGGGTCTCATGCTTCAGGCACTTTCCTGACTGAGCCAACTCTGTCCCTGTCACCTCTTATTTGACATTATAGTTTGTCTTGCCTTATTTTATGATTCTTTGTGTAGTATTCTAAGTGCCTTACTATGCTTTGGATGATCTGTTTAGAAATTAGCAACCTCGATGTTAAATGATATAATGCTAAAGAAATTAAGAGAGCTGGTATTAGACCCAGCGTGTTTAATTCCAACACCCCGGAGGCAGAGGTAGGCTGATCTCTATGAGTGTGAGGCCAGCCTGATTTTTGTACAAAGTCCAGGCTAGTCAGACCTTGTGCCAAAAAAGAGGTGTCACTGAGTATTATGAACATCTGGTTGGTTTTCTTTTCCTTTCCAGACACATATGTAGGCCTACTCAACCTGTGAACATACATATTGGGTGGGCTAATATTTTGTTGTGGAGTCTGATTTAGTTGTTATATATTGAGCAGCATCGATTGCTGTCTCCTAAGCACAAGATAAAGAGCAGCAGTTCCCCACCTTGAAACTCAGATTGTCTTATAGACATTGCCATTTGTTGGAGGGAGGGGCCAGGAGGAACAGAAATACCCTAATTGAAAACTATACAACACAGTACATTTAGATTAATTTGTCCTGAGTAAAAACTAGAGAGGATCACTTCAGCCTTCTGCCTGCCAGCAGACAAAAATGGGTACATTCTGTTGGGACCTGCTTCAGCTTGATTTTTGTTGTTTTCTGAGAACTTCAACCTTGCTAATGGACGAGGTCCTGAGCTTTATGGGTGGAGACCTTGCATAGCATGCCTGTTAGAGATCAGGTGGACCATTTCTTTGTGTAGAGAAATGGCTGGTGATAATTGAGGGAGGAATGGTAGAAGTGAATGACTTAGCCCCTGCCACTGTTGTTACCCCATTTAGGTTTGCGAATGTTTCCAGAAAGCAAAAGTAATTTAGGATATTAGCATAAAGTCCCAAAGGGTAGGTAGGTAGTGTTTTCCTCAGTGTCTCCTGGCTCTTGTTTGTGTGTTTCCTCTCCTATCTTCTTTCAGTATCTAGGCTTCAAACTCCAAGAAACACAATGTTGTTTAGAAAAACCAAGAGAGGGGCTGGAGAGATGGCCTAGTGGTTAGAGTGCCGACTGCTCTTGCAGAGGACCCGGGTTCGATCCCCAGCACCCACATGGCGGCTGAGAACCGTCTTTAACTCCAGTTCCAGGGGAATCCAACGCCCTCTTCTGACCTCCGTGGCATTGCATGACATGGGTGCACAGACCTGCATGCAGACAGTACATTCATACACATACAGAATAAATAAATAAAATATTTAAAAGAAAAACCAAGAGGGTTGCAGGTAAACTGGGAAAGCAAAAGTAGTGCTGCTGCTGCTTCCTCACCTACTTGTTTGTTTGTTTGAGATGGAGTCTCAGTGTAGCCTCAGCCAGCCTGGAACATACTACCTAGACAAGCCTGGCCTCCAGTTCATGGCAGTCCTGCCTGTGCCTCCCAAGTGCTGGGATTACATGTATGCACCAGCATGCCTGGTTATGTTATGTAGTACATTTTTAGTCCTTTTTTTTCTTTTTTTGAGACAGGGTCTCCCTTTAGTCCCAGCTAGCCTGGAGCTCACTATATAGAGCAAGCTGGCCTTGAACTGACAGAGATCTGTCTGCCTCTGTCTCCTGAGTGCTGGGATTAAACGTGTGCACCACCATGCCCTACAAGAGTATGGATTTTTTTTTTTTTTTTTTTTTTTTTTTTTTTTTGGTCTTTTTTGAAGGTCTCCCTGGAGGCCCCAGCTTTCCTGAAATTCGCTCTGTAGACGAGGCTGGCCTTAGAACTCACAAAGATCCACCTGCCTCGCCTCTCTCAAGTCTTAGATTAAACGTGTGCACCACTCCATGCCTATCATGAGTATGGATTTTTTTTTTTTTTTTTGTCTTTTTGAGAACAGGGTTCTCCTGTAGCCCCACTGTCTGGAATTCTCTCTGTTAGACCCAGGCTGGCCTAGAACTCACAAAGATCCACCTTCCTCTGCCTCCCAAGTGCTAGGATTAAAGGCATGCGCCACTAAGCCCAACAATGAGAGTATGGATTTTTTAGTAATCTTGTGGTTCTTGATTAGTGGTCATTGAGGAAGGGCAGCTCTTACTGTTGATTTAGAATGTGTTGTTTAGACACTGTATTTTGGTACTTTCTAAGTTCATTGTTATTTTTTTTAATTTTCTGTGGTAGTGCTTTCATGGCTAATTCATTGTTAGAATATGCAACTTTTAGTATTGAATACGTATCATCACCCTCCTCCTCCTCCTCCTCCTCTTCCTCTTCCTCCTTCTCCTTTTTCTTCTTCCTCTTTTAAATCTTTTTGAAACAGGGTCTCTCTGTAGCCCCAGCTGGCTTAGAACTGGCTTTATAGACCAGGCTGGCCTCCAATTCCCAGAGATCCTGCCCTTCCTCCCCAGTACTTAGATTAAAGGTGTGTGCCACCATACTGGCTCTTCTCCCCCCCCCCCCCAATGTATTGTGTAGCTATGCATGTGTGGAGGCCAGAGGACAATCTTGGGTGTCATTCTCAGGAATGTTGTCCATCTCCTCTGGGACAGGGTCTCTCTTGGCCTGGAACTTACTCATTAGGCTAGAGTGAATGGGCCAGTGAGCCCTAGGGATCCTCCTGATGGCTTCCCCAGTGCTAGGGTTACAAGCACATGCCACCATGAAAGGCATTTTTATATGGTTTCTGGGCACTGAACTCAGGTCCCTCAGTTCCACTTTATATCTTAATATCTCCTTAAAGTATTCTGCTGTTCTGATTTTTCTTTCCTTTTGCTTCTCCTCATCTGGGCATTTTTTTTTCTCCTTCCTAGTTATTTTTTGCTTCATGATCCATTCTTTTTTTAAGGCAGGGTCTCCCTGTAGTCCTATTTGGCTTTGAATTCTCTATATAGAACAAGCTGGCCTTGATCTTACAGAGATGAGCCTGCCTCTACCTCCAGAGTGCTGGATTAAAGACTTGCACCACCATATCCAGCTCATATCCAGTCTAAATTCTCTTTGTGTATATTTCTTTCTTTCTTTATTTTTTTAATCATTCTTTGTGTATGAGTGTATTGCCTGCCTGAATGTAAGTGCACCCATGTCATACAATGCCTGTGGAGGTCAGAAGAGGGTGTCAAATCTCCTGGAACTGGAGTTACAGATGGTTGTTAGCCACCATGTATATGTTGTGAATTGAACCCAGGTCTTCTTCAAGAGCAGCCAGTGGTCTTAACCACTAAGCCATATATATATATATATAAATATCATTATTATATTTATATATTTTCTTCTTTTTTTTTTTTTTTTTTTTAAGATTTTTCAATTAAACGAACTGTCTGTTTGGGATGTAGCTCCAGTGGTCTATGTGTCTTGCCTAGCACATACTAACATGCTGTATGTTCATCCCCCAAAAAGCAAAGAAAGAAAGAAGAAAGAAAGATCAAGCCAGAAAGAAAAAAGTAAGAAAGAAAGGGGGAAGGGGAAGAAAAGGAAAAAAAAAAAAAAAAAAAAAAAAAAAAAAGGGAGGGAGAGGGAGGGAGAGGGAGGGAGAAGGAGAGGGAGGGGGGAAAGGGAAGGAAAGGAAAGGAGAGGAGAGGGAGAGGGAGGGGGAGGGGAGGGAGAGGAGAGGGAGAGGGAGAGGGAGAGGGAGAGGAGGAAAGGAAAAAAAGAAGAGGAGAGAGGGAGGGAGACCCACTCTTAGTGGTTGGCACTCCTATGTTGTGCCAGGTGCTGTGCTGCAGACCTGTAATCCCAATGCTCAGGTAGCTGAGACAGGAAGACTGAGTTCAAAGTTAGCCTAGGCTATATCTTGAGAAACCTATTTCAAAAAACCAAAAACATACAACCTTGTGGATTCTAGATCTATTGAAAGGTAAGGTTTCTGTAAAGTGTTCTATTTTCCCTTGAATCATTTTCTACATACATCTTTAGGGTGCTTTTGGAAGAAGTAGTTCACATTACATGCCTGTATAGGTCAGCCTTACATAGATGTGAAGTTAGTGTTTGAAGGAATCTCAACATGGGTAATGAGTGACAGTAGTCATGCAAATTACAATTAGGGAATGAGCCAATTGTGTGAAGATCACTAGGTGTTAAAGATCACTAGGTGTTAAGGATCACTAGGTGTTAAGGCAATATAACTTATCTTAGTTTCTTTTCCTGTTGCTGTGATAAAGTACAGTGAGAAAATCAACCTAAAGGGAAAATGGATCTGTTTTGGTTCAAAATTTGAGGATTACCCCCCTCACACACACCCCCCCACACACACACACAGAAAAAACAAACACCAAAAAAAGCACATTTATCCAACAACTCTTAGATGGCCAACATGGTGGGGAAGTCAAGGTGGCAGGAGCTTGAGCAGCTGGTCATGTCACACCCACAACCAGGAAGCAGAGAGAGATGAAGGCGTGCTACTGCTCTCCTCCCTTCCTTCACTTAGGCAGTCCAGGATCCTAGCCAGGGACCAATGCCACCCATGGTGGTTGGGTATTCCCCCCTCAGTTATTGCAGTTAAGACAGTCTCCCATAGGCAGGGCCAGAGGCCCATCTCCCTGGTGACTCTAGATCCTATCAAGTTGACAACACTGACCATCACAGTGTGTATACACATACACTTTTTTTTTTTTTTTGGTCTTTTGGAGACAGGGTCTCCCTGTAGCCCCAGGTGTCCTGGAACTCACTCTGTAAACCAGGCTGGCCTCGAACTCAAAGATCCGACTGCCTCTGCCTCCCCCAAGTGCTAGGACTAAAGGCGTGCGCCACCACGCCCGGCTACACATACACATTTATGTTTATGTTTTGGGTTTACTGTTGTGAAGGAGATTGGTTGCTATCCATCAGCAGTGTTCAAGGCCCACCAGTAAAAGAAGCAGACTAGTGAATAGTGAACTGTATGCATATTGCATGAATGTGCATGCAGAAGTGGGACATTGGGGTTTCATAGAGGAGAAAGATTTTGATACTTATTTTGAAAGTGGAGTAGTGTTTGGGGACTAGGAAAGGGAACTGTTTTAACTAACAGAAAACTTTAGCTAAGTGAACTAACAAGGAGAACCATATCCAGTATAGGGGGAACTGGATATGGTTCTCCTTGTTAGCTTCAAAGTCACTTCTGGAGCTTTAAACATGCAGGTGTTTTGAGTTCTATCTTCTGAAGTCAAGACTTGGGTGTGGAGTGATAACTGCATTTCTAAATAGTCTACCTGTGTTTTCAATTTCCAGAACTTGTGTAGACAGCAGAGAAATATCTTGAGTTGTGAAGCAGAGAGGAACAGTTTGAAATCTTTCTGCCTGAAGCATAGACTGGAACTGATTGGAGGAAACAGTGTGCTGTTTTGTCAAAGGCAGCAGGGGTTTGTTTACAGACACCTCTGTCCTTTCTGACTCCTCAGCCCTCTCAGTTCTTGAGGTCAGGAACCGGCTGCTTTTTGGTATGTGTTTATTATTTTTGTTTTATGTGCTAGTCATGGCTAGCTGCCAAGGATAGAAAGATAAGCCAGGGCTTCTGTTCTCTCATGGCCTAGAATGGGAAACAAACATGGAGCAGAATGGTTTTGAGTTCAGTCTCTAAAGGAGACTGCTGTTTACTGTAGTAATTCCCAGGTACCATCTAAGAGTTGTTGGATAAATGTGCTTTTTTTTGGTGTTTGTTTGTTTTTTCTGTGTGGGGGTGGGGTGAGATGCGTGTGTGTGTGTGTGTGTGTGTGTGTGTGTGTGTGTGTCTCCCTGTAGCCCCAGCTGCCCTGGAACTCATTATGTAGACCACTATGTGGCCTTGACCTCACAAAGATCCACCTGCCTCTGCCTCTTGAGTGCCAGGGATTAAAGGCATGCGCCATCATGCCTGACAAATGTGCATTTTTAATTTGTAGAAACCACAGTTATCTATAGATTGACAACAAATGATCAAGGATTGCAGGGACTCTTAATTATATTTTAATAATCTTTTTACTGTTACTTCAGAGATCTGGCCAACTTCAATTCTGAGAGAAAGAGATATTGCAGGTTTTCTCTGTGGGAAAGTCCCATGCTGGAAGTTGCAGGTACAGACTTATTTTATCATAGGATGTTCATTTCAACTTGGAGAATTTTTATTTTATTTTTTTATGTGTATGAATGTACTGTCTGCATGTAGGTTTGTGCACCCATGTCATGCAGTGCCGCGAAGGTCAGAAGAAGGCATCGGATTCCCCTGGAACTGAGGTTCTCCTGGAATTGGAGTTACAGACGGTTCTCAGCCACCATGTGGGTGCTGGGGATTGAACCCAGGTCCTCTGCAAGAGCAGTCGGTGCTCTTAACCGCTAGGCTATCTCTCCAGCCCCTCAACTTGGAGAATTTTAAACTACTTTCAGGGGCTAGAGAGGTGGCTCAGCATTTAAGAGCACATACTCCTCTTGCAGAGGCCCCATGTTTGGTTCTTAGTACCCAGGCCAGGTAACTCAACATCCACCTCTAACTCCAGCTCCAAGAGATCTACCACCTTCTTCTACCCTCCACAGGCACCTACACTCATGTGCACACAGACATATGCATGATTAAAATAAAATCTCAAGCCGGGCGTGGTGGCGCACGCCTTTAATCCTAGCACTTGGGAGCAGAGGCAGCAGATCTGTTGTGATTTTCAAAGCCAGCCCTGGTCTACAGAGTGAGTTCCAGGACAGCTGGGGCTACAGGGAGACCCTGTCTCAAAAATACCAAAAATGAATGAATGAATAAATAAATAATAAATAAAAAACAAAATATTTAAAAAAAATAAAATAAATAAAATAAAATAAAATCTCAAAAAAAAGCCGGGCGTGGTGGCACACGCCTTTAATCCTAGCACTTGGGAGGCAGAGGCAGGCGGATCTTTGTGAGTTCAAGGCCAGCCTGGTCTACAGAGTGAGTTCCAGGACAGCCAGAGCTACAGGGCTATAGGGAGACCCTGTCTCAAAAAGACAAAAAAATAAAATAAAATAAAACTACCTACTTGTTATAGTTTATAAAGTACTCTCAATCAATCTTATTCCAGCCTCCCCATTGCATTGTGAGATAGGCAGGGCTGGTGACTCCTCTGTTTTTTGATTTGGACATGAGTGCACGGAGACTCTGGAGATCGCCTGCTAGTAAGTATGTGCACAACCAAAACTAGAACTCATTTTTTGATCACTCGTTTGTTCTTCTTTGTATCACACTGTGTGTTTTTGCTTAATGGAGTATGTCAAGCATAGACCATCCACTAGCATGCAAAGTTAGCTTCCCTAAATGGAATTTTCTAGCCCAATAAAAGGACTCTTGCGTTGTATTCCTATAAGTAAGAAACATACATTGGAAATACCAGCACCAGTTTTTTTCAACTTACATTGGGGTTATGTCTCAATAAACCCACCGTAAATTGAAATATTAAGTCACAGTGCTTCTGATACATCTATCCAACCCAGTGTCCTACCTTAGCACCAGAGCACACTGTAATGTGCTAGTACATGGCTGACTTGGAGCATGTGGCCAGTGTTGCTGAGCATTGGGAGAGAATATTTGGTCCCTTATCACTAGCCTGGGAAAAGGTCATATTCAAATTCAACTACTTTGCTACTGAGTGCTTATCACTGTTTCACCATCTTAAAGTCCTACTGAGGTGTGGTTGAATCATCCTAAGTTGGAAACCATCTGTGTTCTGAGGAGTAACTGGTTTAAAATATGGTCATAGAATTAGAGAGAGACTCAGTGGTTAAGAGCACTGGCTGCTCTTGCAAACAACCTGAGTTTGGTTCCCAGCACCCACATACTGGCTAACAACCGTCTGTAACCCCAGTTCCAGGTGATCTGATGCCCTTTCCTGGCCTCCACAGGCATTTCACACGTGTGTACTTACATATATGCAGGCAAAACATTCATATATATAAAATAAGGATAAAATATGCCCAGCATGGTGGCACACATCTTTAATCCCAGCATTCTGGAGACAGAGACAGGTAGGTCTCTGTGAGATTGATGCCAGCCTGCTCTACATAGCAAGTTCCAGGCCAGCTGGGGCTATGATGAGGACAAACATATGGCCTCCTTGAAGAAGATTCTCTAGGCTTAGTCAGATCTGTAGGAGACTTTTGCTGCAGCCTTCTGAGCTACAATGAGCCAGAACCACCTTGCTAAACTGCTCCCCAATTTCTGACCCACAAGAATCTGAGATAGTAAATCTTGTTTAAGTCACCAAATTTTGGGGCGATCTGTTTATCCAGTAGTAGCTAATTAATACATACTAAATGCTATCATTAAATGTGTATGCATCATATAAGGCAGAGAGTTGCATACTGAGGAAAGTAGCATTGTGAAGACACTAGTGCTGCTGGGTACATGCGCAGTTAGGCATAGAGCATAACTATAGAGTAGCTAGGAAAGCAAGATGATAGTAATTTCGGCATAACATGATTAGTCTGATATTTCAGTTGTTTGAAAGGAGTTAATTACTTCTAATAACTTAAACATTCGTGAAAAATTTGAAACACAGAAGTAGAGGAATACCCATGGTGATAACATTGTAATGAAGCTTTGGAGTCCCTCTTTTTGTTTTAATTTAATTTATTTTTTATGCGTATGAGTATACTGTCTGCATGCAGGTCTGTGCACCTGTGTTGTGCAATGCCACAGAGGTCAGAAGAGGGTGTCAGATTTCCCCTGGAACTGGAGTCAAAGACGGTTCTCAGCTGCCATGTGGGTGCTGGGGATCGAACCCGGGTCCTCTGCAAGAGCAGTCGGCGCTCTTAACCGCTAGGCCATCTCTCCAGCCCCTGGAGTCCCTCTTAAAAATGTAGTAAAGGTGGAACATGGTCAAAGTATACTATGTTATCTATATGAAAGTGTCCCCATGAAACTCATGACTGGGCTGGGTGATGGCTAAGTCTGAAAAGTGCTTGCCTTGCAAGCATAGGACCTCAGTTCAGGCCATCATGGTGGCACACACCTTTAATGTTAATTTTAATCTCAGTAATTAAATTAACCTTAATTTTAATCTCAGCCCTGGGGAAGCAGAGGCAGGCAGATCTGAGTTCCAGGTCAGTCAAGGTGGTATAGTGAGACCCAGTCTCACAAACAAATGAGTTGAAGAGGTGACTCAGTAGTTAAAGCACAGTCTGCTCTTGCAGAGGACCTAGGTTTGATTGCCAGCATCCACATGGTAGTTAACAACCTCCTGTAACTCCAGTTCCAGGGGATGATCTGACACTCTTCTGACCTCCTTGGACATTGCATGACACAGGTGTATTTATGTACCTGCAGGCAATACACTCAAACCCAGAAAACAAAACAAACAACAAATAGAAAAACCCAGGCAGTGCGGTACGTGCTAGGGTACAGTGGCCCCTGCTTGTAATCCCAGCACTAAGGAGGATCCTTGGGCCTCAGTAGCTAGCCAGCCTAGCCTAATTAGTGAGCCCTGGATCCCAGTAAGAGACCCTGCTTCAGGAGAAAGAACAGTGCCTGTGGAGCAGTATCCAAGGTAGTCTTCTGGCTCACTGGGTAAAGTGCTTGCTGCTGGTGTCCTTTGTACTCTCAGGCTATTTTTTAGACATAGTACTAAGACAACACCTCACCTCTGTTTTACTGTGTGTGTTTGTGTGTGTGTGTGTGTGTGTGTGTGTGTGTGTGTGTGTGTGTGTGTGGAGAGAGAGAGAAAGTGTTTGTGTGTGAGAGAAAGAGAGAGAGAAAGTGTGTGTGTGTATGTGTGTGTGTGTTGCATACTCCAGGTTGACTACACAGCTTCCAGGAAATCCTGTCTCTGTCTCCCATTTCACTACCCCATCCAGCCTTTTATTTGGGCTCCAAACCCAGGTCAGGCTTGCTTAGTGAGTGCCCTGACCTGCTGATCTATCTCACTATCCCAACACCTCACCTCAGCTGATTAGTAAGGCAGGTTGACCTACCTTTACCTTGTATCAGAAAACTTTTAAGCTAGTTGCCCGTCAAGGAGTTTCAACACAACACCGCTCCAAAGCTTTGTCAATAGTCCCACTGTCTTTGGGGGGGCAATTATTTGATGATTATGTAGCTTATCTGTTTTTCTAAACATTTAGGATTTCCTCTTAGGGCTACAGAGATGTCTCAGTGGTTAGAAGTGTATACCACTCTTGCTGAGTTCTGTTCCCAGAACTCAGGTCAGGCAGCTCATAATCACCCATAGCTCTAACTCCAGGATAACCTCATCCCTCTGGTCTCCAATGACACCTGCACTCATGTGTACATACCCATGCCCAGACACACAGACACATAATTTAATAAAAATTGTGGGCTGGAGAGATGGCTCAGCAGTTAAGAGCACTGACTGCTCTAGCAGAGGACCCAAGTTCGAGTCCCAGTCCCACATGGTGACTAAGAACCTTCTTTTTTTTTTTTTTTTTTTTTTTTTTTGGTCTTTTTCGAGACAGGGTCTCCCTGTAGCCCCAGCTGTCCTGGAATTTGCTCTGTAGACCAGGCTGGCCTTGAACTCACAAAGATCTGCCTGCCTCTGCCTCCCAAGTGCTAGGATTAAAGATGTGCGCCACCACACCTGGTGACTAAGAACCTTCTTTAAGCTGGGCGTGGCGGTGCACGCCTTTAATCCTAGCACTCAGGAGGCAGAGGCAGGTGGATCTCTGTGAGTTGAAGGCCAGCCTGTCTACAAGGTAAGTTCTAGGCCAGCTGGGGCTATAGGGAGATCCTGTCTCCAAAAGACAAAAAAAAATCTCTTGGATTAGGTCTGTTAGAGGTGTTTTGGGCTTCCTGTCTTTTGCTAAAAATGGATTGTTGGTTTTTCAAAATATATTTTATGTGTATGAGTGTATTCCCTGCATATATGTAAGTGCACTGGTGTTGGTCAATGCGTACAGAGGTCAGAAGAGGGCAGTGGATTCCCTGGAACTGGATTTACCAATGGTTGTTAGCCATCGGGTGCTGAAAAATCAAACCTTGATCCTCTGCAAGAGTACTCAGTAAGTACTCTTAGCCACTGAACTATCTCTCCAGCCTAAAAAATGGACTATTTTTTCTTTATGATACCATCCGTGCTGATGGAGCCAACAGAGGAGAGCCATCTGGAACCCAGTATTACATTACATGCTTTAAAAATACATTTATATATGTATGTGGTAGAGATGAGCTTGCATGGGTCAGAGGGCAGCTTGCAGCTGTTCTTTCTTTCTACCATGTAGATACCGGGGATCGAACTCAGGTCCTTGGCTTGGAAAGTGACTTCACCTGTTGAGCCATTTTGCTCATCCCCTCTACTGCATTTTTGTAAAGGTATTGATGAACTTTTTAAGCCACATTAAACAATGTCTCCTTCATAAACACACAAAGGAGGAACTTTTGGCTTTGTTACAAGAATAATTATGCCTCTCTAGTTCTCCTGAGTACTTGGCTTGTTTTAATTGTATGGCTCCTGTGACTTGTCCTAACAAGGTATATTTTCTTCCCTTATGACTGTAGTAAGCTCAGAGCCAAATTAGATGCCTACCTTAACAGGACCTCATAGTCTATGCTAGCCTTATTGATACAGGCCTGCTCAGTTCTTATTTATAGCCCCTTAACTACTTATGTTTTTGTCAGGTTGAGTATATGCAGTTCTAAGCTGATTTCAGTCACTTTTAGAATACAGTAGGGTATATTTAACACGTAAGAGTATGTACTGAAGATCAAACCCAGGGCCTCATACGTGCTGGACAAACACTCTGGGACTGAGCTATAGCTCCAGCCCCTAAGTAGTGTATACATAAGGAAATACAGAAGTTAGGCAAAATTATATTATGACATATAAATCTAACAGGCCAACTTTTCTGGTGGCAGGGCTAGGGAGACAGATATGAATGTATAAAATAATGTTCATTTTATTTCTTTAATATTTTATGTGTATGAGTGTATTGCCTGAATGTATATACATCTGTATCATGCAGTGCCCATGGAGGCCAGAAGAGGGCGATGGATCCCCTGGAACTAGAGTTACAGATGGTGCTTAGCCACCACGTGGGTACTGGGAACCAAACCTGGGTTTTTGCAAGAGCAGCCAGTGCACTTAACCATTCAGCCATCTCTCCAGCCCCATCGTTTTTTCTTTTCAAGAAGTCTATTTCTTTTTCAAATTATTTTATGTGTATGATTGTTTTGCCTGCATGTCTGTAAGTGCACCCATATTGTACAGTGCCCATGGAGACCAGAAGTAATGGATCCTTTGGAACTGAAGTTAAGGACCTTTGTTAGCTGACATGTGGGTGCTGGGAACTGAACCTGGTCTCTGCAAGAGCAGCCAGTGTTCCTAATCACTGAGCTGTCTTTCTACCCCTATTCAGTTTTATTTAATAAAAATATTTTTAGGGGCTGGAGAGATGTCCAAGCAGTTAAAAGCGCCAACTGCTCTTGCAGAGGACCCAGGTTCGATCCCCAGCACCCACATGGCAGTTGAGAACCATCTGTAACTCCAATTCCAGGAGAACTCCAGTTCCAGGGGAATCTGACGCCCTCTTCTGACCTCCACGGCATTGCACAACATGGGTGCACAAACCTACATGCAGACAATACATTCATACACATAAATAAATAATAAAATAAAATAAAAAATTTAAAAAAAATTTAATTTGGGGCTGGAGAGATGGCCTAGCGGTTAAGAACGCCGACCTAGGTTCTATCCCCAGCACCCACATGGCAGCTGAGAACGGCCTGTAACTCCAATTCCAGGAGAACTCCAGTTCCAGGGAAATCCGACACCCTCTTTTGACCTCCGCGGCATTGCACAACAGGGGTGCATAAACCCACATTCATACACATACAAAATAAATAAAATTTAAAAATTTTTAAATTTAATAAAAATATTTTAATTTAAGGCTGGGCGTGGTGGCGCATGCCTTTAATCCTAGCACTTGGGAGGCAGAGGCAGGCGGATCTTTGTGAGTTCAAGGCCAGCCTGGTCTACAGAATTGAGTTCCAGGACAGCTGGGGCTACAGGGAGACCCTGTCTCGAAAAGACCAAAATAAATAAATAAATAAATAAATAAATAAATAAATAAATAAGTAATTTTTGATTTAAAAGTTATATTTCTGTACATTCACTTTGTTTGTGTGTGTGTGTGTGTACACATACAAGGTCATGCATGTAAAGATTCAAGAATGGAGGTCAGAGGACAACCAGCAGGAGTTAGCTTTCTACTTCTACCATGTGGGTTTTGGTGATTGAACCCAGATTGGCAGGCCTCCTGGAAGGTGCCTTCACCTGTTGAGCTGTCTTACCCCTCATTTAATCAGTATTGTTTGGTGTTAGGCACTGAATCCACAGTCAGCAGATAGATGAGTGATATCTTTGTGTGTGTGTGTGTGTTTGTGCGTGCGCGCACCCATGTCAAGCAATGCCTCGGAGGTCAGAAGAGGGTGTCAGAACTGGAGTTTTAAAGACAGTTCTTAGCCACCTTGTGGGTGCTAGGAATTGAACCTGGGTCCTCTGCAAGAGCAGTCGGTGCTCTTAACCGCTGAGCCATCTCTCCAGTCCCAGATATCTTAATACTGTAATAATCACTTTTAATTAATTGTATTCTTTTTTTTTTTTTTTTTAATGTGTATGAGTATGTGCATGTAAGTAGGTGCACCCCTGTCATGCAATGCTGCGGAGGTCAGAACAGGGTGTCATTCCCTTGGAACTGGAATTAGAGACAGTTCTTAGCCACCATGTGGGTGCTGGGAATCAAACCTGGGTCCTCTGCAAGAGCAGTCGGTGCTCTTAACTGCTAAGCCATCTCTCCAGCCCCCTCTTGTTATTTTTTTAGCATATCAATGAGTTTATAAGGTGAATTAATGTTATAACTTTGGAAGACCCTTTGTAAATTTACAATGAGGTCTGAAGTAAGCTTGTTAAAGAGTGTTGGATTGTTTTTCCTGGGGAGCTACATAGAAATGCCTATCACCCCACATAGGCCTATTGGCATATTCCAAGTCCAGTGCGGTGAGCCAGTGAGTTTATTGGTGTTACTTATGGGAGTGGGTGAGGGATTGCTTATAGGAACTTCTGGGTGATTCGGGCAGCTGTATTACCAAGAAGTCCAGCCCAGCCTGGGTGACAACTCACAAAAGCTGCACCTTTGGAGTCCCAAACCCAGTCAACCTTCCATCTCCAATACACTCTGTCAGCCATGTGCAGCTAGACTGGGGACAGGAGGGAGTGAGGGTGGGAATCTTGGGTGACCATCTGATGAACCTCACCACACCTTTCTCTGAGGGAATGTTAGTAGACCTGCTCAATGCACATAATCATAGCTGGGCAGATTTGCAGATAGTGTTGGCCATGTCATTGCCCAGAGGACAGAGGTCTACAACAACCATGTATCTTGAATTTTAGGGTGATGAAACTGCTGAAGATAATCCTATTTTAATGACACTGTTCATGAAAATAAGGATTTGCTTGTAGTTTTTTAAAAATGTGATTAAAAGGCCGGGCATGGTGGTGCACGCCTTTAATCCCAGCACTCGGGAGGCAGAAGCAGGCAGATCTCTGTGAGTTCAAGGCCAGCCTGGTCTACAGAGTGAGTTGCAGGACCACCAGAGCTACAGAGAGACCCTGTCTCAAAAAGACCGAAAAAAAAAAAGTGATTAAGAGGTATCTTTTTAACTGATAATACTGGCAGGTGAATCACCATAATAAAAAAAGAGTAAGCACTAAAATCATACAGATATAGGTGTAAACCTAGCCGTGTGCTAGTTACAGCTCCAAAGGCAGTTGTTAGTGTAGCTAACCTTTGGTTTCTTGGAGGGGGGCAGGCTATAACTATCTTATCGAGTTAAAAGGATTAAACAATACCAAAATAGTGAGTAGCATAATCAAGAGTTTGGTACATTTTAATTTAATTTAATTTTTTTTCACATAAATTTATTTTTATTTTTTTAACAAATCTAGACCCGTGTTCCCACCCATTCCCCCACCCCGCCAGAGCTCATGCATTCTGCCAAACATGCTTTTCATCTCTTTCTCAGTCTTTCTCAATATTCTCCATGAGGAAGTTGACTGTTTTGAGCAGAAGTTCACTGTTTCAGTCAGTTCTTTGATGCAGTCCTTTCTGTTGTTGTTGTTG
>VZQC01008739.1:376411-419625 GCA_009823505.1 Rhizomys pruinosus | reverse complement strand
TTTTTGGAGCTTCTCAATCTCTTCTTTGCTTCGCTGGTTGGTTTCCTTATCTTTTTCAGCATGGGATCTTATCAGTGTTTCTACTTCCTTCAGGAGCTTGTCATTCTCTAGGTCCTTTTTGAGTTCTTCATTCTCTTTTCTTTGTTCTTTGATTTGTTCTTTATAATCTTATAGTTCTTTAAATATGTTCCCAATTGTTTTTCTGATGTCTGTGTCCTGGGGCATTCCCAGAGGGATCCCACTGCAGAAGTCTTCCATAGGGTTGGTAAAGCTTGGTGAGGGAGTATCCTGCCCCTTTCCAGTGTTGTCTCTTCTTCGTGATCCTGGCATATGGGCTTCTCCTTGCCTGTATTCCAATGTCAGTCCTAAATGCTTCTTCACTGTGTTGAAGGCTTGCTTTGCTTGCCTCCTTCAGATGCCTCTTCATAATCCCAGTTGGGGGGGGGGCTCTTCAGCCCGTGCCCTGGTTCCTTCCGCTGGCCTCAGGAGATCTCAGATCTCAAGCGTCACACAAGCCCACCTTTAATACCAGCTGGGAGGATAACTCCGCCCCCACAGCCACAAAAGGCAATCAAACCAAAGATAGCTGAATTGAAGGATCAACAATCAGCCTTGCTGAGGCACCCAGTCCCTACCTGCTTTCTGCTCTTCCTTCCGCTGGCCTCAGGAGATCTCAGCACATTTTAATTTTAAATAATATTTATTTAAAAAGCTAAAATTTTTTAAAATATTTTTTGTTTTAAGTGTATGCTTGGACTTATATAAATGCACTCTGTGGCATGCTATGTTTGTGGAAGTCAGAAGAGGGCATCAGATTGCCTGGAACTGGAGTTAGGATGGCTTTTAGCTGTCATATAGGTGCTGGGAACTGAACCTGGATCAAGCAGCCCATGCTTTTAACCCTGAGCCATCTCTTCCAGCTCCACATTTTAATTTATTTTTTTACTTCCAATTTGTTTTTCAGGTTAATTTTTTATTATGTTTATTTACTTGTATGTGTATGCCCACATGTACCATGTGAGTGTGGTATCTGTGGAGGCCAGAAGAAGACATTGGATCCCCTAGAACTGGAGTCCCAGGCTATTGTGAGTCTCAGTGTGGGTGCTTGGAGCAAACTCAGGTCCTCCGGAAAAGAAGCAATTGCTCTTAACTGCTGAGCCATCTCTCCAGCACTAATTTATGTTTTTTTCTTATTTAAAAATGAAAAATAAATATTTCTGGGGGCTGGAGAGATGGCTCAGCAGTTAAGAGCACTGGCTGGCAAGCCAGGTGTGGTGGCACACGCCTTTAATCCTAGCACTTGGGAGGCAGAGGCAGGCGGATCTTTGTGAGTTCAAGGCCAGCCTAGTCTACATAGTGAGTTCCAGGACAGCTGGGGCTACAGGGAGACCCTGTCTCGAAAAGGCCAAAAAAAAAATAAGAGCACTGGCTGGTCTTACAGAGGACCTGGGTTCAATTCCCAGCATTCACAAGGAACCTAATGACCATCTATAACTCTAGTTCCAGGGGATCCAGTGGTCTCTTCTGGCCTCTGTGACATTATAGCCCTAGGTGTACTTACATACATGAAGGCAATATTCATATACACATAAACTAAATAAATTAAAAAGATAGGTATTTCTGCTTTTTGAAATTTGAGACTTAAAATACTTAATTTCTCTTCTTTCTTTTTTGTTTAAATTTTTTTAATTTTATTTATTTTCTTTTTTTTTTATTTATTTTTTTTTTTAGTCTTTTTGAGACAGGGTCTCCTTGTAGCCCCAGCTGTCCTGGAACTCACTCTGTAGACCAGGCTGGCTTTGAACTCGCAAAGATCCGCCTGCCTGTGCCTCCCAAGTGCTAGGATTAAAGGCGTGCGCCACCACGCCCGGCTAATTTTATTTATTTTCTATGTGTATGAATGTACTGTCTGCATGTAGGTTTGTGCACCCGTGTTGTGCAATGCCAGGGAAGTCAGAAGAGGGTGTCGGATTCCCCTGGAACTGGAGTTAAAGATGGTTCTCAGCCACCATGTGGGTGCTGGGGATCGAACCCGGGTCCTCTGCAAGAGCAGTTGGTGCTCTTAACTGCTAGGCTATCTCTCCAGCCCCAATTTCTCTTCTTTCTAAATGCCACTGTGATCAGGGGGAGAAGCAGGAATCTAGGAAGAGCATTTTAAATAGGTAGAGTTGGAGACAGAATAAATTGTACACATTGTTCACATTAGCAGCCTTTGCTAGAAGATTACTAACTCATAAGCAGAAAACAGTATCAGAGTAAGTCCGGTTGCCTCTTGCAAGTAAGGTATATTTTAAGGGGAGTGTATGTCCTCTGAAGTAAAAACTAGTATGGAAGACATATAATTAGAAGAAGCTGTGCTTGTGGAAATGCCCATTGAAACAGGATTATGTGTGTGTGAATGACCAGAGCCACAGAGGGACTGGGTAGATTATACTAATGAAATTATTGCAAAGGACAGACTTAAAAACTACCTAGTAAAATGAAAAATGCTTATGGTTTAAGGATGTTGGCTACAAGTTTACATATGATTATAGCCATGTATCATTGAAGGAAGTATAATTGTTACTACATAATAATTTCATTAAGTTGGAAATGCTGCTTCGCGTGATAGGGCAGTACAGGTGTTTCATGCCTCTCACTTCGAGAGTGGCTTCATTGAGAGATGTCAGCTTGTTCTCAAACTTCAGAGGAGGGTTGCATATAAAATCCCAAAAGTTTAGTATGGATACATTGGCTACTTCTATATACATGTATATAGGTTTTTTTCCTGCCCCACAGAAGAATCTTTTTTTTAAAGAGTTGATTTTTTTTTAATTTTTAATGGTTTGATTATTTATTATTTTTTATGTGTATGAATGTATCGTCTGCATGTAGGTTTGTGCACCCGTGTCGTGCAATGCCCTGGAGGACAGAAGAGGGTGTCAGATTCCCCTGGAACTGGAGTTAGAGACGGTTCTCAGCCGCCATGTGGGTGCTGGGGATCGAACCTGGGTCCTCTGCAAGAGCAGTCGGCACTCTTAACTGATGAGCCATCTCTCCAGCCCAGAAGAATCATTTTTAACTTCTGAAACTTGTTTGCTTGTGTGTGTTTGCCTTTAGCGCTGTAACGTGTACATAAAAGAATATGTAGGGTTTTGCTAATGGCTGCATTTGGGGGACCTTAGAACGCACCAGGCTTCAAACTGCTCCCCTTTCGAATGTTTCTTGATTTCTTGTTTTCAGGCTTTGAACCCAATTTACACACACACACACACACACACACACACACACAGTTTTTTTTGGTGGGGTGTATGTGTATTTATAACAGGGTTTTATTCTGTAGCCCAGGTTGGCCTCTATTATGTTTGGCCTGTCTCTTGCTTCCAAGTGATAGGATTACATCCCTGAACCACTACAGTCAATTTCAATTTATATATAATTGCATTTATTATTTTATATGTATGTATGTGGGAGCATGCCTGTGGAGGTCAGAGAACAACTTGAGTTAGTTCTTCCCTTCCATCCTGTGGGTCCTAGATATTGAACTCAGGATGTCAAGTGCCTTTACTTGCTAAACCATACTGACAACCCTCAATTTATATAATTTTTAACCCAACTCTTCTGGAAGTATTTAACTGTTATACTATTTTATTGGGCATTCTTTTCATCATCTCAGATAGTGGTAAGTTCTATGACATCACATACTGTATTTTCTGTTCCTTTTGTATTCATAAAAAAATCACATGATAAATCAAGAGTGGTGTTCATTTGCACGTAAAATTCCAGTGTGATAGGAGGATTGCAAATTCAAACCAGTCTGGATGGTTTTGCAAGACCCTGTCTCAAAATAAACAAAAAATTGAAAGGATATATAGTGTAGCTTGCTGATGAAGCACTTACCTAGTACAAAGTACCTAGCAATAAGACCTACTGAATAAATCTGATGAGATTGGTTGCGTTCAGGGTGGTATGGCCGTAGACAAACTACTGAATAAATCTATTGACATTAATATTGATTTTGTGTTGGATGCATAAGTATTGGAAGCCACCTGATGAAACTGAAGGTTTATTTTTTATTTATTTGTTTTTTTGAGACAGGGCCTCACTGTATAGTCCTGGTTGGCCCAGAACTTGAATTTATAGAGAGACCCACCTGCCTCTGTTGGGATAACACTCACCATGAGAGTCTTTTAGATTTTTAAAAATTTTATGTATGAATGTATTGCCTGCATGTAAATGTACCATGTATGTGCAGTGCCCGTGGAGGCCAGAATAGGAGGGCATCAGATCCCCAGGAACTGGAGTTAACAGTTGTTAGCTGTATGTGGGTGCTGGGAATCGAACCCACGACCTCTGCAAGAGTGCTCTTAACCCCTGAGGGTTCTCTCCAGCCTCTGTTTGTTCTTTCTTATTTTGACATAGATACATTATAGAACTGATTTTCTTTCTTCTTCTTTTTTTTTTTTTTTTTTTTTTTTTTTTTTTTTTTTTTTTTTTTTTTTTTTTTTTTTTTNTGTATGTATGTGGGAGGCATGCTCGTGGAGGTCAGAGAACAACTTGAGTTAGTTCTTCCCTTCCATCCTGTGGGTCCTAGATATTGAACTCAGGATGTCAAGTGCCTTTACTTGCTAAACCATACTGACAACCCTCAATTTATATAATTTTTAACCCAACTCTTCTGGAAGTATTTAACTGTTATACTATTTTATTGGGCATTCTTTTCATCATCTCAGATAGTGGTAAGTTCTATGACATCACATACTGTATTTTCTGTTCCTTTTGTATTCATAAAAAAATCACATGATAAATCAAGAGTGGTGTTCATTTGCACGTAAAATTCCAGGTGATAGGAGGATTGCAAATTCAAACCAGTCTGGATGGTTTTGCAAGACCTGTCTCAAAATAAACAAAAAATTGAAAGGATATATAGGTGAGCTTGCTGATGAAGCACTTACCTAGTACAAAGTACCTAGCAATAACCTAACTGAATAAATCTGATGAGATGGTGTGTTCGGGTGGTATGGCCGTAGACCAACTACTGAATAATCTATTGACATTATATTGATTTGTGTTTGGATGCATAAGTTTGGAAGCCACCTGATGAAACTGAAGGTTATTTTTTATTTATTTGTTTTTTTTGGACAGGGCCTCACTGTATAGTCCTGTTGGCCCAGAACTTGAATTTATAGAGAGACCCACCTGCCTCTGTTGGGATAACACTCACCATGAGAGTCTTTTAGATTTTTAAAAATTTTATGTATGAATGTATTGCCCTGCATGTAAATGTACATGTATGTGCAGTGACCGTGTGGAGGCCAGAATAGGAGGGCATCAGATCCCCAGGAACTGGAGTTAACAGTTGTTAGTGTATGTGGGTGCTGGAATCACGAACCCACGACCTCTGCAAGAGGTGCTCTTAACCCCTGAGGGTTCTCTCCAGCCTCTTTGTTCTTTCTTATTTTGACATAGTACATTATAGAACTGATTTTTTTTTCTTCTTTTTTTTTTTTTTTTTTTTTTTTTTTTGTCTTTTTGAGACATAGTCTCCCGTTAGTCCCAGTGGTCTGAAACTCACTATATAAAACCAGGCTGGCCTTGAACTCTGAAGATCTGCCTGCCTCTGTCTCCCAGTCTGGAGTTAAAGGCTGCCACCACCACCCCCAAAATTGTTTTTCTTTTTTTAATTTATTTTTTTATGTGTATGAAGTACCGTCTGCATGTAGGTTTGTGCACCCATGTCATGCAATGCTGCAGAGTCAGAAGAGGGTGTCAGATTCTGGAAACTGGAGTTAAAGACAATTCTCAGCCGCCATGGGGTGCTGGGGATGAACTGGGTCCTCTGCAAGAGCAGTGTCGGTGCTCTTAACTGCTAGTTCATCTCTCCAGCCCTAGAATTGCTTTTTTTTTTTTTTTTTTTTGTCTTTTCTAGACAGGGTCTCCCTGTAGTCCCAGCTGTCCTGGAACTCACTCTGTAGACCAGGCTGGCCTTGAACTCACAAAGATCCGCCTGCCTCTGCCTCCCAAGTGCTAGGATTAAAGGTGTAGGCCACCACACCTGGCCAGAATTGCTTTTCTTAACCAGTACTAGAGAGAATGCTCCACATGCTGGAAATTATGCTAAGCCCTGAACCAGGATGCTGAAACAGATCCACTTCTGCCCTCAAGAAGCTTTGGGTGAGTAGGAAAAGCAATTATTAATGTCCGATTTTTTTTGAGCTATACAGAATCAGGCTTTTGCTCAGTAAACCATAAAAGCAATCACTTTTAATCCTAACAAACACCTTAGAGATTAGATATAAATATTATCCTTATTTTACATATGAGGTCGATAGAATTTAATTAACTCCTCAAGATTATTCAGTTATTAAGTAGCAGAACTGGAATTAAAACCCTGATAGTCTACCTCCAAATCCAGTCCTTGTCTAATTACTCTGCTGGGTGGTAAATAAACATACAATAATAACCATCATGGTTATTGGGGTCTGTGGGGTCCTGTTAAAGCATACCCTGAGTTTCGCTGCCTAGCTAGAAGAGTCAGGTAAAGATGAGAACATGAGCCTTTTTGCTGTAGAGCTGAGCTGGCCTAGAGATTGGCTTAGATGTGTGATTATGATGGGCATCCTGGTTTTTTCCCACCACATTGAACTTGCACATGCAGTCACAGGTTAGTCAGCTAGATACCTGATGGCCTTCCTTGCTCATCTACCTTCAACCTCTGGAGAGAAGACTAAGTACTGAGGCTAGGTGGAAGTCGAATAGGCTGAGTCATGTAGAAGCCACAGGCCATTTCCTCACTTTCAAGGCCAGTTTAGAGAACTGAGTTTAGAGAATAGTAAAAGTTTACATATGATCCTGAGAGGGAAGTTATTTTCTCAGGAGTTTATAAGAACAAAGGAAGAAAAGAATAGCCTCCCACCCCCCTTATGTGAGGATAAGGAGAGGAACTTTGCACCTCTTAGGAGTGTATCTCTGAGGGATTGTCTCAGCCAGTACTGGAGGAATAAAGATTTAGTCAAGGAGTGAGGTGGGGGTAGGGTTGAGGAAACTAGGAAGTAGGAACAGCCTGTAAAGAACTGAAAGAAGCTGGCAAGCCCAGGGCCTACCACAGAAGAAAGGCATAGTCCTGATTTGGGGGGTGGGGGGATCAGTGGGATCAGGTCATCATCTGTGCTGTGTAGGCCATGGTAAGGAATTTGTGGGCTGGAGAGATGGCTCAGTGGTTAAGAACACTAGCTGCTCTTACAGTGGACCCTGGTTCAATTCCCAGCACCCACATGGCAACTAACTCCATAACTCCAGTTCCAGGGGAATTTGACCCTGGCTTCTGTCCTCCTTGGACATTGCACAGCATGAGTGTACTTATATACATGCAGGCAATACACTCATTAGTACACATAAAATAAAAGTAGCAAATAAAAGTCGGGCATGTGGGTGCTGGGAATTGAATCCCTGTCCTCTTTTTTTTTTTTTTTTTTTCTTGTTGTGGTCTTTTTGAGACATGGTCTCCCTGTAGCTCTGGCTGTCCTGGAACTCACTCTGTAGACCAGGCTGCCTTGAACTTAGAGATCTGGAATCCCAGTCCTCTTTAAGAGCAACCTGTGCTCTTAACTGCTGAGCCATCTTTCTAGCCTCTAATATGAGGCCACCCTAGGGTGGCCTCGAACTCATGATCTCCTGCCTCTGCCTCTTCAGCATATCCTACCAGCATGCACCACCACAAATGGCCTGATTCTTATTTTATTTATTTTTATTCATTTAAAAATTGCATTTTAGTTAGTATGTGGAGGGGTATATATGTATAGGCATGCATGCCACAGTACAAGCGTAGAAGTCAGAGGAAAATTTGTGGGATTCATTTCTTCTCTTCTACCATATGGGTCCTGAGGATCAAACTCAGCAAGTGCCTTTACCAACTGAGCAAGGATAACACTCAAATGTCTAGTTTGAACAGCTGGAGGGACAGTCCATTTCCCTAGTATAATAGTGACAGGAGAGGAATAGTTCTGAGTGTTTTCAACTTGATCACTTCCAGGCACTTATGTATCTTTCAAATGAAAATGCCTGGCATGCAGGTAGCCTAGAGAAAAGATTAGGGAAGAGATGGCTTTGGGAGTTTATATTATGTAGATGACATTTAATTTAAAATCATGTGTTACATAGTTTTGTCGTGACCAAATACCCTACAGAAATAGTTTATAGGAAGAAAGAGTTACTTTTGGGTCACTATTTCAAAGGCTTTAGTCCATGGTTGCCTGGCCCCATGCACTTGAGCAAAGCATCCTGGGGTGGAAGTGTGGCTCAGTTGTTCTTTACTCCTTGACAGACAGGAAGCAGGGAGACAGAAAGGACAGGGAAAAGTAGTGACCTACTTCTTGGGAGACCCCCACCTCCTAAATTTAAAGAAAAAAAAGTGTGTGTGTGTGTGTGTGTGTGTGTACACATGCATGTGTCAGCATGTGCATGTGGAGGTCAGAGGACATTTTTAGGATTCAGTTCTCTTCTTCTACCCTGTGAATTCCCGAGATTGATTTCAGGTTGTTAGGCTTGGTAGGCAGCACCTCCCTCCTGAGCCATCTTGATGGGTCACTCCAGCTCCTAAATTTTCAAGAACCTCCCAAACACTATATCTGTAATCCTAGCATTAAGGAGGTGGAAGCCAGAAGATCAGGAGCTCAAGGTCATCCTCAGCTACATAGCCAGTTTGAGGCCAGCCTGGGCTGCATGAGACCCTATCTCAACAAAACAAAACAGACCTCCCCCACCCCCAATAAAAGAAGGATGGAAAAGAACTTCCTAAAATAGTGCTAGCAGCTGGGAGACAAGCATTTAACACAAGAGTCTATGGAGGACATTTCATACTAAATTATAGCATAGATCTCGAGAAATCTAGAAGGTAGAAATCTAGGAGAAGAGGCCCAGGACCCTCCTGTGAAGAACTCCTGATAAGGAGAAGGAGAGCACTCAGTGTAGACAGAAAAGGTCCTTGAAAGCCTTAGAAATGTTCACATGGATGCCTGCCCATAGGGAAGGGGAAGTGGTAATCATGCCAGTTGCTAATCCAGAAAAGTGGCCTTGGATTTGGTTACAGAAGCTGTTAATGGACTTGAGAAGAGCAGTTTTAGTGGGATGGATTGGAAGAATGGAAGTTAAGAAGTAGTTTGTGTAGAGCTATGTGAATCACCTGGAGATTTGTCAGAATATCTACTTTAGGAGCCAAGATTCTGCCTTTCTGGGAGCAGTGCCAGGGCAGTTGGTCCAGGAAGCACACTTTGCATTGAAGAGGAATGGTTAGGGGCCCTTGTTTTCAGTATGTCAGAAGTGGGTTGAGGATTTGAAAAAATACAAATCACTGGACTTCATAGTTTCTGATTAGAAGCTCTGGTATGGTGCCTGGGAATTTTCTTATAAATTTGCAGATGAAGTTGACACTATTAGTTACCTTTCTTTCAGAATTTCCAAACTTTGGCGAACTTTTAACTGTGATGGAGAGCCATCATAGAACTTGTTTATGGGGATGGGAAATTTTTAGAGCATATTTATGCTGATTCAGTCAAGATCTAGGGATCTAGCTCAGTGGTAGAGTGCATCCACAAGGCCCTGGGTTCAGGTCTCAGTAACACACACACACGGACGCATGCATGCACATAAATAGAGTGAATTGGTAATGCAAGAGAGAAAGAAAATACAGAGATGAAGTCTGTAAAGATTCGGGAATGGCTTTAAAACATGTATTGAGGCCTTTTGATCAGGAGTTATGATGCATTAGTAAGAAAGGATGGCGGAGATGGGCCTGAGTACAGCCAGGCTCACAGGGATGGAGTAAAAAATGACCTGATGAGAAAAGAGTGGCACTCTCAAGGCATATTTAAAACTCATGATCGGAAGTTAAAAATTGAACCAGTCTGTCTGATTCTTGAACTACTGTTAACCTTTGAATCAGACATGGGTAATTAAAGGGTTGGGGTCACCCAAGGTTAGACTTTATCTAGGAGGGAGGGTGGAAAGAGAGAAGGGTACATAGGGTAATTAGCACTATTGAGCAATTAGGAGGTTTCAGACAGAGGAAGGCTGAAGACATGGTTATGGTTAGTCAATAGCTTTGCTGTACTCAAGGTCCAAGCTAGCTTAAAGACAGGAGGAGGTTCAACGGAAAGAGTGTGCTGACATTCAAAGTTCTGTAGGTGGGGCAGTTTTGGGTGGAGTTAGAGAGTGGGGGTGTGACCCTGAAGGTAGTTATATGAGATGAAGTTTCCTAGAGAGGTCAGGAAACAGGACGTTGGATATGCCCCCCACCAAGCTATTGCAGTTGCCAAGAATGTTGTAAAAAGTTGGGAGCAGAGGGAGACTTTTTGATAAGCGATGGAAAATTCCAGTCAATACATAACTGCAGCTGATCGGGTGGTTTGTCTGCGTTGGGAACAGGGGCTTTGGGAAACAGATGAAAAATAGCACTCTGGCCGGGCATGGTGGCGCACGCCTTTAATCCCAGCACTCGGGAGGCAGAGTTAGGTGGATCTCTGTGAGTTCAAGGCCAGCCTGGTCTACAGAGTGAGCTCCAGGCCAGCTGGGACTAAAAGGGAGACCCTGTCTCAAAAATACAAAAAAAAGAAAAAAAAAGAAATGAAAAGTAGTACTGTTCATGGTATGAAGATAACCAGTGCCAGAAGTACCTGGGCAGCAAAAGTGCCACCTGATGGCAGGACTTGGAGAAGAGTGTCTTAGTGATTCAGAAAAGGCTAGAGGTTTTCAGGAGTGTTATCACAAAACAAATTGAGGGCTAAAGAATGAGGATCCATGTGAAGGTTTTGACATTCTAGCTTAAGCCCCTTCATTGCATCTGGGTTTTATTCTGTGGTCACACATCACTATCTGAAAATGTTTTATTCTGCTTTGTCACTCTTTCCACAGCCCTGAACACTGGGGTTTCTTGGCTTCTTCCTTAGTGTATCTTGGCTGCTACAAAGTACTCAGGAAATATCTGTGCCACCTCATCCTGAAAGCAGGGTGGTTTTCCAGGCCTTTGCTCTAACCAGCATGTAGTGCAAGGTGGCAGAGAGTCCTGGAGAGAGGCAGACGACCCAACTCGGATGATTAGTGTGTCTGCCCCTTTGGACGGGCGGCTGCTTGTTTTTGTGAAGTTTATTAGAACATAGCCACACCCTTTTTAAGGTTATTATTACCTGGCTCCTTTCCGGCTATAACTTTAAGTGGTTGTGACAGAGAAGAGACCTTATTTAGGGTTCACAAAGTCTAAAATACTACTCTCTGGACTTTTATGAAAATCTCCCATAGAAAAGACTAGGAGGGGGGCTGGAGAGATGTCTCAGTAGTTAAGAGCACCGACTACTCTAGCAGAGGACCTGGGTTCAATTCCCAGCACCCACATAGTGGCTACAAACCATCTGTAAGCCGGGCATGGTGGCACACAACTTTAATCCTAGCACTTGGGAGGCAGAGGCAGGCGGATCTCTGTGAGTTCAAGGCCAGCCTGGTCTACAGAGTGAGTTCCAGGCCAGTTGGGGCTATAGGGATACCCTGTCTCAAAAAAAAAAAAGAAAAGACTAAGAGGAAGCATCAACAACAACAGGATCTTTCTCTACTAGGATTATAAATCATTATGGGGTTTATTATTATTATTATTTTTTTTTTTGGTGTCTTGACACGTATTTAATTTGGAAATGAAATGGTCTTTGGAAGTATTAAAAAATAGTACTTGGAGCGCTTTTAATGGTGGATTTTTGTTGTTCTTCCTTCCCACCTTAGCGCTGCTTTTGATACAAAAACGGGTCTGCGAGTGGCAGTGAAGAAGCTGTCCCGACCATTTCAGTCCATCATTCATGCCAAAAGGACCTACAGGGAGCTTCGGCTGTTGAAACACATGAAGCATGAGAACGTAAGTGAGCCCTGCAGACTGAGAGCTAGTCCCGTTTCTGCTGGTGCAAGTATATTCCAGTGCTGCATAGCTGGTTCATGGCAGCTCAGTTATGGTGCCCTGGCATTAGGTCCGAAAGTAGTAACTCCTCCTGCTGCTGCTGTTTGACTCCAGGCCCTTCAGGGAAAACTTTTTTTTTTTTTTTTTAGTCTTTTCGAGACAGGGTCTCCTAGCCCCAGCTGTCCTGGAACTCACTCTGTAGACCAGGCTGGCCTTGAACACACAAAGATCCACCTGCCTCTGCCTCCCAAGTGCTAGGATTAAAGGCATGCACCACCACGCCCAGCAACAAATATACTTAAAGAATATAGAAAAGAAATTTTATATTCTTTTTCTGTTTGAGTAAGACTGTATTATCAGAAGGTGGGGACTCACAGCTGTTTTCTACTGCCTTGGATTATTTCCAGTGGAAAGCTTTGACAAAAGGTGCCTTTGGCTCACTGAAATCCTATAAAGATGCTAATACTGGCCGGGTGTGGCCCACGACTTTAATCACATAGTGGCTAGAACCATCTTTAAGCTGGGCATGGTGGCACACAACTTTAATCCTAGCACTTGGGAGGCAGAGGCAGGTGGATCTCTGTGAGTTCAAGGCCAGCCTGGTCTACATAGAGAGTTCTAGGCCAGCTGGGACTAAAGGGAGACCCTATCTCAAACACACACACACACACACACACACACATACACACACACACACAAAAGATGGTAATACTTTATGTCTCTCTTTGACCCTCTGTATCCATGGATTCTGTATCAACCAGCCACAGACTGGGAAGAAAGTTAAGGCTCTCCTGAACATGTGCAGTTTTACATGGTCATCAGTGCCTAAACAAAGCAGTAGGGCACCTGTTCACACATAGTATTTGTATTAGATATTCTGAATCTTCTAGAGTGAATTCAATGTTAGTCTATGCAGGGATTACATGTGCAAACATAGTGGCAGTATAAATAAGGGAGGTCCCTTAGCTGGAGCTACAGGGAGACCCTGTCTCAACACACACACAAACATATAAGAGATGAGTGGTTGCGAGTTTTGAGTGGTTTTAGTGTTCATGGAAAGGTATAGTTGTGGAACTGATCCTCCATCATACCAAGAAATGCCTCTCCTTCACCTTAATATTATAATTATTCTTTATAGCTCTCTTGAAGAGACTGCTTTTATTCTAATAAATTTCACAGGAAATTATTAACATGTTTCGGTTTTGTTTTGGTTTGTTTTGCTTTTGAGGCAAGATCTTACTGTGTAGCTCTAGCTGGCCTGGAACTCACTATAATAGACCAAGCTGGCCTCAAACTCAAGAAGATCCACCTGCCTCTGCCTCCTGAGTGCTGGGATTAAAGGCATGCGCCACCATGCCCAGCCTTGTTTAAGTTACATATAACTTTTACCTTCCAGTTTGGTCATTTGAGCACAGGACCACTCTGTCAAGTGTGGTCTGCATCCTAATGTGGTAAAGGGGTAGATGGGATTGGGACTCAAGAGCACCCCTGGAGGCCTTGCTCACTGACAGATCTGGACAAGAATGTCTGCTTAGGACATTTCCAGTAGTACACTGTGCTCTTTTGCGCTTTCTTTCTTTTTCATTATACTTTGTGTTTGCGTGTGTGGAGGTCAGAGAACACTTGTAGGAGTCACTTCTTCCCATGTGGGTCCCCATGGATCGAACTCAGCCTTCTGGTGTGGTGGCAAGTTACATTATCCTCTGATCCATCTCACTGGCCCTGCTTTTTTTTTTTTTGTAGCTAGCTTAAGTCAGTGGTTAGGACAAAAATTATTTAGGTTCTCTGGATGCATGCTTTGGCTTTATGATATCCATAAGAACTAACCATTTTTAGATTCTTAGGCTTTAGTTTTCTGTAACAAGATACTTCTGAAATGTCTTCTATGATATCAGGCTAGTTAGTTATATTTGCTTCATACTGTGCTTGTGAAAGTGTGAAAGCCACCAGTAAAGAGATAGAGTTCTAATTTATGAAAGGCTATAAGAGTCTTTTCAAAAAAGCTAAGGGGCCACCTAAGTGGCTAAATGGGTAAAGGCATTTGCGATCAAGCCTGATGGCCTGAGTTAGATCCCAGGGATTCACATGGTTGAACTCATTCCTGAAAGTGTCCTTTGACTTACATAAAGGGACATGCACACACTAAACAAATATAGGTAATGATTTTTTTTTATTTTTATTTATTTATGTGTATGAATGTATTGTCTGCATGTAGGTTTGTGCACCCGTGTCGTGCAATGCCGCAGAGGTCAGAAGAGGGTGTCGGATTCCCCTGGACCTGGAGTTCTCCTGGAATTGGAGTTACAGACGGTTCTCAGCTGCCATGTGGGTGCTGGGGATCGAACCCGGGTCCTCTGCAAGAGCAGTCGGTGCTCTTAACCACTAGGCCATCTCGCCAGCCCCGTAATGATTTTTTTTTAAGTTGACAGTATTAGGAGGGGTTTTAGCTAAGTTGTTTCCATATGTAGCTTGCTGACTGCCAGTCCATCCTTTTATATTAAGTCAGCTTTAGAGGGCTCCCCACACATAGATAGTAGTGCTTTGTTTTGGGGTGCATGTGTGTTTGTGTGTGTATGTGTATACACATGTGCACCAAATGTGTGTGGGTACCTGAGGAAGTCAGAAGAGGGTACTGGATCTCTTGGAGCTGTTGGGAACCTTAGGTTGGTTGCTGGGATCTGAACTTAGGTCTTCTGGAAAAACACCAAGCAGCCTTAACTGCTGAGCCATTGTTCTAGTCCCAGTAGTTTGTATTTTGAAACCCGTGTAGACAGTGGTTGAGTGTTGTTTGAAGGGGGAATGGGAAGAGGCCCGAAGACATTGAATTAAATAGAAATTTTCCTTTCAGCCTATTCTGCAAATGAGTTAGGCACTTACGTTGTAGAAGCAGTTTTACCCTATAAAGAACTAAGACTTCAGTAGGATTGACTCCTTTGGGATACCATCCAGGTTTTCAGCTGGCTCTAGACTGACTTCCAAAGAGAGCAGCAGCATCTGTAAAATTGAGTTCTTAGGGGCCAGAATGAATATGTCATCTTCTACACAAAAATGCTTCTGTCTCACGTGGGTAAGTTATTGTGAGTTATTTCTTCTGATAATGATACTGAATTCCAGATACATAGTCATGACATGTATTGCCAGATCTAGAGGATGCCTGTGATTGCAGTCCATTTAAGCAGTCAGCTGGCTGATTGTTGTTGGGACTTTCAACCTTGCTTTCATTAGCTCTTGCTCTAAGGGGCAACTACTGAGATAGCCTGCCAGCTGTGTCCTTCTGCTGTTAGGAGAGTAAAGACAAAAGCTTGCTTACCTTGAGGGCCTCAAGACCTCTGTGTCTTGAAATTGAAAAATAATGAAGGGAATCCTCACAGATAGATTAGATTGGAGCCTTAGATTTAACCTTACCATGGTAGAACAAGAGATTGGTATGGTTTGTTAAAGATACTAAATATTAGCCTGGCTTGTTGGCGCACACCTTTAATCCCAGCACTCGGGAGGCAGAGGCAGATGAATCTCTGTGAGTTCAAGACCAGCCTGGTCTACATAATGAATTCCAGGCCAGCTGGGGCTACAGGGAGACCCTGTCTCAAAAAGACAAAAAAAAAAAAAAAAAAACCAACAAAACCCAAAAAGATTTATTTGGTTGATTATGGAGCTTAAGTGGTTTTTTTATTGTTGTTGTTTTGAGGGAATGGGTGTCAATTTAATAAAAATTTATTATTTCTGCCTGATAACTTCTACACCATTGTAGGGTAATCATAAAGAGATATTTGCAAGTTTTTTTGTAAAATAAATGCCCTTTCTGAAAATTCATAGGAGACTTAAATCATGGCAGGAAGAGGCTGAACAAAACTTGGATTACTAGCACAGTGCTCTGACTGAATGGCTAGTCACATTGTGCTTGGAATTAAAAGGAAATTTCCAATTCATATGTGAGAAATGTATAGAGTATGGAGAATTCCTAAAATGTCCTCTTAATCAGGTGGTTTGGTTTGGTTTGGTTTGGTTTTGGAGACAGAGTCTTCCTGTAGCCTCAGCTGGCCTAGAACTCACTGTGTAGACCAGGCTGGCCTTGAACTCACAGAAATCCATCTGCCTCTGCCTCCTGAGTGCTGGAATTAAAGGCATGCTCATCTGGCCTCTTAATCAGTTTTAATGCTGGGAAACTTGTACAGTATTTTCCTTATGGTTAATACTTCCTAAATAAACAAAAATTCCCTGCACAAAAAATGTAAAATGTTTTGATGTTACAAGAGTAGTTTCATAAAATTATTTTTGGTAAGACTAGACAGATGACTCAGTGATTTAGAGTACTGGCTGCTCTTGCAGAGGACACAGGTTCAGTTCCCAGCACCCATATGGCAGACAACATTCTTCTGTAACTGAAGTTCCAGGGAATCTGATGCCCTCTTCTGGCCTCTGTAGGCACTGCACACATGTACACAGGGATACATGTAGGCAAAGTACTCCAGTACATAAAAAGTCTAAAAAATAAAATAATTTTGATAAGCTTGTGTTAAATACATCAAGTGTATTTTCTTTCATTGAAGCTGAAATTTGATGGGAAATTTTATTTATTTACTTATTTATTTCGGTTCTTTTGAGACAGAGTGTTCCTGTAGCCACAGCTTGTCTAGAACTTACTCTGTGTTCCAGGCTGGTCCCAGTCTCATAGACATCTTGCCTCTGCCTCCTGAGTGCTGGGATTAATGGTGTGTGCCACTAACCCCAGCAGGGGAATTTAATGCTCTATTTTTCTCTATTACTTTTTTTTTTTTTTTTTTTTTTTTGTGTCTTTTTGAGACAGGGTCTCCCTGTGGCCCCAGCTGTCCTGGAACTTACTCTGTAGACCAGGCTGGCCTTGAACTCACAAAGATCCGCCTGCCTCTGCCTCCCAAGTGCTAGGATTAAAGGCGTGCACCACCACGCCCAGCTTCTTTTTCTAAGTTTATTATGTTTCTTGTTGCCTTCTTGTCATGTGAGTGATTTAGTTTTCCTCTGTGTTTTGTATTCTGTTACTGGAAGCAGGTTCTTCAAAAAGCTTATTTATGCATATTACAAAAGTTTTTTGGATATTTATTTTTATTTTATGTGTATATGCATTAAGGCTGCATGTATGTAAGTGTACTCATGTTGTAGAATGCCCACATGGGCCCAAACAAGGCATAGAGTCCTTTGGAACTGGAGTTAAGGACGGTTATTAAGTAGAACAGAACTTGAGTCCTCTGCAAGAGCAGCCAATGCCCTTAACCACTGAGCCATCTCTCCAGCTCTGCAATTCTTTTTTTGAGACAGGGTCTCTTGTAGCGCATGATGACCTCAAACTTACTGTGTAGTCAAGGATGACCTTCAACTTTCCGGCTTTCACCTTTAAAGTGCTGGGATCATAGGCATGCATCATCATTCCTAGCTTTTTGAATTTTTAAATAATTTTTCCTAAACATCTAATAACTGAGAAAGTTATTAAGACTGTTATGACAATAAAGTCAATACTGGGATAATATTTGGTGTCCTTAAAAATGTCACTTTTAGCCAGGCGTGGTGGCACACGCCTTTAATCCTAGCACTTGGGAGGCAGAGGCAGGCAGATATTTGTGAGTTCAAGGCCAGCCTGGTCTACAGAACGAATTCCAGGAGAGCTGGGGCTACGGGGAGACCCTGTCTTGAAAAGACCAAAAAAAAAAGTCACTTTTTCTGGGCGTGATTGCACACGCCTTTAATCCCAGCACTTGGGAGGCAGAGGCAGGCTGATCTCTGTGAGTTCCAGGCCAGCCTGGTCTACACAGTAAGCTCCGGGCCAGCTGGGACTAAAGGGAGACCCTGTCTCCAAAACACCAAAAAAAGAGGGGGGAGTCACTTTTGTGTGTATATCTCTTTGTGTGGGTACACACATGTGTGCATGTATATGGAAGCCAGAGTCAATGTTAAAGTATCTTCTTCATTTTCCACCTGATTTATAGAGACAGGGTCTTTCTCTGAACCTGGAGCTCTCTGATTTGCCTGGCCAATAAGCCACAGGGATCTTCCTGTCTCTGCCTCCTGGTACTTGGATTATAGGTGCATGCTGCCTGCAGCTGTCTTTTCTACTGCTAGGGACTGAAGCCACACTACTCATTATACGGACAGAACCATGTTCCCAGCCTGAAAAAAGGATTTGTTTTGACCATCTTTATTTTCATGGGTTACATTTTAAAAAGCAAAGCGGTATAACAGGGATGGAGCTGAGATGTTTTTCCATGCTCATGGCTTCATTTATATGTAACTATAAGGAACTCTTCACTCTTTTGCCTTCTGATAAACCATAGGCTATGTGAACAAATTCTAAAGAGATAATAGATTTCTCATACTAAAATAGGTTTATGAGCAGTGATGGAGCAGGTATAGTAATGCATGTCTGCTGTAATCTCTGCAGTTGGGAGGTGGAGGCAGGAAGATCAGGAGTTCCAGGCCAACTTGGGTCACATGAGACCCTGTCTCAGTCCTCCTGCCCTTCATTCCCCAAATAGTGATAATACTAAGAATATACATCAACATGATTTGGGTGAACAACCAGTTGGAGTGTTATGTTCCTGGTGTTGTGAAGCATCTAAAGGATGTAGCTGGACTGAGAATTAGTTCCACCTAAAGCAGTTAAGACCTAACAGGTACTGTAGTAAGCCCAGGGTTTTCTGACTGCTTGATTTTTATGTGTCTTACAGGTGATTGGTCTACTGGATGTTTTTACACCTGCAAGGTCCCTGGAGGAGTTCAGTGATGTGTGAGTGAATCTTGTGCATTTGCATCCTCATATAGAGGGTGGGGTTGAGCAACCCACTTGTTCTCCTTAGCTGGTAAATGGTATCCAGATGTCAAAGGGTTCTTCATTCCTATTATCCAACTCTTCTGGGAGCCTGGGAGGTGGGGATTACATTTTAGCATTTTTGTCATTTCACTTATAGTGTAGCCCATTCAGAGAGTCATGTTGAGGCCTTACAAAAACTCTACAGAGAAGGGAATGGAGGGTGTTGTAATTTTTTTTCCCTTCTTATATTGCCTCCCCTAGCTTTTATTATTTTTTTTTTATTTTTATTTTATGTGTATGAGTGTATTGCCTCCATGTATATAAGTGTACCTGTGTTGTACAGTGACCACAGAGGTCAGAAGAGGGTGTCAGATCCCCTGGGACTGGAGTTACAGTTGTTGGCTGCCATGTGAATGCTGGGAATTGAACCCAGGTCTTCTGCAAGAATAGCCAGTGCTTCACCACTGAGCCATCTCTCTGGCTCTTTTCCTAGCTTTTTTTTTTTTTTATGTGTATGAATGTACTGTCTGCATGTAGGTTTGTGCACCCGTGTCATGCAATGCCTCGGAGGTCAGAAGAGGGTGTCAGATTCTCCTGGAACTGGAGTTAAAGACGGTTCTCAGCCACCATGTTGGTGCTGGGGATCAAACTCGGGTCCTCTGCAAGAGCAGTCGGTGCTCTTAACCGCTAGGCCATCTCTCCAGCCCCCTTTCCTAGCATTATTTTTTATGTGTATGATTGTACTGTCTGCATTTAGGTTGGTGCATCGTGTTTTGCAATGCCTCGGAGGTCAGAAGAGGGTGTCAGATTCTCCTGGAACTGGAGTTAAAGACGGTTCTCAGCCACCATGTTGGTGCTGGGGATCAAACTCGGGTCCTCTGCAAGAGCAGTCGGTGCTCTTAACCGCTAGGCCATCTCTCCAGCCCCCTTTCCTAGCTTTTAAAGGTGCTCTTCAAGAATATATGGGTGCCTAGGTCTGTGTAGGCCTCTCCCTCTTTTATCCCACATGTCTGTGGGGGAGATATTAAAGCTACATCCTGATCTTTGGAATACTAATTTTTGTATGGAGAAGATGGCAGGCCCTGCGTGTTGGAAGAGGCTTCTGGTGACAGTCCATTGCTTTAGCCTCAAGCCACCGAAAAAGCAGAGCCTGGGAGTCTCGGAGCAGTAGAGGGTAGGAGAAAGAAAACAGGGAAGAAGGGAAAGCTGTTACCTGGCTATGTTAGTGAGCTGGTCACTACTGAGGGCACTTGGGCAGAACTGCCAAGGTGTAAGAAGCTGTATAGAATTTACCTGGGGAGAGGGGGGCGGGTATCTGCTAGCACCTGACCCTGCTGGCAAGGGTTGCACCATTGGTTGTAAACGCCTACGTCAGGATCACACGTGTGAGTGCAAGACAGATTCCAACAGGTGTTTCAGAGTATGTCCAGCTGCTACCACAGTTGATATAGGCCGGTGTCTGATTAACATCCCTGTGCTCACTAACACCTTAACAGAATCTAGAATCATCTGGAAGATGGGACCCTGGGCATCCCTGTGGGGGGTTATCCTGACTATATTAATTCATAAGGGGATCCCAGACTGTTTTCAGATAGAGAAGACAGAAAGTAGGCCAGGCACTGGCATTGCATTCTTCCACTTGACTGTGTATGTCATGTGTTCGGCTCTCACATTCCTGCTGCTGGGACTGCATACCATGTCACTAGACTGTGAGCCTCCAACAGTCTCCCTTAAGTTGCCTTTGTCAGGCTATTTTTACCACAGCAAGAGGAAAAGAAACCAAGACAGACCCATCCCCACCACACAGACACTGTAACAGAAATGAAGGAAAACTTGGTCCTTTTTGGATTTTGGCATTCCTAAATGAAAGGATGATTATTATAAAAGCCAGACAGAATTATTACTGTTCTTCCTTAACTTCCTGCAGTAGTCAGTTTCCCATCACTGTGACAAAAGGCCTCAAGAAATTAACTTACATCAAGAGCAGAAAAGTTGATTTTTACCTCACGGTTTTAGGGGTTGCAGTTCATGGTCAGGTGGGCCCACTGCTTCCAGGCCTCTGGTAGGGGTGCCAGGTAGCTCTGGTATAGAGCATTGGTATAACAAACCATTACTCATCTCATGGCCAGAAAGCAAAAGAGGAAGAATAACCAGGCTCCCACAATCTTCATAGCCACACCCCTGACAAGGGGCTCCCACTAGGCCCCACTTCCTAAAGGTTCAGCTACCTGCCAGTAGCCTGGGTAGGAAGCTTTTGATAATTGGGATTCGATCAGCATCCAGATCAATCAATTTATCCACTATTTTGGGCCATGTGCCAACAGTTTAATCCTTTCCCACAGTATAACCCAGCAGATATATTTGAGCTTGTGTGTGTGTTCTGTTTATAGAAAGGGGGAAACAAAGCAAAAGGAAAAATAAATGGCAAATCAGATCTTTAATGATAATGCTGACCACTCACAGTGGGGGAAGCTGGGATAGGAGATCAACAGCCACCCCATGCCGCTACCCCCTCCCCCCACCCCATGTCTACTTAAAAGATTTATTTATTTATTTATTTATTTATTTATTTATTTATTTATTTATTTATTGAGACAGGGTCTCCCTGTAGCCCCAGCTGGCCTGGAACTCACTCTGTAGACCAGTCTGGCCTTCATCTCACAGAGATGCGCCTGCTTCTGCCTCCCTAGTGCTAGGATTAAAGACATTTGCCACCACGCCTGGCTTAAAGATGGTTCTTAGCCACCCTGTGGGTGCTAGGTCCTCTGCTAGAGCAGGAGGCACTCTTAACCCCTGAGCCATCTCTCCAACCCCATAAAAAGGTTTAATTTTTTGATCCAGAGGAAAGCCCACCAGCTACCAGTCATCTGCCCTCTAAAGTTTCATTGATCAATTGATTCATTCATTCAACAAGCACATTGCTATGGAACAGACGTCTGTTTTCTCTATTTAACCAGCACTAGGTTCTGACACTCTTTGTCAATAGCTGAGCTCTAAGAAGCTTTTAGTGCTCAGTGAATACTTCCTGAGTACAGAATACCTTGTAGATAGTTGACTTATTATCCCAGAAAAAAACCTCTGAAAATAGAATGATGGATATAAGGGAAATATATTTTTGTGTGTGTTGCTGGTATCAGTGAAAAAAATGAACACTCCTTCATCACAGTGTTTCCTGCATTGTTTTCCAGAGTCATTTTAGAATGTACCTGAGAAATGTTAAGTACCTTTGAGGCCAGACAAAACAAGAATGAGGTGTGAGGTTCAGTGTTACATCATAACAGTATGCTGAGGCCTGTGGTGAGATACAACGGTATCTCCTGAAAACATGCATCTGTAGCAACAGAACATACTAAAGACTAGAGTGGTTCTAAGGGTTCTAGCTGCGTAGCAGGCTCTGGTTTTGAGTGTGTACTTTCCACACTACGAAAGCTGTGATTTTCAGTGTGCAGTTGACTTTTGATCATGCTCTGTTTGTGTCTTTATGTTTCAGTCATCACTTTTCCCTTTAAAAAAAATTATTTAATTGGGTCTTTTTGAGACAGGGTCTTCCTGTAGCCCCACTTGTCCTGGAACTTACCATGTAGACCAGGCTGGCCTTGAACTCAGAGATCCACCTGCCTCTACCTCCCGAGTGCTGGGATTAAAGGGGTATGCCACCATGCCTGGCTTGATTTTTATTTTTTATGTGTATGAGAGTATTGCCTGCATGTGTATAAGTGCAACTGTGTTGTGCAATGCCCACGGAGGTCAGAAGAGCAGATACCCTGGAACTAGAGTTACGGATGATTGTTAGTCACCAGGTGGGTGCTGGGAATTGAACCCTGGTCCTCTGCAAGAGTAGTCAGTGCTCCCAACCACTAAGCCATCTCTCCGGCCCCTAGCTCCCAGTCATCACTTTTTGTTTTCTCATAAAATTCAGTTTTTTGCTTCGTCTGTAAGACCGTGTTTTTGTCTTCAAGAAAGGAGCAGTGAGAGTGCATTTTGTGTGTGACCAGCAGTGCAGAGCTGGGCAGGCTGGGGGGAGCATCTGCTGTGGACGGACTGGGCCTGTGTTCATAGACATATATGGGTCTTCCATTGTGAGCAATTCTCTTGTTTTCTGTATAGTACTCTGTGGCTGTGTAAGTTTCTCACATGTGCATACTGCATGCTGCAAATATTTAGAAATTTGAAAGGCTTCAGTAGCCAGCGTTAGAAAGTCCAGAATAAGCTTCAACTTCTCAGCCGTTCTTTTTTTTTTTTTTGAGACAGGGTCTCCCTGTAGCCCCAGCTGGCCTGGGACTTGCTCTGTAGACCAGGCTGCCTTAAGCTCCCAGAGATCCGCCTGATTCTGCCTCCCAAGTGCTGGTATTAAAGGTGTGCACCTCCACACCTGGCTCCAGCTGTTCTTAACAGGACTGGTTCCCTCCGCAACTGAGCAGGCAGTGAGGAGTTTTTGGACTCTTCCTGGAGAAAGTTTCAAGTTTCAAGAGAATTCACAAGTCATGGGTTAAGTAGAAATGACTCTTCCCACTTCCTCCCAATTTCACAACTTCCCATCCCTGATCTCTTATACTGAGTTCTGTGTGTCTGCTTCATTTTTTAGGTTTAATTTTGAGACAGGGTCTCATGTATCCAGGATGATCTCAAGCTCCCTATGTAGCCAAGGATGACTACATTGAACTTCTGATCCTCTTGCCTCCCTCCTAAGTGCTGGGATTATAGATGTGGGCCATTGCACCCAGTTTGTGCAGTGTTGGGGGTGGAATTCCAGACATCATGCACGCCAACCAAGCACTCTACCAACTGAGCTACATCCTAAGTCCTCTGCTTCCTTCTCAAAGAGACACAAGTGGGTCTTGCATTCTGCTGTGATCTCACAGAAGCTCTTGAAAGCCTCATTTTAGTGAAAGCCAGTTAGTAGATGATCACCCAGGCCGGCCTTCAACCATCTAGAAGCATAATCTTTCTCAATGTAACTGGAATGGAAGGCACTGGGGCAGTGATGGAGATTTCTGAGTTTACATTTTATTGATTTTACTCAATAAATATTTGAATGCCCCACCCTTTGCTGGGCATACTTGTCATCTCTGAGGAATATAGCAAACACAGGGCCTCCTGTCACTAAGTTGAGACTTTTTCTTTTCTCGTCTTTTTGAGACAGGGTCTCCCTTTAGTCCCAGCTGGCCTGGAACTAGCTGTGTAGACCAGGCTGGCCTTGAACTCAGAGATCTGCCTGCTCCTGAGTACTGGGATTAAAGGCATGTGCCACCACACCCAGCTAAGTTGAGACCTTTAAAAAATATTTTATTTCTTTTTTTGTTTTATGTGTATGAGTATATTGCTTGCATGGATATAAGTGCGCCCATGTCATGAAGTACTCTGGGAGGTCAAAAAAGGGCATCATAGCCCCTGGAACTGGAGTTATAGATAGTTGTTAGCTACCATGTGGGTGCTGGAAATTGAACCCCAGCCCTCTGCTCTGCAAGACCAGTCCATGCTCTAACTGCTGAGCTGTCTCGCCAGCCCTGAGAAGCACAATTTAAATGGTGTGGTAAATTTGGAGAGGCCCAGCACGACCCAGTCCTGTGCACCCTCATTTAATCTCAAGAGACCCTCCCTCTTTCCCCTCTTGTCTTTCTGGCCTGTGTTCTTCCTCTCATACCAACAACCAGCCACACTTCCAGCAAAACCTCTGCCTGGTCTCCAGCCATGGCCAGAACTCTCCCCACTTGCTAAAGGGCCCTCATTTCCCTTGGAACCGCATGGAAAGGTCTTCTCATCAAAGCCCTTTTCTTTCCTCTCTGTGAACTATGAACTGTGACCCCAGTCACTCCCATCTCCTTACCCTGCTTGGTTCTTTGCTAATGTTTCCACCATATATTTTTGTCTATCTTCTCCCTCATCTTGTGAGCTCTATTAGAATAATGTGTGTTTTCTTCCTTGCTGATTTGTTAGCATTTAGAACAGTAAAAGACCTGTAAGTGTTGTTTGTTGAAGAAATAAATGCAAGAATTGCCATAACCTAGCAGCCACCCACCCCATATGTGGGGTGTCTTCAGAAAAGGCTGTGCGAAATGTTCCCTGAATTTGGGGTGAGTGGGAGTTGGAAAGACTGAGAAATGAAAGCTCAGACTGTGGCCCAGAGTGAGCTGAGGGCAGAGGTGGTGCAGCGGGCTGGAGAAGAGGTGTACATGGCAAAATCTGAGGCAGTAGAGAGTAGGGGCCGCGTCATCCAGGGATTTACAAGCTGAGGAGCTTGCCCCAGAGAAGAGATCAAAGGGGCCTGGCAAGGGAATGGAGCTGGAGAAGGGATGAAAAGCTTTTCTTTTATGTGGTAAGACTTAGTTAGAGCTCCTACCCACACCTTCAAACTCCATAATGTTCAATGGAAAGATTTCACTTTAGCAGAGGCAGTTTTTTTCCTGGATCCATATTACCACCTTTAAAAAAAAAGAAAAAAAGGTTTGGGATGAGCATACTAATTGAAAATTAGAAATTTGGCTAGAGAGAGGCCTTAGTAGTTAAGAGCACATTCTGCTCTTCCAGAGAACCCAAGTTCAATTTCTAGCACCTACGTTAGGCTGGTCACAGCCACCTATAACTCCAGCTCCAGGGGATCTCACACCTCTGGCCTCTGAGCACATACATTCATGTGCACATACATTGACAAATATACATAATTAAAGATAAATGCCCCAAAATAGAAAATCAGAAATGGATTTAAGCTTTTTCAAAGAATGGAATTTTAGTGTAATGATGCTCATTAATGCCTGATTTCAGGTCTCTTTTGTTTTGGATTCTTGACATTAGAAACATGTCCTTTGATCAAGAACATGGTTTTAAAAAGCATGTGACTGAAACTGTAAAACATGTAGCTATTCTATATGTTAACTTAGTTTTTTTAGTAGCATCTCAAGGTTTACAGAGGGCTTGGACATAAAAGTTCTCATCTGATACAGCAATGCTGCGAAGTAGATATTATCATCTCTAATTGTCAGGTGAGGAAACTCTGGAAAAGATAACCTTCATTATATACAAAATTGCTTCCATCCTGAGTGTTCTGACTCTAAGACTGTTTTCTACAACATGCTTCTTTGGTCCAAGGTTATGATCACTGTTTGAATATCTGTTAGCCTTTCTTGCTGTATTATATTCTATGTAAGATGCCAAAACTAAAGATCATCTCTCTCTTCCAGTTGCTAATAGTCTCACTCAAGAGGTAAATGGGGGGCACCTCAAGATGACTTAGTGACTATGAAGACGTTCAAGCCTGATGACCTGAGTTTGATCCCTGGATCCCACAGTGGGGGAGTGAACCAATTCCACAAGTTGTCCTCTGAGTTCCATATTCATGTCATGATAGACTCTCTTGTGCAGGAACCCCTCATAGACCTGGGGCATAGCGATTAAAGTTTATCCCACACAAAATGAAATGAGTAAATGTACACAAAGCAAGGTTGGGTGTAATGGAAACTGGGATAACCATTGATTCTTCTTTTGTGCTTGGGTAATAAAGCTGTATGTTCATGGTTGATGGACTCACAGAATACTTTTATTCTTTGAAGCTCAGTTGTGAACACATATAGTAAATAGTAGAAGGTAAGCCCTCTGGGAGAAAGCTGATCAGTGAGCTATCCTATTCTTTCTGCTTAATGTGATTTTGTTGTTACTTAACTGTTTTGTGTTTGGAGATGTTTCACAAAGCTGCTTAGACTGGTCTCGAACTCCTGAGCTGCCTGAGGACCTGGGATGACAAGACTTATATCCCCTGACTTTTGTTTGCAGGGTTTTTCATTGTTATCCAAAAGGTCTGTTGAAATGTTCCTGGTGGTTAGCAAACCTCCTTGGCAGATGTCTTAGCTGATAGCTGACTCACAATTGAAGTCTCAATGAATTATGTATCTTTTAAGGAAGTACTTACTGTTCAGGTTTGTCACAGTTAGTAACATGCCACCTTTTTTGTTACATTAGTTGATAACAGTAAATAAAGGCTGATGGGAATGTAGCTCAGTTAGCAGAGTGCTTGGATCTAGGGTCCATCCCTAGTAGTGCATAAACCTGTTAGTCAAGGCCTGTGGAGGGGGCGAATCAGAAGTTCAAGGCCTGCCTGGGCTATGTGAAACCTTGTCTCAAAAACAAACACAAGGGGCTGGAGAGATGGCCTAGCAGTTAGGAGCGCCGACCGCTCTTACAGAGGACCCGGGTTCGATCCCCAGCACCCACATGGCAGCTGAGACCCGTCTGAAACTCCAATTCCAGGAGAACTCCAGTTCCAGGGGAATCTGAGACCTTCTTCTGACCTCCGCAGCATTGCACGGCACGGGTGCACAGACCTGCATGCAGACAGCACATTCGTACACGTACAGAAATAAATAAAATTAAAAAAAATTAAAAACAAAACAAAACACAACAGTAAAGAAGCTTTGAGGCCTTAGCTGAAAGCTTGAATTCTTGGAGAAAGGTTTGCTTTTCCACATACTCCCATATTCCTGTCTGTGCTAGCCTTCTCCCCTGTGTTCCTTGCTACCTTGCTGCCCCCTAACTCTAATCACTCTGTTACAGTGGTTTATAAATGCCTTGCTCTCATCCGGACTTTTTTTTTCCTGCAGCTGCACTCCCCTGCCCAACATCTGTGGGTGTTATGGCTGCCTTTGTGTAGTGTTCCTGCATACCTGGTGGGTGCTGGTTGTCTGAAGCATGCTCAGTGCTGTTCCTCTCCTCTGCTGAGGACTGTATGTTGGAATATTGATTTTAGGCTGGGTATATAAAAAAGCTGTGCTTCCCATGAGAATAGATAGTTGTGAAATAAGCTTGTTAAGCTGAAGACTTGGTTGCTGAATGATTCTTCTGCCCCATACAGTAGAACAGTCTGCCTTGATTCATGCCAGATAAGATCCTTGGCATACGTGTTTCCAGTAAAATACCCAGTTGCCTTGTCTTACTGGTTCTGAGTTGCTCTGAGTCATCTCATTCATGGCCCACTACCAGCCAGGCTCTGTTTACCTTAAACATTCTACACACAGACAATAATGAGCATATTGAAAAGGAAATTGTATAGTGTGTTAGCAAATTATACAACACTGTAGCAAATAGGAAAAGGAGAATTTGGAAAATAAGTGGACTTGTTTTAAGGTGTGTGTGTGTGTGTGTGTGTGTGTATGCTTGAAGAGACCAGAAGATGGTGTTGGGTGCTCTGCAGAGTTATAGGTAGTATGAGCTACCTAACATGGATACTGGGATCCAAACTAGGGTCCTGGAAAAGCAACAAGTACCCTTAAGCTCTGAGCCATTTCTCCAGATCTCAGATGTAGTTTGGGTTTGTTTGTTTGTTTTTATAGAGATCAAGTTTTGGGGTTTTTTTGTTTGTTTGTTTGTGGGGTTTTTTTTTTTTTTTTTTTTTTTCTTTTCCGAGACAGGGTCTCCTTGTAGCCCCAGCTATCCTGGAACTCACTCTGTAGACCAAGCTGGCCTTGAACTCACAAAGATCCGCCTGCCTCTGCCTCCCAAGGCTAGGATTAAAGGTGTGTGCCACCAGAGATCAAGTTTTAAATAGAGTGGCTATGATAGGCCTTCTTGAGAAAGTGAAATGTGTGCAAAAAAAATGGAAGTAGAAACCAGTGCTCGGGAGACAGAGGCATGCAGGTCTACTATATTCCTAGTGCTGAGGTCGTGAAGACAGGAGGATCCCTAAGGCTGGCTAGCCAACTAGTCTTACTAACTGGTTCTAAAAAAAAAAAAAAAAGGAGGTACAGGAGATGGCAATATTTCTCAGTGATGAAAGGCACTTTTATAAACCTGAGTTTGATATATGTAAAGGTAGAAGGAGAGAACCAGCTCCACAAGGTTGTCCTCTGACCCCAACATGTACATCATACTACGTGCGCCCCCACATATGTATAGTAATAATGAATAAGAATTTTTCTAGAGGAGCAGCATCCCAGGCAGAAGGGGCACTTAGTACAGAGGTCCTGAGGTTGGAGACTACACACTGTCAGAACTAGAGTAGGAAGGCCCTGGAGCTGAGAGCTGAGAAAGAAGCTAGAGATTCATCAGACCAGAGTCCTGGGAGAAGGGACTTCCTCTCCACTTTGAGTGGAGAAGGGAGCCTTCTGAGGGAAGGCTTTTAACTTTTAAAAAGAAGCACTCTGTCTCTGTGGTGAGAAAGATTGCAGTGAATCCTGAGAATCACTAGCTGGTTCCAGATTGTTAATTCCTACAGTTTTACGTGCCTGTTTAAATATGGAAGACCTGCCTTTTGCCTTTTGATAATTGACTTTCAATAGAGTAGAGAGTAGAGTAAGTAGCCCATAATATAAAGGAGATTTTTGTTTTGTTTTGAACCTTGATTATATTGTGTTTTAAAAGGCATGGGTTCAGGAGGAGATCTTGACAGTTCTAGTTTGCTTTCAGTTGCTGTGACAAAACACTCTGACCAAAACTAACTTGGGGAGGAAAGAGTTTATGCATCTTACATCTCCCAGGTCATCATCATAGGAACTCGGCAGGAACCTAGAAGCAGGAGCTGAAGCACAGGCCGTGGAGGAATGCTTCTAGAACTTTTTTTTTTTTGTCTTTTAGAGACAGGGTCTCCCTGTAGCCCCAGCTGTCCTGGAACTCACTCTGTAGAACAGGCTGGCCTTGAACTCACAAAGATCCGCCTGCCTCTGCCTCCCAAGTGCTAGGATTAAAGGTGTGCGCCGGGCAGCGGAGGAATGCTTCTTTGTGGCTTGCTCCTCTGGCCCATGCTCCAACTGCATTTATATAACATAGGACCACCTGCCCAGGGGTGATACCACCCACAATGGGCTGTGCCCTCCCACATTACTCAGCCATCAAGAAAATGCCCTACAAACATGGCCACAGGCCTTGAGTTTCAACTGCTCTCCTGCATTTGTCCCTCCCTGTCCTACTCACTACATTGAAAAGTAGGCCTGCCTTCCATAAATGGTAGCTTTTTGTATGACACTTGCTTTTGTCCTGTGTTGTAAGATTCTTTCTGGCACTCTTTCAATAGGCGAGTTGAATTTGACCTTGTGCCTTGTACACAGACTGATTAATTAACTTAATTTCTGTAAGAGTTCTGCCTTCAATAATGCTTTTAGTTTATTTCATTTTAGCCTCAAATGTATACAGTTGTGTGTATTTACACAGTGGTTGGACATTCTCACCCTCTTCTTCAAAGTGTTTATAATGAAATGGATTAAAAGTACTGAATCTGGGGCTGGAGAGATGGGTCAATGGTTAAGAGCACTGACTGCTCTTGCAGAGGACCTAGGTTCAATTCCCATCACCCACATGCCTGCTAAGAACCGTCTTTAGTGCCAGGCATGGTGGTGCACACCTTTAATCCCAGCACTTGGGAGGCAGAGGCAGGTGGATCTCTGTGAGTTCAAGGCCAGCCTGGTCTATATAGCGAGCTCCAGGCCATCTGGGACTAAAGGGAGACCCTCTCTCAAAAAAAAAAAAGTACTGAATCTATTACCTCTATTTCCAGGTCATTAACTGCAACGTCTGTGGTGAGAAGGGGCTAAGATTTAAGACAGGGTGGGATATTCTAGCTGAAAGCACTTCTGATAATGGGTTCTTCCTCAGTCCCCCAGCCTTGAAATTTGTCATTATTGGTACTATGACTTTGGTAGTGGTTTTCTTAAGTTTTCAAGGAAGGTCCTCATTTTGAAACATTAGCCAGTTAGTCATAGTATTCTTTTTAATTGTGTGTGTGTGTGTGTGTGTGTGTGTGTGTGTGTGTGTGGATGTGGATGCATGTGGGCCAGGGTGCACATGTGGAGGATAGCTGTTGAGAGCTGGTTTTCTTCTTCCATCATGGATTCTTGGGATTGAACTCAGGCTCACATGGCAAGAGTTTTTACCCAGTGAGCCATCCTCCCAGCTCTTATTTATAGTGTTCTTTTTTTTTTGGGGGGGGGGTCTTTTTGAGACAGGGTCTCCCTGTAGCTCCAGCTGTCCTGGAACTCACTATATAGGCCAGGCTGGCCTTGAACTCAAAAAGATCCACCTGGCTCTGCTTCCTGAGTGTTGGTATTAAAGGTGTGCACCACCACACCCAGCTATTCATAGTATTATTGTGTGTGTGTGTGTGTGTGTGTGTGTGTGTGTGTGTGTATGAATGTACTGTCTGTATGTAGGTTGTGCACCTGTGTCGTGCAACGCTGCGGATGTCAGAAGAGGGTCTCAGATTCCCTTGGAACTGGAGTTCTCCTGGAATTGGAGTTACAGATGGTTCTTAGCCGCCATGTGGGTGCTGGGGATTGAACCCAGGTCCTCTGCAAGAGCAGTCAGTGCTCTTAACAGCTAAGCCATCTCTCCAGCCCCTATTTGTAGTAGTCTTATATTTACCAGATTACATGTATTTGAAGCTAAAAAAGACAGTGGCTAGGACAGGTGTGGGGTTGCAGGCTTGTTATCCTAGCACTTGGGAGGCTGAGGTTCAGTTCAAGGTCAACAGTGAGGCCTGTCTCAAAAGCTCCAGGACTGGGAGTGTAGCTCAGAGGTGGAATATCTACCTAGCATGAACAAGCCATGGGTTCAATCCCCAGCATCACACACCACGCATGTACATGTGTGGGTGCGCGCGCGCACACACACACACACACACACACACACACACACACAGAGTGACTGTGATTAGGAATAATGCTGTGTTCCTGACAGCTTTTCTTCATTAAAAATTAACTGTGATAATGGATACTGAGAAATTGTTAGGATCATCTAGAGATAAGGTACCCTTGGTTAATTTACTGATTTTGTATATGTGTGTGTGTGTGTGTGTGTGTGTGTGTGTGTGTGTGTGTGTGTGTCCGTGTGCACACACCAATGTGGAGTCTAGGGTACAGCTTACAGGAGTTCTCTCCTTCCATTCTGTGGAGTCCCAGGGATGGAACTTGGTTCATCAGGCTTGGTCACTTTTGATTATGTTCTCTTGTGCTTGAAACCTCTCTAAAATCAAAACTACCATGATGAAAATACTTAAGAGACTGGCCACAGAAGCCCAAGAGAGCATTGGGTCTTCTGGAGCTGGAGAGACAGGAGGTTGAGAGCCACGCGACATGGATGGGTACTCTTGAAGGCAGTATAAACAAGTATTGGAGCTGGAGAGATGGCCTAGCGGTTAAAAGCACCAACCGCTCAGTTCTTCATTGAGGAAATATACTTGCCTTAACTTTTGAAAATCCAGCCTCTGTAGTTCTGGTTTGGTCTCTAGGTTTCCATATTATGTGCACAGTAATGATGGTATAAGGCATTGTGTCTAGAATTTCTGTGGGGAACCTGCTGGACTTGAATACAGTCACTCCCTAATCTTACTGCACAAAGACAGGAGCAATAATCAGCACCACACCTGAGGGGAGTTCTGGAATGCCCTGTTCCTGCTTCCTGTGAGGTAAACCTAGGAATATTATCAAAAAACTATATTCTTTTGCTAGTCATTCCCCAAAAATGAGAATTACAGTTTGAAGATCTAAGGATACTCCTATTTACAAACTTAACAACTTGGAAGATTTACAGTGAGGTAAAACTGTGATGGTGGGTTTGAAAGTATAAGATCCTTCATTGTGGACATGCACTTAGTTATATAGTGTGTATTTCTTCTGCAAAAATGACATTTGTAGGAAAACTGACAGTGGGATGAGGATGTGGCACAGTTGTAGAGTGCTTGCCTAGCATTCATAAAGGCTTGGACTCAGTCCCCAGTACCACATATACCCTACATGGTGGAACAGCCTCTAGCACTCAGAAAGTTCAGGCAGATGAACTCAAGTTCAGCTTTGACTACATAGGAGGTTTGAAGTCATCCTGGGCCGCATGAGATCCCGTTTCAGAAAAAAACAAGAAAGACAGAACAAGCTGATGGTGACATGCCTATCTCTCTAATCTCTGTCTTGGCCTTTTTCTTTTCATTTCATATTTCTTTTATAGAACCTGGAAAAAGATACAGAAGTGGACCTGAGCATAAATGTGGTTAGATTATAGCAGGTGCTGAAGTCTTCAATAAGTGATTGCTGAGATTTTAGCTGTAATCCTGGGGAAAGGGGAGGAGAGGATACAGTCCTTCCCAGGTCTGTAACTTGCCTCCTGTTTCTAGGTACCTGGTGACCCATCTCATGGGGGCAGATCTGAACAACATTGTGAAGTGTCAGAAGCTTACCGATGACCATGTCCAGTTCCTCATCTACCAGATCCTCCGAGGTCTAAAGGTAACAGCAGGCGACACCCACAATCATTTGGGGAAATGGATCCTCCTTTTTCTCCCTTCCAAGAAGAGCTTAGCACACATAAGAAAACTGGAGAGATGGCCTAGCGGTTAAGAGCGCTGACCGCTCTTACAGAGGACCCGGGTTCGATCCCCAGCACCCACATGGCGGCCGAGAGCCGTCTGAGACTCCAATTCCAGGAGAACTCCAGTTCCAGGGGAATCTGACACCCTCTTCTGACCTCCACGGCATTGCACGACACGGGTGCACAGACTTGCATGCAGACAGTGCATTGATACACATACAGAAATAAATAAATGCCGGGCATGGTGGCACACGCCTTTAATCCTAGCACTTGGGAGGCAGAGGCACGTGGATCTCTGTGAGTTCGAGGCCAGCCTGGTCTACAGAGTGAGTTCCAGGACAGCCAGAGCTACAGAGAGACCCTGTCTCAAAAAAAAAAAAAAAGAAAACAAGTTTTCTTACGGAAAAATCCAAGTGTTCACAAAATCAACCAACCTTGTTTCTTTTGAGTTGCCAAACCACAGATTACTGTAAAGCAAGTCTAGGTGTTATATCATCCTCTACCTTAGATGAGGGGGACTTTTTAGTATATTAAAACATGAATGACTACTCAGATGTGGTGAATGCCTTTAATCCCAGCACTCTTGAGGCAGAGGCAGGGGGATATCTGTGAGTTCAAGGCTGGTCTGATCTTCATAACAAGTTCCAGTCCAGCTGGGTCTACAGAGAGACCCTATCTCATGAAGACTAGAAAATTTCATTAAAATAAAAACAACCCATGAATGATTTCTTGATGTAATTTAATAGCTGTGATATTGGGGCTTTTACAAGTTTCTCAGGTTTGGGCTAGTCTTTTTATTACTTCTCAGTACTCAAGAGGCGGAGGCAGGTCTGCTATGAGGCCAGGCTCTTCGTGAGTACCAGGCCAATCAGTGTTGTGTAATGAGCCCCTTCCAAAAAAATTAAAAGACTCTTCAGGGAAGCTAATTTAATTGTGAAAAGAGTGGGTAAACTGCTCTTTAACAGTTTAACTGTTACTTAGCAGAGTGGAATCCTTATTGAGGTTATCAGCCAGAAAATAGGTTGAAAACTCAAGTAGGTAGAGTGCAAATTATACTCAATATATATGAACATCAGTGATCATTGCACTGATCTCAAATCCCACTGTGGACACAAACAGCTTTTACTGACCCATGAAAATCTGTGGCAGATGTGCTACAGAACGTAACATTGAGAAGCTGGAAATGATTTCCCTTCCACTGACTTTTTTTTTCTTCCTGTTTTGCAGTACATACATTCAGCTGACATAATTCACAGGGTAGGTATTGTGTCTTTGGTGGTAATTGCTGGCATGGGTGAGACTGAAAGGACGTCCAGTCAGGATGGGAATTTGACTTTTTATCCATTGAAACATTGATTGACTGGCTGCAGTGTTGTTCTCAGTGTAGACTGATAAAGGGACTTTGTCATTTGTGCCAGCTTGAGGCTCATTTGGCCTGGAGACTGACTACAGGGTGGGTAAACCCCCTCCCTCCAGGGGGTCTGAACTCTAGCCAGCTGTAGGGGGAGAATTTGTCACACAACAAGTTGATATTCTTTCTCTGCTTGCTTCCTAGGACCTAAAACCTAGTAACCTTGCTGTGAATGAAGACTGTGAGCTGAAGGTAAAGGGAAGAGACCAGAGCAGTAGCTTGCTGCTGAGTGTGTGCCAGGCTAGCCAGGCAGACTCACAGGAAACTAAGAGCAGTAGCTTGCTGCTCCTGAGTGTGTACCAGGCTAGCCAGGCAGACTCACAGGAAACTATAAGAGCAGTAGCTTCCTGCTCCTGAGTGTGTACCAGGCTAGCCAGGCAGACTCACAGGAAACTATAAGAGCAGTAGCTTCCTGCTCCTGAGTGTGTACCAGGCTAGCCAGGCAGACTCACAGGAAACTATAAGCCCTGAATTTTTATCTGAAAAGTCATTGTGTTCTTAGGAATATCAGACTTTGAAACTATAGACGAGCAAGCAGTTTAAATGAACCTTGGAAAGGGGGCTTGAAAATTACTTGTCTTCATTGTAAGGAAGTTAATAAGAAATATTACTATATTAAGTGTATAAAAAGAATTCCTGAATGTCAAGAATGCAATCCGAAATCAAGTCATTATTAAATAATTCTAAAAAGAAAAATGGCATGAAACTCCATTCAAAAGGTAATTCAAACAAGAAGTAAATGAATCATCTGTAACGAGAAAACAGCTCCACACTTTTTTCTTGTGTTTAATGAACAGACATAAAAGATAAGCCAATTTTTTGGTCTTTTCAAGACAGGGGTCCCGGACCGCAGCTGTCTTTGGAACTCACTATGAAGACCCAGCTGGCCTTGAACTGACAAAGATCCACCAGGCTCTGCCTACCAAGTGCTAGGAATTAAAGGCATGCACACAAATGCCCAGCTTAAATATATCATTTTATTGTACTACTTGGACAACTTATAACCATGTAACTACGCACAATTTATAAAAAAGAATAATTTCCTCACTTCCAAATTTCCTGTGCCCCTTCTTAGCAGTCCTTACCTCTCATTTCCTAATCCTGGGTGCAGGTAGCTACTGATCTACTTTGCAACATTGTGTATTGATCTTCAACAATTTCATATAAATGTCTTACTAGTAGTATGTTTTCATCTGTATGTACTTCACTAGTTCCTTTTTGTTGCTGAGTAGTATTATAACCATTTTATAACCATACCAAAATTTGTACCCTATCCAAACAAAAGTCTGCAATTGAATGTTAATGGATATTTGCCACAATTACACTTTGGAGCTATATAAACTTACCATTACCATTCAATTTAAGACTTGTTTGGGGCTTGTTTTTTTGTTTGTATTTTTGTGTTTGTCCTTTTCGAGACAAGTGTTTCCCTGTAGCCCCACCAGCCTGTCCTGGAACGCTCTGTAGACCAGGATGGCTTGAACTCACAAAGATCCGCCTGCCTGATTGTTCTTAAGACCTAGGAGGGGGAAAAAAAAAAAAGACTAGTTTTTTTTTTTTTTTTTTTTTTTTTAATAAAAATTTTATTATTTAACAAATTCTTGGAGTAATTTACCAATGCAGTTTTAAGCATGGATGGGAAAGCCGACTTAATGAAATAGTATACTGATCTCCTTTGTCATAAGGCCATTGAACTTTTCTTAGCCTGTTTGCTAAGACTTGGTGGTTTGCCTGGTCCAGAGCCTAATTTCTCCCATCCCCTTAGATTCTGGATTTTGGGCTGGCTCGGCATACTGATGATGAGATGACTGGTTACGTGGCTACCAGGTGGTACAGAGCTCCTGAGATCATGCTGAACTGGATGCATTATAACCAGACAGGTATTGATTGTGTTGCCTGTTCCAGCCTTGTTAGTGCCATGGGACATGGATATGGGCTCCAGAAGTAGAGAGAGTAGTCTTTCTAGATCCTATAAAAATTCCACTTTGAAATGGGGAAGGTAAGGGAGGGCCTTTTTTTTTTTGTTTTTTGTTTTTTTTGGTCTTTGCGAGATAAGGGTCTCCCTGTAGCCCCAGCTGTCCTGGAATTCGCGTCTGGTAGGACCAGGCTGCCTTGAACTCAGAAATATCTGCCTGCCTTGTCACCTGAAATGCTGGGATTAAAGGGCGTGTACCACCACATGTGGCACAGTAACAATATTAATAAGCCTTGATTTTTATGCTTCTTGTTTGTTGGGTGTGGAGTGTGTTGCCTGCATATATGTATGCCCCGTGCCATGCAGTGTCATGGAGTCAGAAAGAAGAGCATGCAGAAGCCGAGCATGGTGCAAAGAAGCGACCTTTATTCTCAGAACTCAGGAAGCAGAGCAGGTGGAATCTTTGTGAGTTCAAGGCTACCGTCCTGACGAGTGATTTCCAGACAGCTGTGCACAGGGAGACCCGGTCTCGAAGACCAAAAAAAAAAAAAGGGGGGAGGGCTGTAGAGATGGTCTAGCAGTTAAAAGCAACCAACTGCTCTTGCAGATGATCCGGATTCGATCCCCCAGCACTCACATGGTGCTGAGAACCGTCTTTTAACTCCAACTCTAGAGGACCTGAAGTCCTCTTCTGACCTACAAGGCACTGCATGACACAAGTGCACAAAACTACATGCATACAGTACATTCATACAAATACAAAATAATAAAGATATTTTAAAAAGGGAGGGCAATCGGTCCCGTGTACGGAAATTATACAGTGTTAGCCCACCATGTAGCGCTAACCAGGAATTAACCTGGGTCTGTGTTCTTAACTTCTGAGCAATCTCTCCACCCAAGTTTTAATGTATTTCTATAAAAAGAAGCTGAGGCTCCAGGGAGACCTGGTCGCAAAAGGACAAAAAAAAAAAAAATGATTGTGAGCTGGGCGTGGTGGTGCATGCCGTTAATCCAGCACTTGGGAGGCAGAGGCAGGTGGATCTCTGTGAGTTCAAGCCCGCTGATCTACATAGCACTAGGCCAGCTGGGACTAGGGAGAACCCTCTCAAAAAGACCCCCCCAATTATTGTTTTAATGATTGTTGAAACCTCAGTTTCTGAAATATTGGATTCAAATCTTTCACTTTCTGGTTGCAAAACAATTTATTGGCCAGTAATATTAATAGAATCAACTTGTTGCTGTATTTCTCTTCCCATTTCCCTAGTGATATCTGGCCGTGGGTGGGCATCATGGCTAGCTTTTTAACAGGAAAAAAGCTGTCCATGGTACGACCGTCCTTTAAACATGTTTGGACTTGTTTTCTTACCGTGCACTGTGTGCATGGGCTCTCTTTCCGTTACTCAGCCTTGGAAGTCTCAAATTTCTTTTCAATTTTCATGCTAGTGCGGAGGCCCAAGGGATTGGTTATGATTCCATCCCCCATCCCCCTGCTTATTGGCTTTGCCTTGCAGAGAAAGAGGCTTCAATTATTCGTTTTGGGGGCTGGAAACAGAAGCTTAAAAATTTATCTCACTTTAGCAAGCCCCTTGTTCTATTAACCTTCCCACCACAGTTCTAAGACCTAAGTGAACTGGAGAGAAGTTCTAGGCTAGTTCTACAAACCATTAGTCTGTAGACCCCTAGTCAGCGTAGAGAACTACAAACCAAGGGTCTCTTGTTCCTAAGTTTGTTTAAGCACTACAAAGGCTGTTTGGTCCTGTCCTGACGTTCCTGCTGACTTCTGTTTGTTATTTAACAACAAATGGTAAAGGCAAGAAGTGAGAAGGTCACCCTGTCACATGCATTTTTTTTTCTAGCACAGCATTGTCCCAGATTAGAGTCACCCTCAGTTTAGCCCTCAGTTTACCACTGGCTAGTTTACACCCTTTCCTGTCTGCTGGGAACTCGTTTCAGGGTTTACTAATAATTTCATCAAATGGTAGTTTGTTGGAACTCCCTCAGAGTTTAACTTGGGAAGAATTTTTTAAATACATACTTAAATTGGTCTGCATGGGCTGGAGAGAATAGCCTAGCAGTTTTAAGAGCCACCGACGCTCTTGCAGAGGACACGGGTTATCCCCAGCAACCCACATGGTGGCTAAGGAACCACCTGAAATAACTCCAGTTCCAGGGAAATCTGACACCCTCTTCTGACCCCGCGGCATTGCACGACAAGGTTGCACAAACCTGCCCAATGCAGACAGTACATTCAAATACACATACAAAAATGAAAAAAAATGGTCTTCCCTTAAAAGGCTCTTGAATGACCTGCAATGGTTTGGTTAGTCCCTTAGAAAAGCCACAGCTGGTTTGTTTGGTTTTGTTTTTGTTGGTTATTTTGAGGCCAGGGTTCTCCCTGTAGCCCAACTGCCTGGAATTCACTGTGTAGACCAGCATGGCCTCAAATGCACGGAGATCCATCTGCCGTGGCCTCCAGAAGTTCTGGAGGGGGTTAAGCTGGTGCCACCGTGGCCAGAGAGAGTGGCTCAGTGGTTAAAAGAAGAGGCCATAGCTCTTGCAAGGACTCAGGTTTGATGCCCAGCACCCACACAGTGACTAAAACTGTCTTTAATTGAGACATGTCCCAAAAAAAAAAAAAAAAAAAAAGAAGCTGGGCGTGGTGGCGCATGCCTTTTAAAATCCTCCTAGCACTTGGGAGGCAGAGGCAGGCGGATCTTTGTGAGTTCAAGGCCACCTGGTCTACAGAGTGAGTTTCCAGGACAGCTGGGACTACAGGGAGACCCTGTCTCGAAAAGACCAAAAAAAAAAAAAAAAAATTGAGCAGGTGTGGCAGCAGCCTTTACTCCTAGCATTCAAGAAGGGCAGGAGGCGGACAGATCTTGTGATTTCCAGCCTGGATACAGAGTGAGTTCCCTGCCACATGGAGTGATAGGGAGACCCGGCCTCAAAAACAAAGCCACAGCTAACCTGGTGGTTGTCATATGCGTAGACATATAAGAATGCTGTGAGCTCCTTGCGTTGAGGTCTGTATGCATCATGTACTTCAGCTGGGATGTACTTCGATCTGACTGGTGACTCAGGTTCCATAATGTCATACACATATAGTATTCTGACAATTTCCTGCTAGGCTGGGTACTTTCCTCATAACTGGAAACCTCTGCTCTTCCATTAAAGCGGTCTGCTTCTCTAGGTGTTAACTGGATTAGTACAGAGTCTAGGCGCCCATGATGAGCTCACTATTACTCTCCATTCTTGGATTCCAAGTCATGTTATTAACCTAGTGTTTTTTGTTTTTGTCTTTTTGTTTTTTGTGGGTTTTGTTTTGTTTGTTTTGTTTTGTATTGTTTTGGTCGGTTCAAACAGGGGTCTCATGTAGTCCCGGCTGTCGGGTACTCGCTCTGTAGACCAGCTGTCTTGGAACTCACAGTGATTCAACCTGCCTCTCCTCCTGATGCTAGGATTAAACCGATGTTTTATTGTGCCATAGTCTTTGGTCGTAGAGTTGTGTTTGTATGTAGTACAGTCAAGAGCTGAGAGGGGAGGAGAGAAAGAAGTATGATTTCCCTGCTTTATGCTCTGGAGCAGTTGCTGTCCTGTCCCCGCTCCTCCGCCGCCTCCCTGCCTGGTGTCTAAGAAAAAAAAATATAAAATTTTTAATCCCAGCTCCTCTTTGGTGTGTCACAGGCACATAGACCTTCATGGACAGGCAGCATAACAGTAACTGTAGGGAAGGTACTCTCTGTNCTGGAGAGATGGCCTAGCAGTTAAGAGCACCAACTGCTCTTGCAGAGGATCCGGGTTCGATCCCCAGCACTCACATGGTGGCTGAGAACCGTCTTTAACTCCAGTTCCAGGGGAATCTGACACCCTCTTCTGACCTCCGCAGCATTGCACAACATGGGTGCACAAACCTACATGCAGACAGTACATTCATACAAATACAAAAATAAATAAAATTTTTAAAAAGGGAGGGCATCGGATCCCGTGTAACTGAAATTATAGACAGGTGTTAGCCACCATGTAGGCGCTAACCCAGGAATTAAACCTGGGTCTAGTGCTCTTAACTGCTGAGCAATCTCTCCAGCCCAAGTTTATTTATTTCTATAAAAATGAAGCTGAGGCTCCAGGGAGACCTTGTCTCAAAAGGACAAAAAAAAAAAAAAAATGATTGTTGAGCTGGGCGTGGTGGTGCATGCCTTTAATCCCAGCACTTGGGAGGCAGAGGCAGGTGGATCTCTGTGAGTTCAAGCCCAGCCTGATCTACATAGCACTAGGCCAGCTGGGACTACAGGGAGACCCTGTCTCAAAAAAGACCCCCCCCCAATTATTTTTTAATGATTGTTGAACCTCAGTTGTCTGAAATATTGATTCAAATCTTTCACTTTCTGGTTGCAAAACAATTTATTGGCCAGGAATATTAATAGAAATCACTTGTATGCTTGTATTTCTCTTCCATTTCCTAGTGGATATCTGGTCCGTGGGGTGCATCATGGCTGAGCTGTTAACGGGAAGAACGCTGTTCCCTGGTACAGACCGTATCCTTTAACATGTTTGGACTTGTTTCTTACCTGTGCACTGGTGTTCATGGGCTCTCTTTTCCTTTACTCATCCTTTGGGAAGTGTCAATTTCTTGCTGTCGTAGCCCAGGGATTGGTTATGAGTCCATCCTCTTGCTTAGTGCTTTGCCTTGCAGAAAAGCGGCTTCAATTATTCGTTTTGGGGGCTGGAAACAGAAGCTTAAAAATTTATCTCACTTTAGCAAGCCCCTTGTTCTATTAACCTTCCCACCACAGTTCTAAGACCTAAGTGAACTGGAGAGAAGTTCTAGGCTAGTTCTACAAACCATTAGTCTGTAGACCCCTAGTCAGCGTAGAGAACTACAAACCAAGGGTCTCTTGTTCCTAAGTTTGTTTAAGCACTACAAAGGCTGTTTGGTCCTGTACTGACATTCCTGCTGACTTCTGTTTGTTATTTAACAACAAATGGTAAAGGCAAGAAGTGAGAAGGTCACCCTGTCACATGCATTTTTTTTTCTAGCACAGCATTGTCCCAGATTAGAGTCACCCTCAGTTTAGCCCTCAGTTTACCACTGGCTAGTTTATACCCTTTCCTGTCTGCTGGGAACTCGTTTCAGGGTTTACTAATAATTTCATCAAATGGTAGTTTGTTGGAACTCCCATCAGTTTTACTTGGGGAAGATGTTAAAATACATACTTAAAATTGGTCTTCATGGGGCTGGAGAGATAGCCTAGCAGTTAAGAGCACCGACTGCTCTTGCAGAGGACCCGGGTTTGATCCCCAGCACCCACATGGTGGCTAAGAACCACCTGTAACTCCAGTTCCAGGGGAATCTGACACCCTCTTCTGACCTCCGCGGCATTGCACGACATGGGTGCACAAACCTGCATGCAGACAGTACATTCATACACATACAAAAATTAAAAAAAAATTGGTCTTCCTTTATAAAGCTCAATTGAATGACCTGCAGATGGTTTGGTTAGTCTCTTAGAAATGCCACAGCTGGTTTTGTTTGTTTGTTTTTTGGTTATTTTGAGGCAGGGTCTCCCTGTAGCCCCAACTGGCCTGGAATTCACTATGTAGACCAGCATGGCCTCAAATGCACGGAGATCCATCTGCCGTGGCCTCCAGAGTTCTGGAGGGGGGTTGAAGCTGTGTGCCACCGTGGGGCTGGAGAGATGGCTCAGTGGTTAAGAGGGCCATATGCTCTTGCAGAGGACTCAGGTTTGATTCCCAGCACCCACACAGTGGCTAAGAACAGTCTTTAAATTGAGCATGGTCCCAAAAAAAAAAAAAAAAAAAAAGAAGCTGGGCGTGGTGGCGCATGCCTTTTAAAATCCTCCTAGCACTTGGGAGGCAGAGGCAGGCGGATCTTTGTGAGTTCAAGGCCACCTGGTCTACAGAGTGAGTTTCCAGGACAGCTGGGACTACAGGGAGACCCTGTCTCGAAAAGACCAAAAAAAAAAAAAAAAAATTGAGCAGGTGTGGCAGCAGCCTTTACTCCTAGCATTCAAGAAGGGCAGGAGGCGGACAGATCTTGTGATTTCCAGCCTGGATACAGAGTGAGTTCCCTGCCACATGGAGTGATAGGGAGACCCGGCCTCAAAAACAAAGCCACAGCTAACCTGGTGGTTGTCATATGCGTAGACATATAAGAATGCTGTGAGCTCCTTGCGTTGAGGTCTGTATGCATCATGTACTTCAGCTGGGATGTACTTCGATCTGACTGGTGACTCAGGTTCCATAATGTCATACACATATAGTATTCTGACAATTTCCTGCTAGGCTGGGTACTTTCCTCATAACTGGAAACCTCTGCTCTTCCATTAAAGCGGTCTGCTTCTCTAGGTGTTAACTGGATTAGTACAGAGTCTAGGCGCCCATGATGAGCTCACTATTACTCTCCATTCTTGGATTCCAAGTCATGTTATTAACCTAGTGTTTTTTGTTTTTGTCTTTTTGTTTTTTGTGGGTTTTGTTTTGTTTGTTTTGTTTTGTATTGTTTTGGTCGGTTCAAACAGGGGTCTCATGTAGTCCCGGCTGTCGGGTACTCGCTCTGTAGACCAGCTGTCTTGGAACTCACAGTGATTCAACCTGCCTCTCCTCCTGATGCTAGGATTAAACCGATGTTTTATTGTGCCATAGTCTTTGGTCGTAGAGTTGTGTTTGTATGTAGTACAGTCAAGAGCTGAGAGGGGAGGAGAGAAAGAAGTATGATTTCCCTGCTTTATGCTCTGGAGCAGTTGCTGTCCTGTCCCCGCTCCTCCGCCGCCTCCCTGCCTGGTGTCTAAGAAAAAAAAATATAAAATTTTTAATCCCAGCTCCTCTTTGGTGTGTCACAGGCACATAGACCTTCATGGACAGGCAGCATAACAGTAACTGTAGGGAAGGTACTCTCTGT
>VZQC01008739.1:298096-373056 GCA_009823505.1 Rhizomys pruinosus | reverse complement strand
AGACAGGGTCTCCCTGTAGCTCCAGCTGTCCTGGAACTCACTATATAGGCCAGGCTGGCCTTGAACTCAAAAAGATCCACCTGGCTCTGCTTCCTGAGTGTTGGTATTAAAGGTGTGCACCACCACACCCAGCTATTCATAGTATTATTGTGTGTGTGTGTGTGTGTGTATATGAATGTACTGTCTGTATGTAGGTTGTGCACCTGTGTCGTGCAACGCTGCGGATGTCAGAAGAGGGTCTCAGATTCCCCTGGAACTGGAGTTCTCCTGGAATTGGAGTTACAGATGGTTCTTAGCCGCCATGTGGGTGCTGGGGATTGAACCCAGGTCCTCTGCAAGAGCAGTCAGTGCTCTTAACAGCTAAGCCATCTCTCCAGCCCCTATTTGTAGTATTCTTATATTTACCAGATTACATGTATTTGAAGCTAAAAAAGACAGTGGCTAGGACAGGTGTGGGGTTGCAGGCTTGTTATCCTAGCACTTGGGAGGCTGAGGTTCAGTTCAAGGTCAACAGTGAGGCCTGTCTCAAAAGCTCCAGGACTGGGAGTGTAGCTCAGAGGTGGAATATCTACCTAGCATGAACAAGCCATGGGTTCAATCCCCAGCATCACACACCACGCATGTACATGTGTGGGTGCGCGCGCGCACACACACACACACACACACACACACACACACACAGAGTGACTGTGATTAGGAATAGTGCTGTGTTCCTGACAGCTTTTCTTCATTAAAAATTAACTGTGATAATGGATACTGAGAAATTGTTAGGATCATCTAGAGATAAGGTACCCTTGGTTAATTTACTGATTTTGTATATGTGTGTGTGTGTGTGTGTGTGTGTGTGTGTCCGTGTGCACACACCAATGTGGAGTCTAGGGTACAGCTTACAGGAGTTCTCTCCTTCCATTCTGTGGAGTCCCAGGGATGGAACTTGGGTCATCAGGCTTGGTCACTTTTGATTATGTTCTCTTGTGCTTGAAACCTCTCTAAAATCAAAACTACCATGATGAAAATACTTAAGAGACTGGCCACAGAAGCCCAAGAGAGCATTGGGTCTTCTGGAGCTGGAGAGACAGGAGGTTGAGAGCCACGCGACATGGATGGGTACTCTTGAAGGCAGTATAAACAAGTATTGGAGCTGGAGAGATGGCCTAGCGGTTAAAAGCACCAACCGCTCAGTTCTTCATTGAGGAAATATACTTGCCTTAACTTTTGAAAATCCAGCCTCTGTAGTTCTGGTTTGGTCTCTAGGTTTCCATATTATGTGCACAGTAATGATGGTATAAGGCATTGTGTCTAGAATTTCTGTGGGGAACCTGCTGGACTTGAATACAGTCACTCCCTAATCTTACTGCACAAAGACAGGAGCAATAATCAGCACCACACCTGAGGGGAGTTCTGGAATGCCCTGTTCCTGCTTCCTGTGAGGTAAACCTAGGAATATTATCAAAAAACTATATTCTTTTGCTAGTCATTCCCCAAAAATGAGAATTACAGTTTGAAGATCTAAGGATACTCCTATTTACAAACTTAACAACTTGGAAGATTTACAGTGAGGTAAAACTGTGATGGTGGGTTTGAAAGTATAAGATCCTTCATTGTGGACATGCACTTAGTTATATAGTGTGTATTTCTTCTGCAAAAATGACATTTGTAGGAAAACTGACAGTGGGATGAGGATGTGGCACAGTTGTAGAGTGCTTGCCTAGCATTCATAAAGGCTTGGACTCAGTCCCCAGTACCACATATACCCTACATGGTGGAACAGCCTCTAGCACTCAGAAAGTTCAGGCAGATGAACTCAAGTTCAGCTTTGACTACATAGGAGGTTTGAAGTCATCCTGGGCCGCATGAGATCCCGTTTCAGAAAAAAACAAGAAAGACAGAACAAGCTGATGGTGACATGCCTATCTCTCTAATCTCTGTCTTGGCCTTTTTCTTTTCATTTCATATTTCTTTTATAGAACCTGGAAAAAGATACAGAAGTGGACCTGAGCATAAATGTGGTTAGATTATAGCAGGTGCTGAAGTCTTCAATAAGTGATTGCTGAGATTTTAGCTGTAATCCTGGGGAAAGGGGAGGAGAGGATACAGTCCTTCCCAGGTCTGTAACTTGCCTCCTGTTTCTAGGTACCTGGTGACCCATCTCATGGGGGCAGATCTGAACAACATTGTGAAGTGTCAGAAGCTTACCGATGACCATGTCCAGTTCCTCATCTACCAGATCCTCCGAGGTCTAAAGGTAACAGCAGGCGACACCCACAATCATTTGGGGAAATGGATCCTCCTTTTTCTCCCTTCCAAGAAGAGCTTAGCACACATAAGAAAACTGGAGAGATGGCCTAGCGGTTAAGAGCGCTGACCGCTCTTACAGAGGACCCGGGTTCGATCCCCAGCACCCACATGGCGGCCGAGAGCCGTCTGAGACTCCAATTCCAGGAGAACTCCAGTTCCAGGGGAATCTGACACCCTCTTCTGACCTCCACGGCATTGCACGACACGGGTGCACAGACTTGCATGCAGACAGTGCATTGATACACATACAGAAATAAATAAATGCCGGGCATGGTGGCACACGCCTTTAATCCTAGCACTTGGGAGGCAGAGGCACGTGGATCTCTGTGAGTTCGAGGCCAGCCTGGTCTACAGAGTGAGTTCCAGGACAGCCAGAGCTACAGAGAGACCCTGTCTCAAAAAAAAAAAAAAAGAAAACAAGTTTTCTTACGGAAAAATCCAAGTGTTCACAAAATCAACCAACCTTGTTTCTTTTGAGTTGCCAAACCACAGATTACTGTAAAGCAAGTCTAGGTGTTATATCATCCTCTACCTTAGATGAGGGGGACTTTTTAGTATATTAAAACATGAATGACTACTCAGATGTGGTGAATGCCTTTAATCCCAGCACTCTTGAGGCAGAGGCAGGGGGATATCTGTGAGTTCAAGGCTGGTCTGATCTTCATAACAAGTTCCAGTCCAGCTGGGTCTACAGAGAGACCCTATCTCATGAAGACTAGAAAATTTCATTAAAATAAAAACAACCCATGAATGATTTCTTGATGTAATTTAATAGCTGTGATATTGGGGCTTTTACAAGTTTCTCAGGTTTGGGCTAGTCTTTTTATTACTTCTCAGTACTCAAGAGGCGGAGGCAGGTCTGCTATGAGGCCAGGCTCTTCGTGAGTACCAGGCCAATCAGTGTTGTGTAATGAGCCCCTTCCAAAAAAATTAAAAGACTCTTCAGGGAAGCTAATTTAATTGTGAAAAGAGTGGGTAAACTGCTCTTTAACAGTTTAACTGTTACTTAGCAGAGTGGAATCCTTATTGAGGTTATCAGCCAGAAAATAGGTTGAAAACTCAAGTAGGTAGAGTGCAAATTATACTCAATATATATGAACATCAGTGATCATTGCACTGATCTCAAATCCCACTGTGGACACAAACAGCTTTTACTGACCCATGAAAATCTGTGGCAGATGTGCTACAGAACGTAACATTGAGAAGCTGGAAATGATTTCCCTTCCACTGACTTTTTTTTTCTTCCTGTTTTGCAGTACATACATTCAGCTGACATAATTCACAGGGTAGGTATTGTGTCTTTGGTGGTAATTGCTGGCATGGGTGAGACTGAAAGGACGTCCAGTCAGGATGGGAATTTGACTTTTTATCCATTGAAACATTGATTGACTGGCTGCAGTGTTGTTCTCAGTGTAGACTGATAAAGGGACTTTGTCATTTGTGCCAGCTTGAGGCTCATTTGGCCTGGAGACTGACTACAGGGTGGGTAAACCCCCTCCCTCCAGGGGGTCTGAACTCTAGCCAGCTGTAGGGGGAGAATTTGTCACACAACAAGTTGATATTCTTTCTCTGCTTGCTTCCTAGGACCTAAAACCTAGTAACCTTGCTGTGAATGAAGACTGTGAGCTGAAGGTAAAGGGAAGAGACCAGAGCAGTAGCTTGCTGCTGAGTGTGTGCCAGGCTAGCCAGGCAGACTCACAGGAAACTAAGAGCAGTAGCTTGCTGCTCCTGAGTGTGTACCAGGCTAGCCAGGCAGACTCACAGGAAACTATAAGAGCAGTAGCTTCCTGCTCCTGAGTGTGTACCAGGCTAGCCAGGCAGACTCACAGGAAACTAAGAGCAGTAGCTTGCTGCTCCTGAGTGTGTACCAGGCTAGCCAGGCAGACTCACAGGAAACTATAAGAGCAGTAGCTTGCTGCTCCTGAGTGTGTACCAGGCTAGCCAGGCAGACTCACAGGAAACTATAAGAGCAGTAGCTTCCTGCTCCTGAGTGTGTGCCAGGCTAGCCAGGCAGACTCACAGGAAACTATAAGAGCAGTAGCTTCCTGCTCCTGAGTGTGTACCAGGCTAGCCAGGCAGACTCACAGGAAACTATAAGCCCTGAATTTTTATCTGAAAAGTCATTGTGTTCTTAGGAATATCAGACTTTGAAACTATAGACTGAGCAAGCAGTTTAAATGACCTTGAAAGGGGGCTTTAAATTCTTGTCTTCATTTTAAAAGGAAGTTAAATTAGAAATATTATATATTAATTGTAGTAAAAAGAATGTCTGAATGTCAAGAAAGCAATCCCAAAGCAGTCATTATTAAATAAGTTCTTAAAAAGAAAAATGGCAGAAACTCATTCAAAGTAATTCAAACAAGAAGTAAATGAATCATCTGTAAAGAGAAAACAGCTCCACACTTTTTTCTTTTTTTAATGAACATACAGTAAAATATACCAATTTTTTTTGGTCTTTTCAAGACAGGGTCTTCCTGTAGCCGCAGCTGTCTTGGACCTCACTCTGTAGACCAGGCTGGCCTTGAACTGACAAAGATCCACCTGCCTCTGCCTCCCAAGTGCTAGGATTAAAGGCATGCACCACCATGCCCAGCTTAAAATATACCAATTTATATGTACTACTTTGACAACTTTATAGCCATGTAACTACCACAATTATAATAAAGAATAATTTCCATCACTTCCAAAAGTTCCCTGTGCCCCTTCTTAGCAGTCCTTACCTCTCATTTCCTAATCCTGGGTGCAGGTAGCTACTGATCTACTTTGCAACATTGTGTATTGATCTTCAACAATTTCATATAAATGTCTTACTAGTAGTATGTTTTCATCTGTATGTACTTCACTAGTTCCTTTTTGTTGCTGAGTAGTATTATAACCATTTTATAACCATACCAAAATTTGTACCCTATCCAAACAAAAGTCTGCAATTGAATGTTAATGGATATTTGCCACAATTACACTTTGGAGCTATATAAACTTACCATTACCATTCAATTTAGACTTGTTTGGCCTTGTTTTTATTGTTCTTTTTTTTTTGTCTTTTCGAGACAGGTTTTCCCTGTAGCCCCAGCTGTCCTGGAACTCCCTCTGTAGACCAGGCTGGCCTTGAACTCACAAAGATCCGCCTGCCTTATTGTTCTTAAGACCTAGGAGGGGGAAAAAAAAAAAAAGACCTAGGAGGGACATTTTTGTTTTGCTTATGATTTTTATTTACAAAGTTCTTGGAGTATATTTACCATGCATTTTAAGCATGGATGGGAAAGCCGACTTAATGAAATAGTATACTGATCTCCTTTGTCATAAGGCCATTGAACTTTTCTTAGCCTGTTTGCTAAGACTTGGTGGTTTGCCTGGTCCAGAGCCTAATTTCTCCCATCCCCTTAGATTCTGGATTTTGGGCTGGCTCGGCATACTGATGATGAGATGACTGGTTACGTGGCTACCAGGTGGTACAGAGCTCCTGAGATCATGCTGAACTGGATGCATTATAACCAGACAGGTATTGATTGTGTTGCCTGTTCCAGCCTTGTTAGTGCCATGGGACATGGATATGGGCTCCAGAAGTAGAGAGAGTAGTCTTTCTAGATCCTATAAAAGATTCCACTTGTTGAAATGGGGAAGTAGGGCTTTTTTTTTTTTTTTTTTTTTTTCGAGATAGGGTCTCCCTGTAGCCCCAGCTGTCCTGGAATTCGCTCTGTAGACCAGGCTGGCCTTGAACTCAGAAATATCTGCCTGCCTCTGTCTCCTGAATGCTTGAATAAAGGCGTGTACCACCACAATGGGCACAGTAACAATTTTAATAAGCCTGATTGTTTGCTTGCTTGTTTGTTTGTGTGAGTGTGTTGCCTGCATATATGTAAGTGCACCCGTGCCATGCAGTGTCCATGGAGGTCAGAAGAGGGCATCAGAAGCCGAGCATGGTGGCACACGCCTTTAATCCTAGCACTAGGGAGGCAGAGGCAAGGTGGATCTTTGTGAGTTCAAGGCTAGCCTCGTCTACAGAGTGAGTTCCAGGACAGCTGGTGCTACAGGGAGACCCTGTCTCGAAAAGACCAAAAAAAAGGGGGGAGGGCTGGAGAGATGGCCTAGCAGTTAAGAGCACCAACTGCTCTTGCAGAGGATCCGGATTCGATCCCCAGCACTCACATGGTGGCTGAGAACCGTCTTTAACTCCAGTTCCAGGGGAATCTGACACCCTCTTCTGACCTCCGCAGCATTGCACAACATGGGTGCACAAACCTACATGCAGACAGTACATTCATACAAATACAAAAATAAATAAAATTTTTAAAAAGGGAGGGCATCGGATCCCGTGTAACTGAAATTATAGACAGGTGTTAGCCACCATGTAGGCGCTAACCCAGGAATTAAACCTGGGTCTAGTGCTCTTAACTGCTGAGCAATCTCTCCAGCCCAAGTTTATTTATTTCTATAAAAATGAAGCTGAGGCTCCAGGGAGACCTTGTCTCAAAAGGACAAAAAAAAAAAAAAAATGATTGTTGAGCTGGGCGTGGTGGTGCATGCCTTTAATCCCAGCACTTGGGAGGCAGAGGCAGGTGGATCTCTGTGAGTTCAAGCCCAGCCTGATCTACATAGTGAGCACTAGGCCAGCTGGGACTACAGGGAGACCCTGTCTCAAAAAAGACCCCCCCCCAATTATTTTTTAATGATTGTTGAACCTCAGTTGTCTGAAATATTGATTCAAATCTTTCACTTTCTGGTTGCAAAACAATTTATTGGCCAGGAATATTAATAGAAATCACTTGTATGCTTGTATTTCTCTTCCATTTCCTAGTGGATATCTGGTCCGTGGGGTGCATCATGGCTGAGCTGTTAACGGGAAGAACGCTGTTCCCTGGTACAGACCGTATCCTTTAACATGTTTGGACTTGTTTCTTACCTGTGCACTGGTGTTCATGGGCTCTCTTTTCCTTTACTCATCCTTTGGGAAGTCTCAATTTCTTGCTGTCGTAGCCCAGGGATTGGTTATGAGTCCATCCTCTTGCTTAGTGCTTTGCCTTGCAGAGAAAGAGGCTTCAATTATTCGTTTTGGGGGCTGGAAACAGAAGCTTAAAAATTTATCTCACTTTAGCAAGCCCCTTGTTCTATTAACCTTCCCACCACAGTTCTAAGACCTAAGTGAACTGGAGAGAAGTTCTAGGCTAGTTCTACAAACCATTAGTCTGTAGACCCCTAGTCAGCGTAGAGAACTACAAACCAAGGGTCTCTTGTTCCTAAGTTTGTTTAAGCACTACAAAGGCTGTTTGGTCCTGTCCTGACGTTCCTGCTGACTTCTGTTTGTTATTTAACAACAAATGGTAAAGGCAAGAAGTGAGAAGGTCACCCTGTCACATGCATTTTTTTTCTAGCACAGCATTGTCCCAGATTAGAGTCACCCTCAGTTTAGCCCTCAGTTTACCACTGGCTAGTTTACACCCTTTCCTGTCTGCTGGGAACTCGTTTCAGGGTTTACTAATAATTTCATCAAATGGTAGTTTGTTGGAACTCCCATCAGTTTTACTTGGGGAAGATGTTAAAATACATACTTAAAATTGGTCTTCATGGGGCTGGAGAGATAGCCTAGCAGTTAAGAGCACCGACTGCTCTTGCAGAGGACCCGGGTTTGATCCCCAGCACCCACATGGTGGCTAAGAACCACCTGTAACTCCAGTTCCAGGGGAATCTGACACCCTCTTCTGACCTCCGCGGCATTGCACGACATGGGTGCACAAACCTGCATGCAGACAGTACATTCATACACATACAAAAATTAAAAAAAAATTGGTCTTCCTTTATAAAGCTCAATTGAATGACCTGCAGATGGTTTGGTTAGTCTCTTAGAAATGCCACAGCTGGTTTTGTTTGTTTGTTTTTTGGTTATTTTGAGGCAGGGTCTCCCTGTAGCCCCAACTGGCCTGGAATTCACTATGTAGACCAGCATGGCCTCAAATGCACGGAGATCCATCTGCCGTGGCCTCCAGAGTTCTGGAGGGAGGTTGAAGCTGTGTGCCACCGTGGGGCTGGAGAGATGGCTCAGTGGTTAAGAGGGCCATATGCTCTTGCAGAGGACTCAGGTTTGATTCCCAGCACCCACACAGTGGCTAAGAACAGTCTTTAAATTGAGCATGGTCCCAAAAAAAAAAAAAAAGAAGCTGGGCGTGGTGGCGCATGCCTTTAATCCTAGCACTTGGGAGGCAGAGGCAGGCGGATCTTTGTGAGTTCAAGGCCAGCCTGGTCTACAGAGTGAGTTCCAGGACAGCTGGGACTACAGGGAGACCCTGTCTCGAAAAGACCAAAAAAAAAAAAAAATTGAGCATGGTGGCACATGCCTTTAATCCTAGCATTCAAGAGGCAGAGGCGGACAGATCTCTGTGATTTCCAGGCCTGGATACAGAGTGAGTTCCAGGCCACATGGAGTGATAGGGAGACCCTGTCTCAAAAACAAAAGCCACAGCTACCTGTGGTTAGTCATGCTTAGACATATAATATGCTTGAGCTCCTTGCTTGAGTCTGTATGCTCCTGTACTTCAGCTTGGGATGTACTTCTCTGGTGACTCAGGTTCCATAATGTCATACACATATAGTATTCTGACAATTTCCTGCTAGGCTGGGTACTTTCCTCATAACTGGAAACCTCTGCTCTTCCATTAAAGCGGTCTGCTTCTCTAGGTGTTAACTGGATTAGTACAGAGTCTAGGCGCCCATGATGAGCTCACTATTACTCTCCATTCTTGGATTCCAAGTCATGTTATTAACCTAGTGTTTTTTGTTTTTGGTTTTGTTTTGTTTTGTTTTGTTTTGTTTTGTCTTTTCAAGACAGGGTCTCCATGTAGTCCCGGCTGTCTGGTACTCGCTCTGTAGACCAGGCTGATCTTGATCTCACATAGATCCACCTGCCTCTGCCTCCTGAGTGCTAGGATTAAACCTAGTGTTTTATTTTGCCATATGTCTTTGTCTTAGATTTGTGGTTTGTATGTATTACAGTCAGAGCTGAGAGGTGGAGGAGAGAAAGAAGTATGATTTCCCTGCTTTATGCTCTGGAGCAGTTGCTGTCCTGAAGCTGTCCCCTCTCCTCCTCCTCCTCCTCCTGGTGTCGATCCCAGCTCCTCTTTGGTGTGTCACAGGCACATAGACCTTCATGGACAGGCAGCATAACAGTAACTGTAGGGAAGGTACTCTCTGTTCCTTGCATTTATAGACCAGATATTCACAGGTTAGGAGCCCAGACCCTGGAATCAGATGTCCTAGCTCTTTTACTTCCAACTATGTGTCTGAGTAAGTTTTCCAACCTCTGTGTGTCTGTTTCCTTAGCAATAAAAATACAGTAGTATATAACTTACCAAGTAGTTGTGAGAATTCAGTGAGATGATGTACCAGAACTGCCAGGGATGCTGGTCTTGCCTTCACTAGTGGCTGGCTGGTAGTCAGCTTTTTGTCACAGTCACAGGTGTCTGGGAGAAGTAATTTAAAGGAGGAAAGCTCTCTTTGGGCTTGTGGGTTTCAGAAGCTTCAATGAACAGAGCATCATGATGCTAGGAGCATATGGCAGAAGAGCCTGTACTGCTCATGGTGGCCAGGAAGCTGAGGTGATGGGGGCGGGGTGAGGGAGAGAGAGAAAAGGAGCCAGGGACAAAATACCCTCCAGGATATATTCCCAGTGACCTACTTTCTGTAGCCAGGCACTACCTCCTAAAGTTTCTAGGCCAAAATAACCACCAAACCTCCAGTGCATGCATGAACCTTAAATAAGGGGCATTTACAGTCCCAAACTGTAACATTCCATCCCTAGCCCCTTAGGACCATGTTCAGGTTATGGTGCAAAATGCATTTAGTCCATTCCCAAGAGTCACCAAAGTCTTAAACAGTTCCAGCATTTCTCAGGAGTCCAGATCCAGCCTCCTTCCTGCAGGGCCCAAGGCAAACTTTTAGCTGTGAGCCCCTGCTAAAATCAGAAAACAGAGCTGGGCACACACCTTTAATCTCAGTGCTCAGGAAGCAGAGGCAGGCAGATCTCTGTGAGTTCAAGGCCAGCCTGGTCTATAGAGTGAGTTCAGGCCAGCTGGGACTGCAGGGAGACCCTGTCTCAAAAAAAGAAAAATTCAGAAAATAGATTACATCCTTCCCATATACAGAATAAGCATTCTTTTTTTTTTTTTTTTTTTTTTTTTTTTTTTTAAGGAATAAGGCATTCTTTTTTTTTTTTTTTTTTTTTGATTGTCTTTTTGAAAACGGGTCTCCCTTAGCCGCCAGCTGTCCCTATTTTGAATCTCTTACAATTATAGACCAGGCTGGCCTTGACTTCACAAAACAGTATCCTTCCCTGCTCTTGCGATCCCCCGCAAAATGTGCTAGGATTAAAGGCGTTGCGCCACCTTCAGGCATAGCATTTCTTTTTTTTTAACATTTTTAAAAATTATTATTTGTTTTTATATGTAGAGTGTACTGTCTACATGTAGGTTGGTCCACCCAAGTCGTGCAATGCTGTGAAGTTCAGGAGAGGGGAGGGAGTCAGATTTCCCCTGAAACTGGAGTTAAAGAGGTTCTTAACTGCCATGGGTGTGCTGGGAACATCGTACCCCAGTTCTGCAAGAGCAGTCAGTGCTCTTAACGATGAGCCATCTCTCCAGCCCCAATTCTCTCTTTTTGAAAGAGGGCATTCTTATTCCAAAAGAGAAGAATTGGGGCAGAGAAAAGATGGACTGGCCCAAACCAGGACCAAGGAGTAGCAGGGATAGCATTAGAGCCTTTGGCTCCATGTCCATCGTGTGAGCCTTATGGTGGTGTGGTCTGAGTTCCAAAGAGCTCATTTTATGACCTCACTGGTTGTATCCCATATGGCTTCTCTCTTGGGCTGCCTCCTGCCTGCAGCTTTCTTCAGATGGTCCACATTCTCTGTATCTTACACTTCTTGGGAACTCTTGCATTGCCAGTGTCCCCTGTCACAGCTTCATGAGTAACCTCTGGAGTCTAGCACCGATATACATTGCCCAGCCCCCTAGGCATTCTGAGGAAATCTGGGAAAAATCTCTACAGTATCATGTCAGTGTTGCCATGGTCTACCACCAACTTGGGCAGTAGTTTGGCCTTTTTGGGCCACAGCTACTGTGGCCTCAGAGTGGCTGAGCACCATGACATGAGTCCTGGGAAATCAGCTTCCTAAGTGGCCCTGTGTAAGCAAGACCTCTGGGGGTATACTCCCTTCTCCAGGAGAAGTCTTTCAAATGAGTTGACCCTAGTGCACTCTGGCCCTGCAGTGGTCATCTTGCTGATTCCCAGTGTGTCCTTGGGCTGATTTCCTATTGTGTCTGTACAAAATAGTCGGTTTCTTTTCTTTTGTTGGTACTTGGTGGTATGGTGGTGGATTGTTAAGAAGGATTTCAGTCTTTTCTTTTGTTGGTAGTGGTGGTAGTAGTGGTGGATGTGTTAAGGCTTTCAGTCTGTACTTTTGCTGACCTAGAACTCACTGTATATCTCAAGCCCGCTCAAACTCATAGAATCCTCTTGGATTTGGCCTCTTGAGTACTGGGGGATTAAAGGCGCAAACCACCATGCCTGGTTTTACACCATGCTGGGCTAGAATACAGCACTTCATATGTGTTAGGCAGCACTTTACCAGCTGAGTCTGTAGATGATTCTGTTGGGCAGATACTTTGAATACAACTAGAAGTTAACCCAGTTGAATTTAATTTTAACCATGGATGATCCTGAAAAGGTTAGTTTAGCAAGCCTCTGTCATTTTTCTTAAGGTACCAACAAGATCAGCAAGCTCTTTCCTTTATTCTCCATTAGTCTTCTTTCTAGAATTCCTCTTTTCCCAGCTTGTGCAGAACAGACTGATGTCATACCATTGAGGCTTGAAAGCCATGCAGCAGCAGTAGGCTGCTTGTGATCTTTAAATAATATTTTATTTGTTACTTCTGTACGATGAGTGTTTTGCCTTCTGTATGCAGTGCCCACAGAGGTCTGAAGAAAGTGTCAGATCCCCATGGAACTGTTACTTTTTAGGACAGGTTGTTAGGTGCCTTGTGGGTGCTGTGAACTGAATTCTTGTCTTCTGGAAGAACAACCAATGTTTCTTTTCTTCTTTTTTTTTTATTTTTTTTTTTTTTGTCTTTTTGAGACCGGGAGGGTCTCCTGTAGCTCCGGTATCTGGAACTCGCTCATGTAGACCAGGTTGGCCTGAACTCTCAGAGCTCTGCCTGCCTTCTGGCCTCCCAGTGCTGAGATTAAAGGCGAGTGCCACAACACCTGGCCAACCAATGTTCTTAACTACTGAGTAGTCACCCTTCCAGGCCCCTGATTTTTGAATGCATCTTCTTGCTACGGCTGTTTTCAGAGGGCGTGCTCTTTTCCCCATGTATTTGTGTTTTTCTCACTAATCATTGGCATTAGAAATTGGTGGTCTTAGCTCCTAAGAACTAGCCAGTAGAACTTTTTGAGGATGTGGATGTTGTACATCTCTGCTCTTCACTATATAGTTAGTAGCCATGAGTCTGTGTGGTGAATGTACTAGTGTACTGATTTTTAACTTATTTTTGGGAAAAGTGTTTATAATATAAAATTTACCATTGTAACCTCTCTTGTGATAAAATGTCTATAAGATTAGATTAACTACTTCAACCATTTTTTTCAAGTTTTATCTTCTAAATATTATTATTTCCTGGTGTTACCCTTTGCCACTATTACTTCTGTGACCCTGGAGACCCCTTCCATCTGGCTTAATAGTAGTGTTGTTAATAGCAATGCTGTAAATAATGAAGCCCTTCCCTAGAAGCCAGGTTGATTAGACTTAACGACTTAAGCTGAGGAGATCACGGAATGTCTCTTCAAATGTAATCCCAACTTCAAATGCCACTGGTTTGAAAATGATTGAGTCAATTAGGAAATGGAATTACTGACACTCAGCACTTGAGTTTAAGGAAAAGAGAAAGTGAGTTTTGTAGCCCTTTTACTTTTTTTTTAATTTATCTATTTTTTATGTGTAATGAATGTTACTGTCTGCCATGTCGATTGGGCAACCCGTATTGTGCAATGCCTCGGAGGTCGAAAGAGGGTGTCCGATTCCTTGGAAACTGAGTTAAAGATGGTTCGCGCCTCCATGTCGGGTGCTGGGAATCGAACCTGGGTCCTCTGCAACGCAGCGGTCAGTGTCTTAACCGGCTTTTGAGCTATCTCTCCAGACCCACCCTTTTACTTTTTATGTATCCAGTTCATAAAATGTATTTTTCTACCAAAGATGGCAGCCTTGGCTTGTTATTTTCCTTCCTTGTGTAACCAAGTAGATTTCCCTCATGTATCCAAGCTCTTCCCCCTCTCCATTATCATGGACAGACATGGTGCTCAAAAGACATGACTGGCAGGGGAGCTGCTGGGTCACAGTCATGTGCCCCTGCTGCTGCTCTCACCCCCACGGATGTTCTCAGTGTGTTACATCAGACCCTTAATACTGCTGTCATTCCTTTCTTCTTTCCCAAACATGTTATGGAATATTTTAAACATTGCCAGGCGGTAATGAACCCCTCTGTCCACCCTTCCAGATGTTGCAGTAAAACTGGGCAGTTGAGCGAGCCAGCTGCAGTGCCCCCTTCATCACGACTACCCACACTTTTAGTTTCCGTTTTCGTTATATTCTTCCTTCATTTTAGTTTTTTTTCTTTTCTTAACTCCAGGGCCTCTTGCATGCTAGGCAGGTGCTATAACACTGAACTACATTCTCAGAACGCTTCCTCATTACGAAAAGCACTTTCATTGAAGACACTAAAAGCAAGTCGTTTCTTGGATTAGTGGTTAAGAGCACCGACTTCTCTTGCAGAGGACCCACACCTTGGCTAAGAGAACCCTCTTTCAAGCCACGGTTCGTGGTGGCGCAGGCCCCTTTAATTCTAGCACTCAAGACGCAGATGCAGGTGGAATCTCTGTGAGTTCCAGGCCAGCTAGGCCTTTTAGGGAGACCCTGTCTTAAAAAAAAAAAAGGCATGTTGACACACGCTTTACTCCTTGCATCTTGGGAGGCAGATGCAGGAAGATCTCTGTGAGTTCAGGGACAGCTTGGTCTACATAGTTTGTTCCAGGCTAGCTGGGGCTTTGTCTTAACAAACAAACAAAAAAAAAAAACAAAAAAATACAGGAGTGGCGACACATGCCTTTAATCATAGCCTTGCGAGCCAAGAGGCAGATTTTTGTGGTTCAAGGCCAGGCTGGTTCACACGAGTGAGTTCAAGGGCCAGCTGGCTGGGGCTAAGGGAGCCCCGCTTGAAAAGACCCAAAAAAATAAAAAAAAAAAAAAAAAGGCAAGTGTTCTTGGGATGGAAAGATGGCTCAGTGGTTAAGTGCACTCTCTGATCTTCAACAGAGACAGGGGATAGGACTCAGTTGCCCAGCACCCACTCAGGCGGCTCAGTCCTGCCTATAACTCCAGCTCCTGAGGGTCTGACACCCTCTTCTGGCCTACCTGGCATACACATACATGGACATTAAAAAAATAAGCAAATGTCTTAGTAAGTGTTGAAGAAAAAGTTTTATGACATTGTCATTTGCCCTTGCCCTCTCAACCTTGATAATCTAATTTATTTTCTAGAAAAGTGTAGACCTTGGGGTGGAAAGATGGCCTAGTGTTAAGAGTGCCGACTGCTCTTGCAGCGGAACCGGTTCGAGCCCCAGCACCCCATTGGTGGCTGAGAACTGTCTTAACTCCATCTCGGGGAATCTGATACCCTCTTCTGACCTCCACATTGCAAGACATGGGGGCAAAAACCTGCATGCAGGACGTATAATTCATACGCCATAACAAACACAAAAAAAAAAAAAAAGAAAATAGAAGACATGAGCCAAGGTGTGGTGGTGCACACCTCTTAATCCCAGCACTCAGCGTGCGAGGCAAGCAAGTCTTTGTGAGCTCAAGTCTAGCCATTACTCCGTTATAGGCCAGCTGGTGCTACAGGGAGACCCTGCCTTGAAAAGACCCAAACAAAAAAAAAAAAAAAAATGTAGACTCTCCTCAAGTTCACAAATTTAAGAAACTTTAGGTACAGTAAGAATAAGAATTTTTGCGGCTGGGTGTGGTGGTGCACGCCTTAATCCTAGCACTTGGGAGACAGGCGGGGTGGATCTCTGAGTTCAATGCCAGCCTGGTCTACAGAGTGAGCTCCAGGCCCTGTCTTGGACTAAAACGGGAGACCCTGTATCAAAAAGACCAAAAAAATAAATTGTCTATGGGGATTGTCTGTCAATCAAATGGACTATTTTGACAACCCAGGAAGAGAAGAAAAACCCAGTTAGATCTCTGTTAGGTTAAGGCTTACCTTGTCTATACAGCAAGTTCTATGTCAAACTGTCTCAAAAGATAAAGAGAGAGAGGAGGAGGGAGTGTTAGAATTGTTGGGGATTGAAGCATTGAGCCCATTTAGGAATTGATAGTTTGAAAGAGTCAGAAAAGTTTGGTGAAAAGTCACAGAGGGACAGCAATGTAAGACTGAGTTTGTTTCACTTCTGCAGACAAGAAAGAGGTGTGGATGGGCTCTGCCTGCTGATGGAGTAAATCCCATTACAGAGAGGCTGCACTGCTTCAGGCAAGTTGGGTCGAAGTTAGGACATTGAGAAATACAATTTAGAGTGTCCAGACTATAAAACTTGACTTTCTTCAAGAAGTCAGTAACTCAACTGGTTTAGAGAGTTAACACTCAGCTGCTTTATATTCATTTTTGCGACCTGCTATGTCAAAAACCACCTTTGGCAGGGTTGAAAGAGTGGGGCTTTTTCATGATACATTCTCCATCTGTGGCCGCTATTCTGCCAGCCAGTGCTCCTAGGGAATATGAGGGTGAAGGAAGTAGATGTCTGTAAATTGAGCAACTTCCAGTCAGCAAAAAGATCCTTTACTGACTTCTGTTAGCATGTAGTTCATCCTCTGACCTAAATGAGACAGTGTCCATCTCACTCCACTCTGACTTTGCCTCTCACACTTTGAACTGAGAAGCTAGCACTGAGCTTTTAACCTTCAGAGCATACTTTATTTTGTCATTTACAGTGACATTCTTTTCTACCATTCAGAAATAACTTACATGTGTTGGCTTGCTTCGGCATGCTTCTAATTTGCCTCAGTGTTTGGGGTCTAGGGTGGAGATTGGTTCATTTTTTTCTTATAGGGCCAGATTAGCATATATTACAGGCTTTGCAAACTGTGGAGCATGACAGCAGCTATAAACAGTATACAGACAAATGGGCCTTCATGCAGTCCAGTAAACTTCATGTATAAAACAGGCAGCAGGCTGGGGTTCTCTGACTCCTGTCTAGAATGTTTCTTCCATTTAAGACCTGTCTCTCTTTAAAAAAAAAAAATAAAAAAAAAAAGGGCAAGAAGCAGTTCATCGTGATTGCATTTAAGCAGTTCCTGTGATGCGGCACCGGGCGTGCCGAAGCCATCCTGCCAGTATCGGGAAGTTGTGTCGCAGCATACACAATGATTTTCTTCCGTTGCTCCTTACATATTTTATGGTCCTTAGACTTTAACGCCTAAACGGGATCGAATCCATGGTGTGATGGCAGAACATCTCCGAACACTAGGGAGCTGGAGCAGAAAGGAAAGATCCTTATGGTCAAAGCCAGCTTGGAACTATATATTTGGAAAATAAACAACAAAATTGCCCCACCCCCAAAATAAAGTAGATATGGGAAACCAAAGAGTGCATAATAATGCTGGCATTTCCGGGGCATGGTGGCACACGCCTTTACTCCCAGCACTCTGGAGACACAGACCAGGGGAGAAGGAGAGAGAGAAAAAAAAAAAGCCCAGCCTGGTCTACACAGTAAGTTCCGGACAGCGGGGTATAGTCAGACCCTTTTTCTCAAAAAAAATAAAAAATAAACTGCTGGCATCATTCAGCTATAGACTAATGGAAGTGAAAAATACAAGCACACAGAGGAATTCCATCCTGCAAGCTATGAAGTTGTCAAATGTGCCCAGAGGAACTGAATGAGGGGCTGGTTGGGGGGGGTCTGTCTTTTGAGAAAGGGTCTCCCTAAGTCCCACAGCTTGCCATGAAACTCACAGAGATTCCACTGCTCTCTGCCTACTGAGTGCTGCTGGGATTAAAGCCCCTGCCTGGGGCTGTTTTTATGTAGAGTGTTGGGGCAAGCTTCCCTGAAAGGGCAGGATTTTAGCCTGACACCTGGATGTCATCTTGGGAAGCCTTTTGCAGTCATATTGGTCTTCTCTGCCTTACCTCATCGCACAGATTGGTAAGTCATGTAGGTCTATATACAAATTATTATTAAAATGCTTTGTTTTCTACCCTCAACCACACCCCCCCACACACACTATACGCATTGAGAACACGTGGAATCTGTTGTTTCCTGGTTGCCCATCCCCAGTTCATGCACATAGAGAAAAAAAAACCCAAAAAGCTCGGTGTTTGGCTAAACAGAATGGTTGGGCCCTGTGCCTTCCACTAAACCCTTCAATGTATGTGATGTTGTCATACTTATACATACACCAGATTGAAACTGGGTGTTCAAGTTATGGTTTGACACTCCCACAGTAGGACAATGCCCTCTGCTGCTACCTGCCAGCCTATCCCTCACATGTTCTGCCTACTGGAGTTCAGTGGGGGTGGGGGTGTCTCCAGAGGGCACACTTAAGTGGGCGGGCTTTGAGATGGAAGCAGTCCTCCCAACTGTCAAATTACAAGCTCATTAGGTCAAGCCTTAGGGGAATAGTCACAAATAGGCTGTGCTTAGCCATGTGCTTAGCTGCTGTTCTTCCTGCAATCTTCTGCTTGCCAGCACTGTCTACATGGCTGACTTCGGTTCCTTAGAGGAAGTTCTTGTGGAAGGTGGTGGGGTGGCGAGGCGTATGTGTGTTCCTTGCTGTCGGAGGGCCAAGGACCCCAGTACCAGTGGGCATCACTTTACTGAGGGTGATGTTGACAGATGCACAAGGAACACAAGATGGGGTTTGTGTTTGGCCAGCATTGAGTCTGTACAAGCACAGTGCATCCTACAGCAGCCTCACCTAGCTACTGTCATCAACTTGGCCTCCTTGGTTTGGTGTCTTTATTTTCATTATTGGGAGTTTTTTTTGTTCTATTTTATTTTGTTATTATTTGTTTTTTCCTTTTTACTTTTGTCCCAAATTTTCCCTTATAGTCCACCATTAGATATTGATCAGTTGAAGCTCATTTTAAGACTCGTTGGAACCCCAGGGGCTGAGCTTTTGAAGAAAATCTCCTCAGAGTCTGTGAGTTGATGCTTTGATTATCATTATATGCCCTGTGGGTAGCCTCTGCCACTTGCCTTCCATTCACTCTGTCTTTGACCCTGGCTGTTGAAAGCACTGTGTGCCTTTGTGTGCTGACTTCAGAGATGAGTGTCTGTGTTGGGGATGGTGGGGTGGGGGGTGGGAGAGAGAGCTTGTTTTATTGCATGATCTTGTTGTTTAATTCTCTCTTCATCTGGGTGTGGACATAGTTCACCCCTACGGGGAGGTTGTATGCCAATAAAAATGAGAATTAAGATTCCAGTTTATAACAAGAAATTAATAGAAAGTTTGGGTCTCTTCCCAAGCCCTGACTTCATCTCTCAGAATTTTCTTGCATGCTTAAGAGCCCTTTTTGCTTTAGATTAGTATTTGATCTCAGCGCATGAGCTTACTACATAGTGTCTAACTTCATCCCTGAAACCTATGAAGTTTTGCTTGTGTGTGTCTCATACCCCTTTACAGAAACATAATTTTCGTCTTCCGGTAGGCACATCCTATGTAGGGTGTCTTCCCATTAGGGCTGCCTCCTCCCCTCTAACTTCACTTGCTCAGAGGAATTTCCTCTGGCTGCCCCAGCTCTGCAGTGGCTCTTCTGTCCTAATAAGTGAATGCCCTGAGGAAACTGCTTTGGAGCCCCTATTTTGGGCTCTAAACAGAATTCTTAGATATAGGCCTGAGAAAGTGGCTCTGGTCACTGTAGCTATGACTTGGGGCTGTTGGTCCATTAGCTGGGGTCAGAAACTTTGGAGAAGCTATGACAGACCCTCCTTCTTCTCATCTCCCCTAAGGGAAGGAGATGTCAGAGCCAAACCCCAGCTGTGCCTTCCTAGATTGTCCTCCCACCACTCTAAGGGAAGGGCCCTTTGGGAAGACTGCTGGGTAGCTCAAGGCAAGATGAAATGTGTGGGTTTGACTGTTCACCTCCTGTCAGTATCAGGAACAACGTCTGCCTTGTGGCTGTACATTTCTCCATAGGACCAGAAAGCTGAAAACAGCTTTTTTTTTTCCTCCTAGAACAGCTTTTGAATTCCACTCTGAGGGGTATAAAAGAATATGCTTGGGCCCGTTTTATTGTGTTTTCTTTACTCCTTTAAGATAAAGAAGCAAGGCTGGGCATGGAGCAGTCTCTGTGAGTTTCAAGGCCAGCTGGTCTACAAAAAATTTCCAGGCCAGCTGGAACTAAAAAAGGGAGACTCTGTCTAAAAAAAGACAAAAACAAAATAAAAAAAAGCAAAAAAACAGAAAAGCATGCCCTGAGTCATTTGGCAAAGCAGAGCTCTGATACTGTGATCTAATCGGCTCATATGATTGCATGTTCTGAAAGTTATTGTCAGTATTGACTACACGGTCACTGTAAGACAGTGATTCTGAATTATCAGAAAGTAGGGTTTAGAGTCTAGAGAGACTCAAAGATAGGAGACAATGTTTAGGAAGGACAGGCTTTGGTTTTTGTTTTAATACATTTGCTTATAACAGTTGCCTAGAAAGAGAACATGGGGGTAGAGAAGGGTTAAGAAGGAGTATAGCTAGCTAGTGAATAGTGCTGAGTGACAGTGCTATGTGCATGACCTAATAATGAAATGTCTTTATCCTAAATGGGGCTCATCATAGATTCCAACCGTTCTAGTCAGTGGGTATAATGAACTGAGTACCAAAATAAGTAGCCCACTCAATAATATTGTTAGTTTAATAGTAAGAATGGAGCTTTCCCCTCATACAAAATTGTTCCTGAGTAGATTAAAAAGCATTAAGTGAGGCAGAGTAATGTTGATGCCACCATCTATTATTGTTTATTTAAAAGCACTATGATCTACCAAGTGTAGTGCAGCCTATACTCCCAACACTAGAGAGAAAGAGCAGGAAGATTGGGAGTTTAAGACCCGCTCGCCATAGAAGGTCAGGGCCCACCTTGCCTGCCATTAGTGATGACATCTTTTGCTTTAAACCACCAAGGGTTGTGGTTGTGTCCAGGTGGTTAGACCATTGTATCTGAAAGTATATTGGGTTCATTCCCAGTACCACTAGGACAGAAAGAAGACAGATGGAAAAATAAAACCTAGTGAGAAATTGTTCAAAGAGTTTAAAAAATTCAAAAAGAAATGAATGGCATTAGTGGAGACTTAGTAAGCAGAAAGTCAGTGGATCTTTTACTACTCCTGGACAATAGACTAGTGGAAGGAAAAGTGCTTTGTACATGAGGGCAGGAATTGGGGTGGGGGAGAAGAGGAAAGCGGGTGGGGTTGGTACAAGGTCATAATGAACACCCAAGGATAGAGAGCTCATTGGTTGGTGTCCTGGCACTTAGATAAACTAGTGAAAGAACAAATTATGATAGTAAGAAAGCAAAGGCCTGGGCCATATTTCCTTTACAAATACAAGCTTGCTGACCTCCAGATGGAAGGGGGAATCCAATCACATTTGACTAAATCACTCAGAACCAGAACCTGTACAAGCCAAGTACCACTCACCAAAAGACAGGTGGCAGGACTCTGGTGTGTAAGACCTAACTGAATCCTGCTGTGCCTAGTTTACTCTGTGACCCCCTTTGTTAGTTCCAATGTATGCAAAGTATTGTTTATGTGTAATTTGCTTGGAGGTAAGTCTATAGTCTTTGGGCTCAGGGAGAAGAAGGGCAGAATAGAGCACATGGCCAGCTGTAAACATGCATTAGCAGTAATCTGACTATCCAGTGAGTTCAGAGGGTGAGCTAGCATGAAAATGTTATTCAGGCGGGATGTAGAGATGGTTTAGCTGTTAAGAGCACTGACCCCTCTCACAGAGGACACGGGTTCATCCCCAGCACCCACATGCCGGCCACGAAGAATCGTCTGACAAGAACGTCTGCTGAAACACCAATCCTAGGGAAACTCCCAGTTCCAGGGGAACTGACACCTCTTCCTGACCTCTGAGGCATTGCACGACACGAGTGCAACAAAAACCTTGACATTGCAGACAGTACAGGGAATACACATTACAGAAATAAATAACATTTAAAAAAAAGTGTTTATCAGGGAAGCCACAAAAATACTTGGTGGCCTGGTGTTAATTAACTTCAGCCGAAAGATGGAATTGATACTTAAGAGATTAAAAAGGGAGAGTTCAGCGCACGGTGGTGCATGCTTAATCCTAGCACTTGGGGAGGCAGAGGCAGGCGGATCTTTGTGAGTCAAGGACAGCTTTGTCTACCGAGTGAGTTCTAGGACATGTGGGCTACAGGGAGGAACCTGTCTCAAAAAGACCATAAAATAAATAATAAATAAAAAATAAAAAGGGAGTTCAACTTGGGAGGCAGAGCCGGTCGGATCTCTGTGAGTTCAAGGCACAGCCCTGGTTCTACATGGCGAAGCCTCCATGCTAGCTGGGATAAAGGGAGAACCTGCCTCAAAAAGACCAAACAAGGGGGGGGGGGGTCATGAATTAGTTTAATTTCTTTTTTTATTTTTTTTTTAATTTTATTTAACTTTTGTATTTTTGACTGTAACTGTTTGCTGCAGTTTCGACACCCTGTCGTGCAGTGCTGCGGAGGTTAGACGAGGGTCTGGATTCCCCCTTTTTTTGGGGGGAATTGGAGTTCTCCTGGGAATTGCGTTACGGGACGGTTCTAGCTGGTCCTGTGGTTGCTGGGGATCAAACCTGGGTCCTCTGCAAGAGCAGTCCAGTGCTCTTAACCGCTAGTCTATCTTCCAGCCCTTATTTCTTTTTAATGCCTCACTTCTACTTTTGGAGGGAATGTAAACCAACTGACGGTGGTTCTTATATTTCAGAAATCATATAGTCTATAATTGGGGAATTTTGTTAATATTCATGGCTTTGTTAAAAGAAGTTTAGAATAAAAAAAAACAAAGATGTTTATAATAGAAATAAACATGTGCAGGAGTGGTGAGATGCCTCACTGGGTAAGGAGCTTGTCCCCAAGCCTGGGAACCTGAATTCAGACTCCTAGGTTCACATGGTAAAAGGAGAGAGCCAACTTAGGCAAGTTGTCTTCTGGACTCCACAGATGCATGGCACCTGTCCCTGCCCTCCAAAACAAATAAATTAAAAATGTAATAAAACAATGAGCAAAAAACTATTCCTGATAAGTATCACATAACCATGGTGTTTTAAATACTTTGTCCCAAACTTATATTTGCTGAAGCTAATGAATCCACTCATCTGAGAGGTCTGGGAATGACTGTTGCTGGCACGCTCTTACTCTGTTGCTAACCTTGGGGGGGGGGTGGGGCCCCTTTTTTTTTTTTTTTTTTTTTTCTTTGTTTTTGCCTTTGCTTCTACTTCCTAATACCCCCTCTTCACATACTTGTGTGTATTCATGGCATGCATCTTAAATGTACCCCTGCTAACATTGTAAGACTTGGCATTACTTGTCACCCACATGCCTACTGTGTCTTTAATTTGGAGGGTTGTGGTACCTTGGAGAATCTATGCCACAAACATGTAACCCTTTCTTCAGTGGATCCCTTTGGTATTTCTTTTCTTTCTTCTTTTTTTTTTTTTTTAATTTTATTTAATCTTATTTATTTGTATTAATGTACCGTCTGAAAGTAGGTCTCGGCACCCGTCGTCGTAAAGTGCCCGGAGGGTCAGAGAAGGCGTTCGGTTCCCCTGGAAAACTGGAGTTTCCTCGACTTTAGAGTTACAGACGTTTCTCAGCCGCCATGTGCGTGCTTGGGGGACGAACCCAAGTCCTCTGCAAGAGCAGTTCAGGCTCTAACTGCTAGGCCATCTCTCCAGCCCCCGGGTTTTTTTTTTTTTATTTTTTCTAAAATTTAGTCAAAAATTTCTCTATTGGCTACTTTCACCCCCCCCCCCAGGGCAAACCGGTTTTGGCCATTGGTAACTCAAAATGAGTTCTTTGGCTGGCATCCTGGATCAAGGAGCAACCTGCTTCTAGGGAACCTAAAATATTTAGCAGGAAAGGTGACACTTTAACCAAAGAAAATTAATTTTCATACCTGCATGGCCATTCACTGAAGCGTGCTTTTATAAAATGATGCCTTTGGCTCTGGCCTGGGTGTGTGTGTGTGGTGTGTGTGTGTTTGTGTGTGTGTAATGAACAAACAGGCTTATTTTGCTTGGGTGTGGGTTTTTGACTTTTTAAAACCTTGAGTTGATAGTTAATGTTTACACTGTATGTTTAACAATGCCCTTGACTAGGCACCTAAGATATTAACCAGCTTCAGCAGATTATGCGTCTGACGGGGACACCCCCTGCTTATCTCATTAACAGGATGCCAAGCCATGAGGTGAGAAAAGTGTTGTGTTGAGGGCTGTCTAATTCAGAAGGCCACACTCTTCTCTTATGACTGACAGTTCTGTGTCACTGAATGCTTGCTTGTGCCCAAGGTCCATTCAGGCAGTCCTGTGTTGTGTGAGTGAGGATGTTGGCATCTGGGACCAAAAATGTCATCCACCCTGCGAGATCATACAGCATAGGCTTAGAAATAGAAATTGGAAGTTCCTTTGGTATTGTTTTTCTGAGTGTGGCTTAGGGACTCAGGTGTTTCCTGGTGTGTGCTGCTGTGTTGCACTTCCGTGTGACACGCTTCATCAGTGATTCACTCGCCAATACCTTACTGTGATTGTCCATGTATTTATAATGCCCAAGAGAGGCGTAACATACACACAACACTATAAAATACCCACCTACTTGAAGCTGTTCATTGTTTTTTGTTTTGTTTTATTTTAGTTTTTGTTGTTGTTTGTTTTGTTTTTGTCTTTTTGAATCAGGGTATCCTGTAGCCACAGCTGTCCTGGAACTGCATGTAGACAGGCTGGTTTGAACTCACAGACATCCACCCTCCTTCTTGCCTCCCCGTGATGGGATATTAAAGGCATCTGTGTACGTATTTTTAAGACTAAATAATCCAAAATAATCATGAAAACTTGGGTGCTTTTTCAAATTATACTTTTTTTTGCCTTTATTGTTATGAGTGTTCGTTGCATGTATGTGGCCTCATGCCATGCAGTGTCTGTAGAGGCCAAAAGAGTGAAAATCAGATCCCCTGGACCTGCGTTATGATGGTTATTGTCAGCATTGTGGGTGCTGGGATCAAACCCGGTCTAATCCACAAGCAGCCATTTTTAACTGCTGAGAAATCTTCAAGCCCTCCAAATAATTACAACCATTTTAAACTAACTACAAGTTTTTGACGAGGGTGATTGGGATACTTCTTTTAAAAGTGCCCTTAATATTTTGAAGAACCAGCCCCTCATGGCAGTACTATTTCTGTCCCAGCAATGTCCAACCAGTCTTCTTGTCTGTAATTCAGAGATGACTGTTCTCTGGGTGAGACTGGTCTTACCTCTGTCTTCTGTTCCTCCTTTTAATCTATTAAGGTTAAGTAGGCAGGGATTACAACCATGAACATGTCTGGTTCCTGCAACTTCTTTCCAATTACAAGAGTCTCCTCCACTGACTCAGTACCAACTCCTCTGCCAAATTGAGTTTAGAAGGTTCTCTCACAAAGGACTACCTCTGAGAAATCTTGCCTCTGTTTTTAAACTTCTGATCTTAGGATCCCAGCTAATGAACAGCAACCAGTTTATCAGTCGGTAGTCTCATTCACATGAAGCAGTTTATCAGTCAGTCTCATTCACATGAACCAGTTTATCAGTCAGTATTCTCATTCACATGAACCAGTTTATCAGTCAGTAGTCTCATTCACATGAACCAGTTTATCGGTCAGTAGTCTCATTCACATGAACCAGTTTATCAGTCAGTAGTCTCATTCACATGAACCAGTTTATCAGTCAGTAGTCTCATTCACATGAACCAGTTTATCAGTCAGTATTCTCATTCACATGAACCAGTTTATCAGTCAGTCTCATTNCCCTCCTTCCTTCTTTCCATCCTTCCTTCCTTCTTTCCTTCCTTCCTTCCTTCCTTCCTTCTTTCCTTCCTCCCTTCCTTCCTCTCTCCCTCCTTTATTTCTTCCTTTCATTCATTCTTTCTTCCTTTCATTCACTTTCCTCTCTCTTTCCTTTTACATACCTCACTGCGTCCAATAACTGCAGCCCATATTTATACAGAAATGAACCCACCCTGTCCATGGCCACTATGCCCAAGAAGAGTGACTCTCCTTCTCTGGGAAGCCACTGGATGCTGCCAATAGCACCTCACCTGGCAAGGGGCTTCCAGAGTCCTTCCCCCTCCATGCTGGAATTACCAATTGGATTGGCCTTGTCAGAGTCTTGTATGTGTGACCACAGCTGCTGTGAGTTCCTGTCTGCAGTAGTAATGCCAAGTCCAAAGGACACTATTTCACAGCATTGTTCCCCATCCACTGGCTCTAACATTTATTCTGGCCCGTCTTCTGTGACATTCCTTGATCCTTGTGTGGGACATTATATAGATGTCACATCTATGACTGAGGCCTCACAGTCACTTCCTTTCAGCCCATCGAACAGTTATGAGTCTCTGCATTAAGCCCTGCCTGCTACACTAAAGCTTTTCTGACCAAGGTCCTGAGAACACCAAATCTATGCATATATTTTTTTAAAGGTTATCAAAATGTGAGCCTGTGCAGCATAAGGAATCACAATGAATAGAAGAATCTCCATAAGTGAGAGGCGCTACTAAGTCTGGGTGGTCATGAAAGAAAAACTAAGTCCTTTGAAATTATATCAGCCCAAGTCAAAATGTTCATGTGCCACGCATTGTTGATGTGATTTCAGCCAATTCAAGTAACTTTTGGATTAAAATTTGGTTTACATTAGAGAATTATCTACCACCTACATGTATTTTTAGAATAAATAAAAGCTAGCAGTCATAATCTCTAGTATAAGACCTAGTGCATGATGATATAGTATCTTCCTCTACATGGGTCAAATAGGTGATGCCTCAGTCCTGGAATCTTGGAGGGAATAAATGCTGGAGATTTTCCAAATCCCAAGCCTCCCATCTTTAAATTGAGGATAAAATTTGTTCCTAGAGAATTTTCTATAAAACTGGGGGAGACAGTACATGTAACTTCTCAGAGTTCAATAAACCCTTCCTCAGTACAGCCTTTCAGGTGTTGCACGTGTGTTGGATCGTCACTAAATATCTTTTAAACTTAACTGGATTGCTATGCTAATTGAAACCCCACCCTCATACAGCTTCAGTACTTTGGTCAACTGGACTCAAGTGGATGGTCCCTATGGGTTATTTATAATCTTTAGTATCTCAAAACAAAGCACCAAAGGTAGAAATAATTTAACAGTCCAGACTTCTTTACTGAGCTTTGCTTAAAATCTGGAGTATTACAATGGTTATTTTTTTTTGTCTTTTTGAGACAGGGAGGGTCTCCCTGTAGCTCCGGCTATCCTGGAACTCGCTCTGTAGACCAGGCTGGCCTTGAACTCACAGAGATCTGCCTGCCTCTGCCTCCCAAGTGCTGAGATTAAAGGCGAGTGCCACAACACCTGGCCAACCAATGTTCTTAACTACTGAGTCACCTCTCCAGCCCCTGATTTTTGAATGCATCTTCTTGCTACGGCTGTTTTCAGAGGGCGTGCTCTTTTCCCCATGTATTTGTGTTTTTCTCACTAATCATTGGCATTAGAAATTGGTGGTCTTAGCTCCTAAGAACTAGCCAGTAGAACTTTTTGAGGATGTGGATGTTGTACATCTCTGCTCTTCACTATATAGTTAGTAGCCATGAGTCTGTGTGGTGAATGTAACTTAGTGACTGATTTTTAAAGTATTTTTGTGGGAAAATGTGTATAATATAAAATTTACCATTGTAACCTCTCTTGTGATAAAATGTCTATAAGATTAGATTAACTACTTCAACCATTTTTTAAAGTTTTATATTCTAAATATTAATTATGTTCCTGGTGTTAATCTTTGCCACTATTACTTCTGTGACCCTGGAGACCCCTTCCATCTGGCTTAATAGTAGTGTTGTTAATAGCAATGCTGTAAATAATGAAGCCCTTCCCTAGAAGCCAGGTTGATTAGACTTAACGACTTAAGCTGAGGAGATCACGGAATGTCTCTTCAAATGTAATCCCAACTTCAAATGCCACTGGTTTGAAAATGATTGAGTCAATTAGGAAATGGAATTACTGACACTCAGCACTTGAGTTTAAGGAAAAGAGAAAGTGAGTTTTGTAGCCCTTTTACTTTTTTTTTAAATTTATTATTTTTTATGTGTATGAATGTACTGTCTGCATGTAGATTGGTGCACCCGTATTGTGCAATGCCTCGGAGGTCAGAAGAGGGTGTCGAATTCCCCTGGAACTGGAGTTAAAGATGGTTCTCAGCCACCATGTGGGTGTTGGGAATCGAACCTGGGTCCTCTGCAAGAGCGGTCAGTGCTCTTAACCGCTGAGCCATCTCTCCAGACCCACCCTTTTACTTTTTATGTATCCAGTTCATAAAATGTATTTTTCTACCAAAGATGGCAGCCTTGGCTTGTTATTTTCCTTCCTTGTGTAACCAAGTAGATTTCCCTCATGTATCCAAGCTCTTCCCCCTCTCCATTATCATGGACAGACATGGTGCTCAAAAGACATGACTGGCAGGGGAGCTGCTGGGTCACAGTCATGTGCCCCTGCTGCTGCTCTCACCCCCACGGATGTTCTCAGTGTGTTACATCAGACCCTTAATACTGCTGTCATTCCTTTCTTCTTTCCCAAACATGTTATGGAATATTTTAAACATTGCCAGGCGGTAATGAACCCCTCTGTCCACCCTTCCAGATGTTGCAGTAAAACTGGGCAGTTGAGCGAGCCAGCTGCAGTGCCCCCTTCATCACGACTACCCATCACTTTTAGTTGTCAGTTTCGTATATTCTTCCTCATTTTTAGTTTTTTTTCTTTTCTTAAACTCAGGGCCTCTTGCATGCTAGGCAGGTGCTATAACACTGAACTACATTCTCAGAACGCTTCCTCATTACGAAAAGCACTTTCATTGAAGACACTAAAAGCAAGTGTTCTTGGCTTAGTGGTTAAGAGCACCGACTGCTCTTGCAGAGGACCACACCTTGGCTAAGAACCCTCTTTAAGCCAGGTGTGGTGGCGCAGGCCTTTAATTCTAGCACTCAAGAAGCAGAGGCAGGTGGATCTCTGTGAGTTCCAGGCCAGCTAGGGCTTTAGGGAGACCCTGTCTTAAAAAAAAAAAGGGCATGATGACACACGGCTTTAATCCTAGCACTTGGGAGGCAGAGGCAGGCAGATCTCTGTGAGTTCCAGGCCAGTAGGGCTTTAGGGAGACCCAGTCTTAAACAAACAAACAAAAAAAAAAACAAAAAAAAAACAGGCGTGGCGACACATGCCTTTAATCCTAGCACTTGCGAGGCAGAGGCGGATCTCTGTGAGTTCAAGGCCAGCCTGGTCTACAGAGTGAGTTCAAGGCCAGCTGGGGCTACAGGGAGACCCTGTCTTAAAAAAAAAAAGGGCATGATGACACACGGCTTTAATCCTAGCACTTGGGAGGCAGAGGCAGGCAGATCTCTGTGAGTTCCAGGCCAGTAGGGCTTTAGGGAGACCCAGTCTTAAACAAACAAACAAAAAAAAAAAAAAAAAAAAACAGGCGTGGCGACACATGCCTTTAATCCTAGCACTTGCGAGGCAGAGGCGGATCTCTGTGAGTTCAAGGCCAGCCTGGTCTACAGAGTGAGTTCAAGGCCAGCTGGGGCTACAGGGAGACCCTGTCTTAAAAAGACCAAAAAAAAAAAAAAAAAAGTAGACTTCTCAAGTTCACAAATTTAAGAAACTTTAGGTACAGTAAGAAATTGTTGGGCTGGGTGTGGTGGTGCACGCCTTTAATCCTAGCACTTGGGAGACAGGCGGGTGGATCTCTGAGTTCAATGCCAGCCTGGTCTACAGAGTGAGCTCCAGGCCATCTGGGACTAAAAGGGAGACCCTGTATCAAAAAGACCAAAAAAATAAAATTGTCTATGGCTGTCTGTCAATCAAAATGACTATTTTGACAACCCAGAAGAGAAGAAACCCAGTTAGATCTCTGTTAGGTTAAGGCTTACCTTGTCTATACAGCAAGTTCTATGTCAACTGTCTCAAAAAGATAAAGAGAGAGAGGGAGGAGGGGAGTGTTAGAAGTGCTGGGATTGAAGCATTGAGCCCATTTAGGAATTGATAGTTTGAAAGAGTCAGAAAAGTTTGGTGAAAAGTCACAGAGGGACAGCAATGTAAGACTGAGTTTGTTTCACTTCTGCAGACAAGAAAGAGGTGTGGATGGGCTCTGCCTGCTGATGGAGTAAATCCCATTACAGAGAGGCTGCACTGCTTCAGGCAAGTTGGGTCGAAGTTAGGACATTGAGAAATACAATTTAGAGTGTCCAGACTATAAAACTTGACTTTCTTCAAGAAGTCAGTAACTCAACTGGTTTAGAGAGTTAACACTCAGCTGCTTTATATTCATTTTTGAGACATGCATGTAAAACCACCTTTGGCAGGGTTGAAAGAGTGGGGCTTTTTCATGATACATTCTCCATCTGTGGCCGCTATTCTGCCAGCCAGTGCTCCTAGGGAATATGAGGGTGAAGGAAGTAGATGTCTGTAAATTGAGCAACTTCCAGTCAGCAAAAAGATCCTTTACTGACTTCTGTTAGCATGTAGTTCATCCTCTGACCTAAATGAGACAGTGTCCATCTCACTCCACTCTGACTTTGCCTCTCACACTTTGAACTGAGAAGCTAGCACTGAGCTTTTAACCTTCAGAGCATACTTTATTTTGTCATTTACAGTGACATTCTTTTCTACCATTCAGAAATAACTTACATGTGTTGGCTTGCTTCGGCATGCTTCTAATTTGCCTCAGTGTTTGGGGTCTAGGGTGGAGATTGGTTCATTTTTTTCTTATAGGGCCAGATTAGCATATATTACAGGCTTTGCAAACTGTGGAGCATGACAGCAGCTATAAACAGTATACAGACAAATGGGCCTTCATGCAGTCCAGTAAACTTCATGTATAAAACAGGCAGCAGGCTGGGGTTCTCTGACTCCTGTCTAGAATGTTCTTCCATTTAAGCACATGTCCTAAATTTAAAAAAAAAAAAAAAAAAAAAAAGGCAAGAAGCCAGTCATCTTTATTGCATAAGCAGTTCCTGTGATGAAGGCAACTGTGGCTTGCCGAAGCCATTGCATTCATCGTTAAGTTGCTGTCTAATCATACACAATTATTTTCTTCCGTCTGCTCCTTCAATATTTTATGTGTCCCTTAGACTTTAAGCTAAAAGGGATAGAATCCAGGTGTCATGGCAGACATATCCTAACACTAGGGAGGCTGGAGCAGAAAGATCCTCAGTTCAAAGCCAGCTTGGACTATATAGCGTTGGAAAATAAACAACAAAATTGCCCCACCCCCAAAATAAAGTAGATATGGGAAACCAAAGAGTGCATAATAACTGCTGGCATTTCCGGGCATGGTGGCACACGCCTTTAATCCCAGCACTCTGGAGGCATAGGCAGGTGGATTTCTGTGAGTTCAAGGCCAGCCTGGTCTACACAGTAAGTTCCAGGACAGCTGGGGCTATAGTCAGACCCTGTCTCAAAAAAAAATAAAAAATAACTGCTGGCATCATTCAGCTATAGACTAATGGAAGTGAAAAATACAAGCACACAGAGGAATTCCATCCTGCAAGCTATGAAGTTGTCAAATGTGCCCAGAGACAGAATGAGGGGCTGTTGGGGGGGGGGTGTCTTTTTGAGACAGGGTCTCCCTATAGCCACAGCTGCCCTTGAACTCACAGAGATCCACCTGCCTCTGCCTCCTGAGTGCTTGCTGGGATTAAAGCCCCTGCCTGGGGCTGTTTTTATGTAGAGTGTTGGGGCAAGCTTCCCTGAAAGGGCAGGATTTTAGCCTGACACCTGGATGTCATCTTGGGAAGCCTTTTGCAGTCATATGGTCTCCTCTGCCTTACCTCATCAGCACAGATAGGATAAGCTATGTAGGTCTTTATAGAATATATTAATTAAAAGCTGTTTTCTAACCTCAACCACCACCCCCCCACACACACTATAAGCATTGAGAACAAGTGGAATCTGTTGTCTTCTGGTTGCCACATACCCATTCATCCTGAGTAGACAGCCAGGTGTTGGCTAACAGAATGGTTTGGGCCCTGTGCCTTCACACTTAAACCCTTCATGTATGTGATGTTTGTCATATTCTACATACACAAGATTGAAAGCTGGTGTGTTCAAGTTTATGGTGACACTCCCACAGTAGGACAATGCCCTCTGCTGCTACCTGCCAGCCTATCCCTCACATGTTCTGCCTACTGGAGTTCAGTGGGGGTGGGGGTGTCTCCAGAGGGCACACTTAAGTGGGCGGGCTTTGAGATGGAAGCAGTCCTCCCAACTGTCAAATTACAAGCTCATTAGGTCAAGCCTTAGGGGAATAGTCACAAATAGGCTGTGCTTAGCCATGTGCTTAGCTGCTGTTCTTCCTGCAATCTTCTGCTTGCCAGCACTGTCTACATGGCTGACTTCTGGTGCCTTAGAGGAAGGTATGGGGAAGGTGTGGTGGGCAGGGTATGTGTGTTCCCTCTGCTGTCTGGAGGGCCAAGACCCCAGTACAGTGGCATCACTTTACTGATGTGTGATGTTGACAGATGCATACAAGGAACACAAGCTGGGTGTGTGTTTGGCAGCATTTTGAGTCTGTACAAGAACAGTGCATCCTACAGAAGCCTTCACCTAGCTAATTTCATCAACTTGGCCTTGTTTGGTGTCTTTAATTTTCATTATTGGGATGTTTCTTTTGTTCTATTTTATTTTGTTATTATTTGTTTTTTCATTTTTATTTTGTCCCAACATTTTCCTTTATAGTCCACCATTAGATATTGATCAGTTGAAGCTCATTTTAAGACTCGTTGGAACCCCAGGGGCTGAGCTTTTGAAGAAAATCTCCTCAGAGTCTGTGAGTTGATGCTTTGATTATCATTATATGCCCTGTGGGTAGCCTCTGCCACTTGCCTTCCATCACTCTGTACTTTGACCCTGGAATGTTTGAAAGCATGTGTGCACTGTGTGTGCTGACTTCCGAGATGAGTGTCTGTGTGTGTGGTATGGGGGTGGGGGGTGGAGAGAGAGCTTGCTTTCATGCATGATTGTGTTTAATTCTCTCTTCATCTGGGTGTGGACATAGTTCACCCCTACGGGGAGGTTGTATGCCAATAAAAATGAGAATTAAGATTCCAGTTTATAACAAGAAATTAATAGAAAGTTTGGGTCTCTTCCCAAGCCCTGACTTCATCTCTCAGAATTTTCTTGCATGCTTAAGAGCCCTTTTTGCTTCTTAGATTAGCATTTGATCTCAGAGCATGAGCTTTACTACATAGTGGTCTAACTTCATCCCTGAACTATGAAGTTTGCCTTGTGTGTGTATCATTCCCCCTTTACAGAAAATACTTTTTACTGTCTTCACGGTAGGCACATCCTATGTAGGGTGTCTTCCCATTAGGGCTGCCTCCTCCCCTCTAACTTCACTTGCTCAGAGGAATTTCCTCTGGCTGCCCCAGCTCTGCAGTGGCTCTTCTGTCCTAATAAGTGAATGCCCTGAGGAAACTGCTTTGGAGCCCCTATTTTGGGCTCTAAACAGAATTCTTAGATATAGGCCTGAGAAAGTGGCTCTGGTCACTGTAGCTATGACTTGGGGCTGTTGGTCCATTAGCTGGGGTCAGAAACTTTGGAGAAGCTATGACAGACCCTCCTTCTTCTCATCTCCCCTAAGGGAAGGAGATGTCAGAGCCAAACCCCAGCTGTGCCTTCCTAGATTGTCCTCCCACCACTCTAAGGGAAGGGCCCTTTGGGAAGACTGCTGGGTAGCTCAAGGCAAGATGAAATGTGTGGGTTTGACTGTTCACCTCCTGTCAGTATCAGGAACAACGTCTGCCTTGTGGCTGTACATTTCTCCATAGGACCAGAAAGCTGAAAACAGCTTTTTTTTTTTCCTCCTAGAACAGCTTTTGAATTCCACTCTGAGGGGTATAAAAGAATATGCTTGGGCCCGTTTTATTGTGTTTTCTTTACTCCTTTAAGATAAAGAAGCAAGGCTGGGCATGGCAGGCAGATCTCTGTGAGTTCAAGGCCAGCCTGGTCTACATAGTGAGCTCCATGACAGCTGGGGATACAGGGAGACCCTGTCTCAAAAAAAGAAAAAAAAAAAAAAAAAGCAAAAACAGAAAAGCATGCCCTGAGTCATTTGGCAAAGCAGAGCTCTGATACTGTGATCTAATCGGCTCATATGATTGCATGTTCTGAAAGTTATTGTCAGTATTGACTACAGTGTCAACCTGAAGAAGTGCTTCTGAAATCAGAAGCAGGGTATAGAGAGACTCAAAGATAGGAGACAATGTTTAGGAAGGACAGGCTTTGGTTTTTGTTTTAATACATTTGCTTATAACAGTTGCCTAGAAAGAGAACATGGGGGTAGAGAAGGGTTAAGAAGGAGTATAGCTAGCTAGTGAATAGTGCTGAGTGACAGTGCTATGTGCATGACCTAATAATGAAATGTCTTTATCCTAAATGGGGCTCATCATAGATTCCAACCGTTCTAGTCAGTGGGTATAATGAACTGAGTACCAAAATAAGTAGCCCACTCAATAATATTGTTAGTTTAATAGTAAGAATAGAGCTTTCCCCACATACAAAATTGTCCTGAGTAGATAAAAAGCAGTAAGTGTAGGCAGAGTTAATGTTGATGACACCATCTATTATTGTTTATCTTAAAAGCATATGATACCAAGTGTAGTGCAGCCTATACTCCCAACACTAGAGAGAAAGAGCAGGAAGATTGGGAGTTTGAAGCCAGCCTAAGCCACATAGCAAGTTCAGGCCCAACCTTGGCTGCATAGTGAGACATTTTCTTAAAACACCAAGGGTTGGTGGTGTAGCTCAGTGGTAGAACACTTGTATCTGCAAGTACATGGGTTCATTCCCCAGTACCACCATGGAAGAAGAAGAACAGATGGAAAAATAAAACCTAGTGAGAAATTGTTCAAAGAGTTTAAAAAATTCAAAAAGAAATGAATGGCATTAGTGGAGACTTAGTAAGCAGAAAGTCAGTGGATCTTTTACTACTCCTGGAAATGAGTGGACTAGTGAAGGAAGTGTGTACAGTGAGGGCAGGAATGGGGGTGGGGGAGCAGAGGAAAGCGGGTACAAGGTCATAATGAACACCCAAGGATAGAGAGCTCATTGGTTGGTGTCCTGGCACTTAGATAAACTAGTGAAAGAACAAATTATGATAGTAAGAAAGCAAAGGCCTGGGCCATATTTCCTTTACAAATACAAGCTTGCTGACCTCCAGATGGAAGGGGGAATCCAATCACATTTGACTAAATCACTCAGAACCAGAACCTGTACAAGCCAAGTACCACTCACCAAAAGACAGGTGGCAGGACTCTGGTGTGTAAGACCTAACTGAATCCTGCTGTGCCTAGTTTACTCTGTGACCCCCTTTGTTAGTTCCAATGTATGCAAAGTATTGTTTATGTGTAATTTGCTTGGAGGTAAGTCTATAGTCTTTGGGCTCAGGGAGAAGAAGGGCAGAATAGAGCACATGGCCAGCTGTAAACATGCATTAGCAGTAATCTGACTATCCAGTGAGTTCAGAGGGTGAGCTAGCATGAAAATGTTATTCAGGCGGACTGGAGAGATGGCCTAGAGGTTAAGAGCACTGACCCCTCTCACAGAGGACCCGGGTTCTATCCCCAGCACCCACATGGCGGCCAAGAACCGTCTGAAACACCAATTCCAGGAGAACTCCAGTTCCAGGGGAATCTGACACCCTCTTCTGACCTCTGCAGCATTGCACGACACGAGTGCACAAACCTACATGCAGACAGTACATGCATACACATACAGAAATAAATAAAATTTAAAAAAAAGTGTTATTCAGGGAAGCCACAAAAATACTTGGTGGCCTGGTGTTAATTAACTTCAGCCGAAAGATGGAATTGATACTTAAGAGATTAAAAAGGGAGTTCAGAGCATGGTGGCTCACGCCTTTAATCCTAGCACTTGGGAGGCAGAGGCAGGCGGATCTTTGTGAGTTCAAGGCCAGCCTTGTCTACAGAGTGAGTTCCAGGACAGCTGTGGCTACAGGGAGACCCTGTCTCAAAAAGACCAAAAATAAATAAATAAATAAATAAAAAATAAAAAGGGAGTTCAACTTGGGAGGCAGAGCCAGGTCTCTGTAAGTTCAAGGCCAGCCTGGTCTACATGGCGAGCTCCAGGCTAGCTGGGACTAAAGGGAGACCCTGCCTCAAAAAGACCAAAAAAGGGGGGGGGGGTCACTGAATTATGTTTAATTTCTTTTTTTTATTTTTTTTTTATTTTATTTATTTTTGTATGTGTATGAATGTACTGTCTGCATGCAGGTTTGTACACCCATGTCGTGCAGTGCTGCGGAGGTCAGAAGACGGTCTGGGATTCCCCTGGAACTGGAGTTCTCCTGGAATTGGAGTTACGGGACGGTTCTTAGCTGGGTGTGGATGCTGGGGATCAAACCTGGGTCCTCTGCAAGAGCAGTCAGTGCTCTTAACCGCTAGGCTATCTCTCCAGCCCTTAATTTCTTTTTAATGCCATCACTTCTACTTTTGGAGGGAATGTAAACCAACTGACGGTGGTTCTTATATTTCAGAAATCATATAGTCTATAATTGGGGAATTTTGTTAATATTCATGGCTTTGTTAAAAGAAGTTTAGAATAAAAAAAAAGAAGTTTAGAATAGAAATAACATGTGCAGGAGTGGTGAGATGCCTCACTGGGTAAGGAGCTTGTCCCCCAAGCCTGAGGACCTGAATTCGATTCCTAGGATTCACATGGTAAAAGGAGAGAGCCAACTTAGGCAAGTTGTCTTCTGGACTCCACAGATGCATGGCACCTGTGCCCTGCCCTCCAAACAAATAAATTAAAAATGTAATAACAAGTGAGCAAAACATAGTTCTGATAGTATCACATAACCATGGTGTTTTAAATACTTTGTCCCAAACTTATATTTGCTGAAGCTAATGAATCCACTCATCTGAGAGGTCTGGGAATGACTGTTGCTGGCACGCTCTTACTCTGTTGCTACCCTTGGCTTCTGTTTTGCCTTTGCTTTTAGCTCCTAACTACCCCCTCTTCACATACTTGTGTGTATTCATGGCATGCATCTTAAATGTACCCCTGCTAACATTGTAAGACTTGGCATTACTTGTCACCCACATGCCTACTGTGTCTTTAATTTGGAGGGTTGTGGTACCTTGGAGAATCTATGCCACAAACATGTAACCTTTCCTTCAGATGGATCCTTTGGGTATTTCTTTTCTTTCTTTTTTTTTTTTTTTTTTAATTTTATTTATTTATTTATGTGTATGAATGTACTGTCTGCACGTAGGTCTGTGCACCCGTGTCGTACAGTGCCACGGAGGTCAGAAGAAGGCGTCGGATTCCCCTGGAACTGGAGTTCTCCTAGAATTAGAGTTACAGACAGTTCTCAGCCGCCATGTGCGTGCTGGGGATCGAACCCAAGTCCTCTGCAAGAGCAGTCAGTGCTCTTAACTGCTAGGCCATCTCTCCAGCCCCCGGGTATTTTATTTTTTCTAAAATTTAGTCAAAAATTTCTCCATTGGCTACTTTTACCCCCCCCCCCCAGGCAAACAGGTTTTGGCCATTGGTAACTCAAAATGAGTTCTTTGGCTGGCATCCTGGATCAAGGAGCAACCTGCTTCTAGGGAACCTAAAATATTTAGCAGGAAAGGTGACACTTTAACCAAAGAAAATTAATTTTCATACCTGCATGGCCATTCACTGAAGCGTGCTTTTATAAAATGATGCCTTTGGCTCTGGCCTGGGTGTGTGTGTGTGGTGTGTGTGTGTGTGTGTGTGTGTATGAAAAACAGGCTTATTTTGCTTGGGTGTGGGTTTTTGACTTTTTAAAACCTTGAGTTGATAGTTAATGTTTACACTGTATGTTTAACAATGCCCTTGACTAGGCACCTAAGATATTAACCAGCTTCAGCAGATTATGCGTCTGACGGGGACACCCCCTGCTTATCTCATTAACAGGATGCCAAGCCATGAGGTGAGAAAAGTGTTGTGTTGAGGGCTGTCTAATTCAGAAGGCCACACTCTTCTCTTATGACTGACAGTTCTGTGTCACTGAATGCTTGCTTGTGCCCAAGGTCCATTCAGGCAGTCCTGTGTTGTGTGAGTGAGGATGTTGGCATCTGGGACCAAAAATGTCATCCACCCTGCGAGATCATACAGCATAGGCTTAGAAATAGAAATTGGAAGTTCCTTTGGTATTTGGTTTTATGAGTGTGCTTAAGGGACTCAGGTGTTTTCCTGGTGTGCTGCTGCTGTGTGCACTTCAGTGTGACAACTTCATCAGTGAGTTCACTAGAATCCTTATGTGTTTGTCCATGTATTTATAATGACCAAGAGAGGGTTACATACACACACACCTATAAAATACCCAATACTGAAGCTGTACTGTTTTTTTGTTTTGTTTTATTTTAGTTTTTGTTGTTTGTTTTTGTTTTTGTTTTGTCTTTTGAAACAGGGTCTCCCTGTAGCCACAGCTGTCCTGGAACTTGCTATGTAGACCAGGCTGGCCTTGAACTCACAGACATCCACCTTCCTCTGCCTCCCCAGTGATGGGATTAAAGGCATCTGTGTACTGTATTTTTTTAAGACATAAATAATCCAAAATAAATATGAACACTTGGGTGCTTTCTTCACAAATGATTCTTTTTTTTTTTCCTTTATATGTATGAGTGTTCTGTCTGCATGTAGGTGCGCCCATGCCCTGCAGTGTCTGAGAAGGTCAGAAGAGGGCATCAGATCCCCTGGACCTGCAGTTACTGATGGTTATTGTCAGCCATTGTGGGTGCTGGGAATCAAACCCGGCTCTACTACAAAAGCAGCCATTTCTTAACTGCTGAGCAATCTCTCCAGCCCTCCAAATAATTCCTAACCATTTAAACTAATACAGTTTTATGATCAGAGGTGATTGGGATACTTCTTTTAAAAGTGCCCTTAATATTTTGAAGAACCAGCCCCTCATGGCAGTACTATTTCTGTCCCAGCAATGTCCAACCAGTCTTCTTGTCTGTAATTCAGAGATGACTGTTCTCTGGGTGAGACTGGTCTTACCTCTGTCTTCTGTTCCTCCTTTTAATCTATTAAGGTTAAGTAGGCAGGGATTACAACCATGAACATGTCTGGTTCCTGCAACTTCTTTCCAATTACAAGAGTCTCCTCCACTGACTCAGTACCAACTCCTCTGCCAAATTGAGTTTAGAAGGTTCTCTCACAAAGGACTACCTCTGAGAAATCTTGCCTCTGTTTTTAAACTTCTGATCTTAGGATCCCAGCTAATGAACAGCAACCAGTTTATCAGTCGGTAGTCTCATTCACATGAAGCAACCAGTTTATCAGTCAGTAGTCTCATTCACATGAAGCAGTTTATCAGTCAGTCTCATTCACATGAAACAACCAGTTTATCAGTCAGTATTCTCATTCACATGAACCAGTTTATCAGTCAGTAGTCTCATTCACATGAACCAGTTTATCGGTCAGTAGTCTCATTCACATGAACCAGTTTATCAGTCAGTAGTCTCATTCACATGAACCAGTTTATCAGTCAGTAGTCTCATTCACATGAACCAGTTTATCAGTCAGTAGTCTCATTCACATGAAGCAGAGCTTCACGAGACAGCAGGAGTGAAGACAGAGGTCAATAGAGCAATTAGAGCAATATAAAGAGAGAGAACATGTAAGATGGGTCCACACTGGAGTTAGGGAGGGTGCGGGGGCTTCATCACTCACCACTCTTGCTTCGAAGGGCTGAGACTAAAGGGTAGCACTGCTTGCTGATCACAGTTGTTCTGAAAAAAAAAAAAAAAACCTTGTTTTTACAGGCAAGAAACTATATCCAGTCTTTGACCCAGATGCCAAAGATGAACTTTGCAAATGTATTTATTGGTGCCAATCCCCTGGGTAAGTTGAAGAGTATATCAGATTCCCCTCTAACTGGAGTTTACAGATAGTTGTTAGCTGCCATGTAGGTGCTGAGAATGGAATCGGAGTTCTCTGCAAGACATTCAGTACTCCTAACCATCGAGCCATCTCTCCAACCCCATGTACTGTTACATTTTAAAACATCATAGGATATGCTTTTACCTTTATATGACCACAGGTAAGGAAAATGGGAGAGATGCTTGGGGGGGACAAAGAACGTATAGGAGAAATCTGTGGCTAGATGGGGCCCCAGTGGAGGATGGGGCCTAGTGGACTCCCAGTGTGTTCTGCATTGGCCACAGCTGCCCATCACGATGGATCCATCCTCCACCCTTACAAATTTTTGCCTCTCCTCTTCTCCCTCTGCTCTTCAGAGGCTCAGTCAGCTTCCTTTGTGGAGCTAGTTTTCCACTAAACTTTTAAGAAGTAGCTTTATTTCTTTCCTGCCTCCATCACTCCCAGATCCCCCAGCAAGCAGAATTGACAGTGGCAGCTGAGTGTTGCATTGTCTTGGCTAAAAAAATGAGACATTCTGTTCTTTAAAGCTGAGGGCTCATCATGCTTCATATGGTACCAAAATGTGGTTCTGCAAGTGCTGTAGTTCCTTGCTCTGGGACAGCATAGTGGGCAGTGGTGAACTTAGAAGGGTCAGGCCAGGACTTCCCTACAGTGACACTGTGGGCCTGCTCACATTCCTGCAGATGGTCTAAAGATTTATTTATAGCCTGGCGTGGTGCCAGACACTCTTATTCCAGCACTCACAAGGCAGAGGCAGAAGAATCTTTGTGAGATCAGGGCCAGCCTGATCTATATAGTTCCAGGCTAGGTGGGGCTACAGGGAGACCCCACCTCAAATAAATAAATAGATAAATGATTTATTCATTATTTTGTTTTGTTTTTTGTTGTTGTTGTATTTTTTTGTTTTGTTTTGTTTTGTTTAGACAGTGTCTCCTTGTAGCCCTCCCAGAGATCTATATACCTCTGCCTCCTGAGTGTGGGAATTAAAGGGGTATACCACCACACCCAGCTTTTGTTTTGTTTCAAGCCAGGGTCTTTCTATGTAGCTCTCTCTGGCTGCCCTAGAACTCCCCATGTGTAGACCAGGTTGCCCTAGAACTCAGATATCTGCTTGCCTCTGCCTCCCAAGTGCTAGGATCAAGGATGTGCATCACCCCAGATAGTCATTTATTTATGTGTGTGAGCCTGAATGAGGGTATATGCACCATGTGCCTGTAGAAACCCATAAAGGCCAGATGAGGGTGTCAGATCTCCTGGAGCTGAATGTACAGGTGGTTGTGAGCTGCCTAGTGTAGTTGCTGGGAACTAAACTTGGGTCTTCTGCAAGAGCAGCAAGAAATCTGAACCTGACCTGTCTCTCCATTCACTAAGGGTGGGTGGGTGGATTGGTTGGTTGGTTGGTTGGTTGGTTGATTGGTTGGTTGGTTGATTTGGCCTTTTTGAGACAGGGTTTGTTTTAAAAGCTCACTGCATTCCCCTCAAGTCTGTGCAGGTCATCTCTGTCTGAGGATCCTGGCAGTCTTGCAGCCTTGCTCCAGGATTGGTTTTCTGCTATGGAGGACTGATGGCCACGGGGCCCCCTTCAGTAGTTAGGCTGAGTCAGGTGGTTTTTCTCTTTCAAGAACACCATCCTCAGCCATTGTACAGAGGAACATCTGTGGCTGTGATAATGCCTGTAATAGCAGAGTGCCTGTATTAGTCACTTTTCTGTTTCTGTGATAAAACCACCATGACCAAAGAAACTTATAAAAGGAAAACTTTATTTGAGCTTACGATTGATGGTTCCAGGGAATTAGAGTCCATTGTGGCAGGGAGGCATTTTGGCAGAAGCTGGAGCAGAAAGCTGAGGTTCACATCTTCAAGTAGGCATTGGAAGCAGAGAGATCAATTGGAGATTGGCAAGGCTTATTGAACTCTCTGAGCCCACCCTCAGTGACATGCTTTGTCCAGCATAGCCACACCTTCTAAGATCTCCCAAAACAGTACCACCAACTGGGACCAGAATGTCTGAATACTTGAAGCCTATGGGGACATTCTCATTTGAACCACCACGGTGTCTGTGCTCTTTGAAGGAGGTGGAGAGGGAGTTGGGTCTGTCCCAAAGGCTTATTGAGATCACGCACATGCTGATAGGTGTCCCCATTTAACCCTGAAAAGAACCAGCTACCCGTAGTCAGTACCAACTGCTGGTAAGTGGAAGGAGGCTCTGCTCCATCTGGTGCTAGGCACAACCTTCTCAGATCCAAACGTGCCTGGCAGCCATTGCTGAGTGGTGATGTCAGAGAGTCTCTTTGCTGCAGAGAGAACATGCTGCTTCCAATCAGTAGCCATCCGGTGTGATAGTCAGCCATACACTGGTGATATAAATATTAACAGTGCTGTCAGTCATGCCAGTCACTGGCTTCACATCACTGCTATTCTCAAAACATAACTGAGAACTTAAAATTGCTCTTTGATCCTGTCTGTCTATGTCTGCCAAGTTCCTTGAAAAATCATGTTTCTGATCTTGTTCCTCATCTCAGTACACTGATTTTGAGGACATAGTATTTTCACCCCAGGGGTGGCAAGTGCCCATCCTCTAATTCATATATAAAATAAATAGAACATCAGAGGAAAATACACACACACACACACACACACACACACAATTTGCCCTGTTCTGTTTTGAGACAGGGTCTTCATGGCCCAGGATGATCTTGCACTTTTCATCTTCATCCTTCTACCTTCAGGTCCTGGGATAATAGATGTGCACCGCCATGCCCTGTTCATTCAGTGCCAGATTTGGAACCCAGGGCCTTGCACATGCCAGGCAAATACTGTACCAACTGAGCTACTTACTTCTCCAGCCCTTCTCCCAGTACTTCTTAGTGTAACCTTGGGAGTCTGAGTCAATGTGTACATATTTGCTTTGTTTCTCTGTACCCCTGAAGCTTTTGTTTCCATGGGTGATTCTGGAGTTCAGGCTATTAGATTTGGGGGGAGAGGGGGGATTTCACATCCATGTGATAAGACAGATGGCGTGACCAAAAGAAATCTCTCCTCCTCCCACCCACAACCTTTGACATTTAAGACATAATTTGTAAAGTCTGAAAAAGCTTTCCATTTCAGTGATAACTGGTCACTGTGGTATTAATCTTTTCAAATGTTTCCATGCTAAAAGCCAGAACATACCCCTGAGAGACACAGAATTAGAAAGATGCTTCCTTCCTAAGCCCTAATGAGGCCATTGCTCTAGGGAGGGGAAAAAAAAATCAGTAGATGCTAAAAGCCATTATTGAAAATAACTGATCCCGAGATCGGATATCCCCCAAGACCACCTGAAGCACAGGTAGGTAGGAGCTGGGTTCAGCAAGGCAGATTGTTGTTTGATTTAATCTAGTTGTCTTTGGCTTGATTGGCTTTTGTGGCTGTGGAGGTGGAGTTATCTTCCCAACTGGTATAAAAGGTGGGTTTGTGTGAGTCTTGAGATCGGAGATCTCCCAAGACCACCTGAAGCACAGGTACCGGGCCGTGGGCCAAATAGCACCTCCACCACCACCCTACCCCACCCCACCCCCACCCCCACTCCACCTCCACCAACTGGGATTATGAAGGCATCTGAAGGAGGCAAGCAAAGCAAGCCTTCAGCACAGTGAAGAGGCATTTGGGACTCACATTGGAATACAGGCAAGGAGAAGCCCATATGCCAGGAACACAAAGAAGAGACAACATGGGAAAGGTGCAGGATAATCCCACACCAAGCTCTACCAACCCTGTGGAAGATTCCTATAGTGGGATCCCCCTGGGGATGGCCTAGGACACAGATATCAGAAGCACAGTTGTGAACATACTTGAAGAAGTACAAGATTATGAAGAGCAAATCAAAGAATTAAGAAAAGAGAATGAAGAACTCAAGAAGGACCTAGAGAGAGAGAATGACAACTCTAGAAGGAAGTGGAAACACTGAAAAGATCCCATGCTGAAAAAGATAAGGAAACCAACCAGCAAAGCAAAGAGCTACAGGAAGAGATTGAGAAGTTCCAAGAGGAAATAGAAATATTAAAGAAATCAGAAGAGGAAATGAAAAAGGAAATCAAACACTCATCCAATCAAGAGCAAGGAATGGAAAAAGCCTCAAAAGCAGAATGGAGGAAGCAGAACAAAGACTATCAGACCTGGAAGATAACACAGAACAACTAAAAACCTCAAGTAAAGATTATGAAAAATTTAAAAATACACAAAAGTGGAACAACCAGGAACTATGGGACACTATGAAAAGATTAAACCTCCGCATCATAGGAATAGAGGAAGGAGAAGAATCCCAAGAGAATGGTATTGATCACATCCTCAACAGAATAATAGATAAAAATTTCCCCAAACTAAAAAAAAGACAAACCAATACAAATACAAGAAGCACATAGAACTCCAAACAGACAAATCAGAAAAGAAACTATCCATGCCACATCTTAGTTAAAATGCTAGACACCCAAAACAAAGACAAAATTCTTAAAGCCACAAGAGAAAAACAACAAGTGACCTATAAGGGGAAACCTATCAGAATTTTATCAACTGACTTCTCAAGTGCAAACTAAATGAAAGCAAGAAGAACTGGAGCAAGAAGCATTCCCAGTGTTAAGGGACCATAGATGCCATCCCAGGTTACTATACCCAGCAAAAAATGTCTATTATAGTTGAAGGAGAGAGAAACCTTCCATGACATAAACAAGATGAAAGAATACATGTCTGGAAAACCAACCCTCAGAAAAAATACTTGAAGCAATTCAAAGGACAGAAGAAAGGAGCAACATCCCCCAGGCACCTAGAAAGAGAAATCAATAAAAGCATAACTGCACAAGTAAAAACCTAAACCGAAACTGCAAATGGATAATAAGGGCAAAGGAAAGCAACCAAACCTATCATAACCTTAAATATAAAATGGACTAAATTCCCCAATGCAAAAAGACATAGACTGGGAGATTGGATTAGGAAACAGACCCTTGATATGCTGTCTACAGAAACACATTTTACCTTCAAGGATAGGCACCACCTAAAGTGAAAGGATGGAAATATTCCAAGGCAAATGGTAACAAAAAGAAAGCAGGTGTTCGCTATTTTAATATCAGAGCAAATAGACTTCAAAGTAAAAAAAAAGTCAGAGAAGAGACAAAGCAAGGCCATTACATTTTATCACTGAGGAAGGATCACCATGAAGATTCACTATTGTGAATAATAATAATTGCACCAAACTTGTATAAAGACAATCTTCCGCAGAACGCAGCAATGCACACAAGCTAAACCGCAGTTCACTAATAGTAGGGGACTTTCAATACCCCACTGAGCCCTTTGGACAGGTCAACAGGACAAAGAATAAATGAGAAATCTGAACTGAAACATATGAATTCACCAAATGGACCTCATAGAACCTCATGTAACCCGAATATTCACCCTTCCAGAGAATAGCACTTTTCCACTCAAGCGCCTCCACGGAACATTTTCCCAAAATCCAAAATCATACTGGGACACAGAAGAAACCGTCCTGTGAAGAAACAAATACAGAAAAGATTGAAATAATTTCATGCATTCCTATCACGACACAACGTGCACTACAAGCTCAATATCAACACCTGGAAAAGCCCTCTGCCTACAAGAACACATGGAGACTAAATAACGACACTCTTGAATAAGTGAATGGGTCAAGGTAAGAGATAAAGAAATAAAAGCATTCCTGAACTGAATGACAATGACAATGACAGCAAACAAGACCTATGGGATACTTAAAAAGCAGTCTAAGAAGGGAAGTTTATAGCTGGGTGCCTACATTAGAAAACAGAAAAAAATAAAAAAAAAAACCCTCTTCTGACCTCCGCGGCATTGGCACGACATGGGTGGCACAGACTATGCCTGCAGACAGTCCATTGATACACCATACGGAAATAATAAAAATAAGATAAATAAATTTAAAAAAAAAGTAGTACAGGATAGAAATTAACACTAAAATAGTCATTGGGCTTTCTTTAACACCAAGAGGCAAGCAACTGGAGAAGCGAATTCAAGGAGACCTTCTTCACTCCGATAGCCCAAAAACAATAAAATAACCTAGGAACGTTCAAACCTAACCAAAGACAACCAAAAGTACACACAAAATTTAAAAACCCTTAAAAGAAAGAAATTGAAGAAGACATCAAGAATATAGAAAGACCTCCCATGTTTATGGATTGGGCAAATTAATAAACATTGTAAATATGTCCATTTTACCGAAACTTTTTTATAGATTTAACACAATCCAATTAAAATCCCCAAGAGTTTCTGTCACAGGCTTGGGGAAAAAAAGTCCCTAAAAATTCATTTGGAAAAACAAAAGACCCCAAATAGCCAAGCAACCCTGAGAGTGAAAAGAGCAACTGAGGGGGGATCTCTATACCAGACTTCAACTGTTCAGCTAACAGGGCTATAGTCCATAAAAACAGCGCCTTGGTACTGGCCAAAAAACAGACCCTGATTTTGACCAATGGAACAAAACAAAGATCCAAACCTGAACACAAACAATTTCCAGCCATTTCAATGTTTGGACAAGGGGGCCAAGAAGACAACAATGGAGGAAAAGAGCAGCATCTTCAGCAAGCTGGTGTTGGCAAAAAACTGGATCTACGCACTTGTAGAAGAATGAATTAAACAACTACCTCTCACCCTTTATAAAAATCAACTCCAGATGATCAAGGTTGGCAAGCAGACTAACAAGACATAGGTGTAGGAGACAACTTCCTATGAATCAGACAGCAGCTGAGCAAAGATAAAGGCGAACAATTGACAAGTGGGACCTCATAACTCAAAAGCTTCTGTACTCAAAAGAAACAATACAAGGAAGTGAAGAGAAATCCACAGAGTAGGAGGAAACCTTCACGTCACACGGAACATCTGACAAAGCATGATTTCTAGAATATATACCTACTCAAAAAACAAGAAGAAAGAACAAATGACCCACTCAATAGATGGAGCAAAGAGCTGAACAGAGACTTCACAAGTAAAGAAATTAGAGATGGCTGAGAAACACCTTAAGGAAGTGTTCAACCATCATTAATCATTAAGGAAATGCAAATCGGGGCTGGAGAGATACAGGTGTTAAGAGCGCTGCAACTGCTCTTGCCAGAGGACCCCGGGTCGATCCCAGCACCCACATGGCAGCTAAGAACCGATCCGAACTCCAATTCCGAGGAGACTCAGTTCCAGGGGAATCTGAGACCTCTTCTGACTCCACGCATTGCAAACATGGGGTGCACAACTACATGCTCAGACAGTACATTCAACACAACAGAAATAATAAAAAGGAAATGTAAATCAAAAACTGTCTTGTAAGATGTCATCTTTTTCAATAAGACTGGCTAGGATCAAGACGAAAACAAACATGATACCAAGTGCTGGGAGAGGTTGTGGGGAAGGGGAACACTATCCACTGCTGGTGGGAAAAAACGTTGTGCCAGCCAGTATGGATAAGCAGATGTGGAAACTTGGAGACTTGGAATGAATTGCCAACCCAAGCAAAGCCGTACCATTCCTAGGCATGTACCTCAGGACTTCACCCCACCGCAAGGATACATGAACAGCCAAGTTTATTTCAGCTCTCTTCACAATAGCCAATCCAAAAATGCCCCTCAACTTGACGAGTGAATAGAAGAAAATGTTGGTACAAATCTACACAATGGAGTGGTATGCAGCAGTAAAGAAAGATGACATCATGAGCTTTGAGGGGAAAATGGCTGGAGCTAGAAGACATCATGCTGAGTGAAGTAACACAGTCCCAGAAAAACAAACGACGAATGGTATCCCTCATCTGTGGATGCTAGTGCCAATTACCTAGTTGTAAGTATTTCTTGTGCATGGCCCCTTGAGCGTTTGTCCAAGTAGTCGGGAGTGATGCATATTGGAAACAACAATAACAACAGAAAGGACTGCATCAAAGAACTGACTGAAACAGTGAACTTCTGCTCAAAACAGTCAACTTCCACATGGAAAATTTTGAGAAAGACTGAGAAAAAGATGAAAAGCATGTTTGGCAGAATACATGAGCTCTGGTGGGGTGGGGGACATGGGTCTAGATTTGATATCTTGTACAAAATATATATAAAAAATTGGCAGAATGCATGAGCTCTGGTGGGGTGGGGGAATGGGGGGGACACAGATCTAGATTTGATTTAAAAAAGTAATTAATTAGAAAAAAAAGAAAAATAGGGGCTGGAGAGATAGCCTAGCGGTTAAGAGCACCGACTGCTCTTGCAAAGGACCCGGGTTTGATCCCCAGCACCCACATGGCGGCTAAGAACCGTCTGTAACACCGATTCCAGGAGAACTTCAGTTCCAGAGGAATCCGACACCCTCTTCTGACCTCCGCGGCATTGCATGACACGGGTGCACAGACCTACATGCAGACAGTACACTCATACACAAAGAAAAAAATAGAAATAAAAATAAAGAAAAAAAATTAAAAAGTAAATGAACGTTTTTCAAAACAAAGAAAAGAAAATAACTGATCCCTTCAAAATACCCCGAAGATTACTCACTCAGGGAGAAAGAGGAAAGATCTCAAGACACTGATCAAATTTACCATGATCAGTGGCAGGGCAGTTGGCCACAGTGCCGTCCAGTATGAGTGTCATCTGTTATATATTCTGGCCAGTTATGTCTAATCTTACTGTTAACAAATTTTTAGATCTAACATCTGGTCTTTGGTAAATCAAAGGAATAGATGAAAATGGGAATGTGGGTAAAAGATAGCACAAAGAAGCAATGGACAGTTCTTGATGAAAGTGGTTCTCAAAGCAGCTAGGGGTTCTTTACATATGAAAACTAGGGGAAGGAGGATTGGGGAAGTAGTAGTAATCCTAACACCCAGCAAGTGGAGGTAGGAGGATAAACTCAAGGTCAGCCTGGGCTACTTTGCAAGTTTGAAACTACCCCAGGTCACATGAGACCCTGTTCCCCCAAAAAATAATAGCTGAGTGTGGTGGCACATGCCTTGGAAAGCAAAGGCAGGCGACCTCCTGAGTTCCAGGCCAGCCTGGTCTACATAGCAAGTTCTAGGTTAGCCAGGGCTACATAATAAGAGTCTTATCTCAAAACAGAGAGAGAGAGAGAGAGAGAGAGAGAGGACTGAATCTGGTTTGAATACCTGAATTGTAGGAGACAACTTTGTAATTGGAGAAATTGTAACACAAGCCAGACTTTATGTGGTGTTTGGTGGTCAGAGTGTGTTGCAGGAAGTATTTGAGGTTTAAAGTGCTCTGTCTCCTCTGTCCCCCCCAAGCCCTCGCTTTGCTTATTGTTTAAAGGTCTGTTGAATTAATATTTGTTTAGATCATGTTAGTAAGTAAACAGTGAGGGGGTTGACAAAAATAAACCAGCCAGGTGCTATCTCAACTGCCTCTCATAAATTGCATCTTTGACCTGTAACCTCAGTGTGACTGACATTCCAAAAGATCTTGTTCAAACAGAAGCCTGGTTTGGGGGTGAGGCGAGGGGTAAGTGGGTCGGTTGGTTGGGTTTTTTATTTGTTGTTGTTGTTGTAGATAGCAAGCCCAGGGCCTCTAAGAGTGCTTAGGCAAGTACCTCACCATAGAACTCAGGCCACAACCTACTAATATGTTCTTAAGACATAGCAACTACATAGGTACACATACACACAGAAAAAAGGGGTTCCATGTCAAAGCTGATACCTTGGAGAATTCTGCTTGGTTATAACAGGTGAAAACTGTGCTTGCTTAGTCCTGGCATGCCTTGTAACATCTTTCCCTCTGTGATGTGACAGCTGTTGACCTTCTGGAGAAGATGCTTGTATTGGACTCAGATAAGAGGATCACAGCAGCCCAAGCCCTTGCTCATGCCTACTTTGCGCAGTACCATGACCCTGACGATGAGCCTGTGGCCGACCCTTATGACCAGTCCTTTGAAAGCAGGGACCTCCTCATAGACGAATGGAAAAGTAAGTCCAAAGGCAAGGCTGGCGTGGACCGTGAGCACTCACTTTTAGTTTACTCTTTGTTTTTAAAGTTGTATGAGTGTTTGCTTGCATGTATATAAATTTACCGTGTGCACACAATGCCCACAGAGGCCAGAAGGAGGTGTTGAATCTCCTAGAACTCTAGTTATAAATTGTTAGCTTCCTCTCAGTGTTGGGAACTGAACCCCAATCCTCTGCTAGAATAGCCAGTGCTCTTGAACTCTGAGCATCCTCCAACACTTTTTTTTTTAATAGTACTGGAGATTGAATCTAGGGCCTCAAACATGCTAGACAAGTGCTCTACTGCTGAGCTGTGTTCTCAGCAATGATCTTACTTTTAAAAATCTTTTTTGCTGGGCGTGGTGGTGCACACTTTTAATCCTAGCACTCAGGAGGCAGAGGCAGGCAGATCTTTGTGAGTTCAAGGCCAGCCTGGTCTACAGAGCAAGTTCCAGGACAGCTGGGGCTACAGGGAGACCCTGTCTCAGAAAGACCAAAACAAACAAGCAAACAAAAAAGACCAAATAAAATAAATAAATAATCTTTTCTAAGTGAATTACTAACCAAAAGCCCTGGGGGAAATGTAGACTTCTGAGTGGCAGCCCAGTGTGACAGCACATGCCTGCAGTCCAGCACTTGGGAGGTGGTCAGGAGTTCAGGATAATACTCAGCTACATGGGTAGTTTGGGGCCAGCCTGGGCTGCAGGAGACCCTATCTCAAAAAACAACACAAAACCAGTTCTGAATGGTTCCTGCCAGCTCACTAGACTTACATGTGGTCTTCGGTGCAGAAAGCACCCAATGCATTGTTCCTCTGTGGAGTCTGTTGTAGATGACAAATGCTCTGGCCCTTTGCATTGCTTAGGTCCACTCTTGCATTGTGCACAGTCTTTCCTGTTCACATTGAGGGTCTTGAGGGATTTTGCACTTATAGCATCTCTTTGGGATAAGTGAGTTCCAGTGTATTTTCAGTTTTCCAGTTGGTAGAACTGAGGCAAGGAGATTTCTACCTTACCTGTTAATAGACTTTGTAGAGACAGCTAAGAGTGGAGTCTTGTCTCCCATGTCCAATCTCGATTCTTTCCATCAATCATAAGGTTGCGCTTTTCTAGTTTACTCCCAGAGCCAGGACTGTTCATTCCTGCTGCTGCAGTGTAGAGAGCCCTGTGGTTCCTGAGCGCCTTCCCAGAAACCTTTTGAGAGGAACACTGAGCAGTGAGAGAAATGAGAGAAGATGCCCTCTTTGTTTCCCTGAACCTCTGTGTAGTTCAGTATTGCAAATCACAGACAAATGGCAAGGCAGCCATTTAAAGCAGCCCATCATGGGCTAGAGAGGTGGCCTAGCGGTTAAGAACGCCGACTACTCTTGCAGAGGACCTGGGTTCGATCCCCAGCACCCACATGGCGGCTGAGAATTGTCTTTAACTCCAGTTCCAGGGGAATCCGACACCCTCTTCTGACCTCTGAGGCATTGCACGACATTGGTACCCAAACCTGCATGCAGACAGTACATTCATACACATACAAAATAAATAAAATTTTTTAAAATTATGGTTAAAAAAAATAAAAAAATAAAGCAACCCATCAGCCCACTTCTTAGATGGAAGGGAGGACCGAGAGCCTACCAATAGAGTGGTCTCCAGTCTCACGTCTTCCCCTTCTCCCCTGTCTCTAGGCCTGACCTATGATGAAGTCATCAGCTTTGTGCCACCACCCCTTGACCAAGAAGAGATGGAGTCCTGAGCACCTGGTTTCTGTTGTCATCTCACTTCACTGTGAGGGGACAGCCTTTTCATGGAACTCTCCAAGTATCATTCAAGTGCCTCTTGCTGAAAGATTCCTCCATGGTGGAAGGGGTGTGTGTGTGTGTGTGTGTGTGTGTGTGTGTGTGTGTGTGTGTGTGTCCCTGCCTGCGCGTGCGTGCGCGCGTGTGTGTGTGTGTGTGTGTGTGTGTGTGTGTGTGTGTCTGTCTGCCTGTGGAAGGTTAAAGAACACAATGGGAGCTGCAAGGCCTCTGCCTGGTCTTACAGTCCGTGCAGGCAGACGGGAGCCGCCATCTTAGGATCTGTCAAATGCAAAGTGAGACATAGTAAATGTCCCTGATCTCAGTTATACTTTTGCAACTTTGGCTTCTCCTGTGGTCTCACCTTGACCACACACCACAGTGGCACAGAGAGGAGGCGCACACCCGGCTGCTTCAGGTCAGAGGCCATCCCCAGCAATGCATACAGCCAGAGAGGACCAACTGGCCTTTGATTAACATGGTCCTCAGAACTCTACAGGTGTGTTCAAAACTGTAAATGTGTGCCTTAAAAGGAGAGAAGGAGGTGTAGATAGAAAACTGCAGCTGCTGAAGTTCTGAGCCAGTCAAGTCAAGTGGACAAGGCTGTTGCATGGCTGGTAGGTGAGCCAGAAGAAACCATGCAGCCTTCAGGGAGGCCATGTGTGCATGTATGTGCATGCGTGTATGTGCAGCTGCCCTCCTCTCCCCCAGGAGTGTGCAGTTTCTGTGCTTACCCCTCACCTCAGTGCAGAGGTTTCCAGTGCCAGGCCTAGGTGCCTGCCACCTGCCAGTGGTGCGCTTTCTGCGTGCTCCTCATGTCTGGGAGCATTGGTGTGTTTGTGCGGTCAGTGCTGTTAGAGCATGCACAGCCATTTTCTTCTGGAAGGCCTGGCCCAGGCAGGTGCCTGTGGTGGCTTCCTAGGCAGTTCTGATCCTTGTCAACTCAGCCATGGCTGTGGCTACTTCATCCTCCCCAGCACTGCTCCATCCATGTGAACACAACTCGTACTTCAGGTGCTCTTGACATGCAGCCCATGAAAACATGGGGCAGGTGGGCAGATAGTGTCTTTACCCTTGCCCTCTGATTATCCAGCCAGCCCTGGGGGAGCAAGATGGGGCTTTTCCTAGGAACGCCCCTGCCTTTGGAATAAAGTTGTTCTTTTCACTCCCAGTAACCAGCACTAAGAAGTAACCAAGAATCAAAGCTTGTGAGGCCACAAGCTCCTTTCACTGTCTTTTAAAATAGGATTGTTAAAAGAAAACTATGGCGCCACAGGTATCTTCCCCTGTGGGAAAGAGTCTTCCCGGCAGCTTGACACTGGCAGAGTTCTTGGTCTTGGTGTCAGTTGGGGGAGATAGGAATTTCGTCTCAGACTTTTGTATGTTGTAGGAATCCTTAGAAAATGTGATTCCGTCTGATGGGGAGAAAGGGCAAATTATTTTAATGTTTTGTATTTTCACCTTTATAAAGATGAAATATCCTCAGGGGTGGAGAACTGTTTGCATCGTTTTCTGAACTTCGGGCACTTTGTGCTATATGAGGACCCACATATTTAAGCCTTTTGTGTAATAAGAGTATAAAGCCAATTCCAGTGTTGGCCGTGCAAGGTTGTATTTAGGCCAAGGTGTCCCTACTCTCTTACCAGTGCCAGGGACACATGCTCCAGAGGAATCAGCTGGAGCCCAGGAAGAAGTGGGCTGATGGTGAACCCTTCTCACCTTTCCCCCACAGAGGGACACGTCTTGCCTCCTCCATATGCATTTTCTCAGCCATGTCTGGTTACAAATGAGAGTGTGGTTTCCTACAAGTACTACTCTGATTGTTTTATCACAAGGGGTTTTTGCACATGTGACCATATTGTGTTAGGAGGCTGCGTGCTCAGGAGCCCGGACTCTTAAGCTGGAGCAGGCAGAAGAGCTCCTGGCATGCGTCACAATGCTTACATCTCCCAGCTTCTTCAAACAGAGACAAGAATGTGAGAGACTGCTGTTGTATATGTATTCATGGCCATAATCAGGTATGCCATAGGATGTCAGATAATAAATACCACTGGTTAAAATAAAGCCTATTTTTCAAATTCAGTGAGTTTCTCAAGTTTATTGTGTTTCTCTTGATCTTTTTTATTGAAGGCACAAGATAGCATGGTGTTAGTGTGTTTTCAGCTAGGACTTCGTGTACATTTCTCACAGATCTTCCTAAAATTGAGTAACCATTTATAAATCTGCTTAGTTGCATATTTACAGTGAATAGAGTCAGTCTTTGCAGTGGGTGGATAAAGCAAAGAGCAAACATGGTTGCAAGACCAGACAGGGTCTGTGGACTGTGCTTGGAGATAAGAGTGGTCCGGGACAGGAGTCAGCGAACAGAACACCTGTTCTGTACTCTGCAAGGAATGGTTTTTACATTTTCAAATGATTGAAAAAGGTCAGAATAAGAAAATTTTTGTAGCATGCACAAACCAATGTAAAATTCAAATTTCACTGTCCATAAATAAAGTTTGGCGAATAAGCAAACTTGTTTGTTTACATGTCGTCTGTGGCTGTTTTTTCTGCTACAGTGACAGTTACAGATATAGTTGGGACAGAGACCATAGGGTTTGGCTGATCAACCATTTGATCTTTGGCAGGTTCACTAGCCATCTTTACAGAATGAACTGTAAGTTGCTTTCAGCTTAGACAGTCAAAGGCTATATGCTGTATGTTTTTATTTTAAAATTGCCAGATAGTAGTCTGGGTGAGTGTCTGTGCCACATGTATTGCGTACAGGATTTCAGCACATCTGTTGGATGATTCTGCTTTGTCTTAATGGCCCTTGAAAATGCTCTTCAAACATAGGAATTGCATCATGGGATTTAAAGGTCAGGAGAGGCTAGAAAGATGCCTCAGCAGTTAAAAACACCTACTGCTCTTTGAGAACCCAGCTTCAGTTCCCAGCACCTGCATGGCAGGTAACAACCATCTGTAGCCTCAGTTCCAAGGAATCCAAGGCCCTCTTCTGCTCTCTGAGGCCATTACACACATGTGTTTGTATACATGAGGGCAAAACATTCATACATGTAAAATTAAGTACTTTTTTTAAAGGCCACAGAGTCTCACAGATGAGTTCTTAGGACCTTTGTTGGTTTGAGTCCCTCCCCGGGGTCCTGGAAATGACAAACAACAGTTGTCCCGTGGTGAGCTGAAAAGCCTGGCCCCGGAGGACACAGGGCCAGGGTGCACTGAGCCTAGTTTGTTCTACACTGGCCAGTCTCTTCCTGGTGGCTGGGATCAGTGATGGAAAGCAAACCCAACACGGGCTCTGTCCTGGCCTCTGACTTCTCACTGGTGAGAGAAAAGGAGCTCTGATTATCACATGGGTGTAGTAATTCTTGTGAGAATCATACAGCTGGGACAGGAGATCACTCAGCTGGTAAAGGCACTTGCTGCCAAACCTGACAACCTAAGTTCCACCCTGTGCCCTACATAGTGGAAGGAAAGAACAGACTTCCTCAAGTTCCTCTGGTGACCCCTGCCCATAAATCTTTAAATGTAATTTTTTCTTATTTTTTATGTGTTTAAGTGTTTTGCCTGCATGTATGTAAGTATACCTGTGTTATGCAGATACCTCAGAGGCCAGAAGAGGGCATTGGATCCCTTGAAACTGGAGTTGGAACACTTGTTAGCCATCTTCCCAGCCCCTTTAAATGTAATTTTATAAATTTTTTTTTAATTTTTATTTTTGTATGTGTATGAATGTACTGTCTGCATGTAGGTTTGTGCACCCATGTCATGCAATGCCATGGAGGTCAGAAGAGGGTCTCATTCCCCTGGAACTGGAGTTCTCCTGGAATGGGAGTTACAGATGGTTCTTAGCTGCCATGTGGGTGCTGGGGATCGAACCCGGGTCCTCTGCAAGAGCAGTTGGTGCTCTTAACCACTGGGCTATCTCTCCAGCCCTTAAATGTAATTTTAAAACAAAACAACTTTGTAGACTGTTTAGCCTTCACATGCCAGACCTGAGCCAGTCTTCCTCCTGGGCTTAGGGGAGGAAAGCTGACCCCAGGAAAGCTCATCTCTGACAGATGTGCTTACAATGGGGATTAGAGCCTTTCAGGTGGAGCATTTTAATATCTTACAATACCCCACTTGACTTTTGCAACATAATCCTGGGGGGAACTTTATAAAATCTGAAGTGTGGGCTGGGGTCATGGTTCAGTCTGTAAAGGTACTGTGTTGCACACACCAGCACCCAAGTTCAACCCCTAAAACCATGGAAAAATAGCTGGGCATGCTGGTGTGCACTTGTAATCCCAGCACTGGGAAGTACACAGATCCCTGGGGCCAGCCAGCCTAGCAGACCCAGGCCAGTGAGAGACCATGCTCAAAAAACAAAAAAAAAAAAAAAAAAAACAAAGTTGGGGGCTGGAGAGATAGCTAGGTAGTAAAGAACATTTCTCTTAGAGTACCTAGGAGTTCTCAGTCAATGAATATGCACAGTGTATTTGAATAGTGGACACACCCTTTGCAGCTTCCATTTATACCTCAGGTCTTCATTAATGCAGAGACAAAATGTGAAGGGCCATTCAGTGCCACACTGGAGACCCCTCACAAATCTGTTAATAAAGGCCTGATTTAATAAATGGCTATCCCACAGGCACTCATGGATGGTCCTGTGAAGTACATGGTGAGACACGAAGCAGTGGCATGCCTTAGTCTTGTCCCCATTTCTCATGGACAGGTGGTGAAGGTTGAGGATCTTTTGCCCAGAATTCTTGGATCACACAGGGTTTCTCATGTTTTGAAATATATGTAGACTTTACCAACTGAGTATTACTAATCAGAAACTTAAGATCTGAAACTTACTGAATTCAAAATGATGAGGTTTTAGATTTGGGGTTGGGAATGCAGATTGAGTATAGCCAAGAAAAACCTCAAGGGACACACACTGGGCTGTCAGCATTGCCTCTGAAGCAGGATCACAGGGCCCAGCTCTTCATATGAGTGTTAGGCCTACATGTATGTAAGTATATCCATGTCATACAGTGCCCCTGTAAGACAAAAGAAGACATTGAGTTCTGGGAAGCTTATTCCCAGAATCTTGTGGGGTCCCCAAGCCTCTTGAGAATACATTTAAAGGTCAACATCTCCTAACCTCTTATAACTTAATGAGATGATACCCCAGAAGCAGGATATCTTCTTTTAAAAAGAAAGTCCCTCTTAAAGATTCAAGCATGGTTTGAGAAAAGGAAAAATGTCATTTCAGGTGGTTCACGCCTATAATCCCAGCACTCAGGAGGCAGGGGCAGGAGAGGAGGATCACTACAAGTTGGAGGCCAGCCAAGGCTACATAGTGAGACCCTATCTCAAAAAGTACCCTTTTCCCCAGTAAAAGAAAATGTTCAGTATCAGATTAAGGCCATTGCTCAAACCATGGAGCTGGCTCATAGGGAACTGAGTTCCACGCTATCATTAAACAAGTCTGACTCCACCGTTTTAGAGAAGCCATCAGAGACTGGGTTTCAAAGCCACAGACCAGAGTTCAATGTTCACTTCTGCCTCTGGTTATATGTCTAGCCTAGGCATAGTGGTTGCTAGCTTTCAGGTAATTGGTTATATGTCTAGCCTAGGCATAGTGGTTGCTAGCTTTTAGGTAATTGGTTATATGTGTAGCCTAGGCATAGTGGTTGCTAGCTTTCAGGTAATTGGAGAAATAAAATGATTCCCAGTGATCCTCAAGTGTGGTGGATTGCCAGGATCATCTCTCAAGAGTCCACACCAGCATCAAGACCATCTTGCTAGGACCTCTGGGAGCCCTGCGAGCCACATTGGAGGAGAGCCCTTGAGGTTTGGGTTTCCCAGAGGATGTGCTGGTAAGATTCATGTAAGCCTGTTTTTCCCTTTTTTTTTTTTTAATTTTTATTTTCTGTGTATGAATGTATTGCCTACATGTATGTAAGTGCACCTGTGTTGTGCAGTGCCCTTGGAGATCAGAAGAAGTATCAGATCCTCTGGAACTGGAGTTAACAGATAGATGATTGTTATCTGCTATGTGGGTGCAGGAAACCAAACCCCAGTCTTCTGCAAGAGCAGCCAGTGCTCTTAATCGTTGAGCCATGTCTCTAGGCCTTGTTTTGCCTTTTTAAATTACATTTATTTACTGATTAAGTGTGTGTATTTGTGCCTGCCACATCACATGGGTGAAAGTAGGAGGACAACTAGGAAGAGTTGCTTCCTTCTGCCATGTGGGTCCCAGGAATCAAACTCAGGTCATCAGGCTGGGTGGCAAGTGCCTTTACCCACTGAGACCTCTTGCCAGCCCACATGAGCCTTGGGTGTACCTAAGCAGTAAATGGAAGTAACCTGAAGCTTGATTTTGCAACTGAAAAATAGTATTACACCACCATCTGCTGTGTGTCAAAAGCAAAAAGATGGAAGGTATCAAACAGATCCAGCCTAGATCCTAATGAACACATGAAGTTCACAGCTCTTACTGCACCCAGCAACCTGGTGTTTGTTTTGCTTTGTTTTAATCTTTTTGAGACAGGGTCTCCCTGTAGCCCCAGCTGTCCTGGAACTCACCGCATAGACTAGGCTGGCCTTGAACTCAGAGATCTGTCTGCCCCTGCCTCTGCCTTGAGTGCTGGGATTAAAGGTGTGCACCACCACACCAGTATTTTGTAACATCTTTTACAGTCCTGAAATCAAAGTCAGATAATTCACACCCACAGTTTTCAAGAAAATGTAAAGATAAATAAAAGAAAAACAGTTCAGCATGGAAATCTCAAACAGGATGGTATAAAAGACCTAACGAAGAAGGGCATGGTAGTACCTGCCAGTAAGTCCAGGAGGCAGGAGGCAGGAGGACTGCTGAAAGTTTGAGGACAGCCTTGGCTACGGTGTCCTTTTTTTAAAGAAGTACATTTATTTATTGTGTGTGTGGCCATCAGTGGACAACCTGGTGAGTCAGTACTCTCCATCCACCATGTGGCTCTCAGGATCTAACTCAGATCCTCAGGCTTGCCAGCAAACACCTTTACCTACTGAATCACCTTCTCTCAAAAAGACAACCAGCCTGAGACCATCTTTTATTTTTAATTTTAAATTTTTATTTACTTATTTTTATTTATGTGTATGAGCATTTTGCCTGCATGTAAGTAAATGCACCCATGTGTGCCATGCCCACAAAGCCAGAGAGATAACAGATCCCCTGAAACCGCTGGGAACCAAACCCAGGGCCTCTGCAGCAGCCAGGGCTTGCTCAGCCATCTCTCTAGCCCCAAGACCTGTCTTTTAAGCCAGATGTGGTGTCACACACCTTGAATGCCAGCACTCGGGAAGCAAAGGCAGGCAGATCCCTGTGAATTCAAGGCTATCCTGGTCTACGTAGTGAGTTCCAGGACAGCTGGGGCTACAGGGAAATCCAGTCTCAAAAAAAGACCCCCAAAAGATAAGAAAATATATGCATAGGGTGCTAGAGAGATGGCCCAGTGGTTAAGAGCATGCAGTGCTTCTGCAGAGGACCCAAGTTTAGCAATGCACAGCTGCCTATAACTCCAGCTCCAGGTTAGACCACATCCTCTTGTGGATTCCAAGGGCATCTGCACTCACACATGCACATGCCCCTCACCATATACTCAAAATTCAAATCTTTTTCTAAAAATTATGAGGGCCAGCAAGATGGCTCAGTAGTAAAGGTGCTTGCCACCAACCCTGATGACCTGAGTTTGATCCCTAGGACCCACATGGTAGAAGGCAAGAACAGACTCCTGGAAGTTTTCCTCTGTCCTCCACACATGTGCAATGATACACATGTACAAATGTAATTTAAAATAAAGCAACAGCCCACACACACAAAACTATAAGTGTACATCTGAAATTGCAGTGCTTAAGAGGCCTGTGGTGGGAAAATCATGAGTTGGAAGCTAGCCTGTCTCTGTCACCTGAGTATTGGGTTAGTACTGTATGCATGCTGCCACATGCAGCCCTGTGCTTGCATTCTATACAGGTCACATCTTGATTCTCATCCAGAATTACAGCAGGGACTGGGCTCCCCTGAGCTTCCTCACATCTCAGAGTTGGAAGACTTAGTTCTAAAGAGCTTGACAGAGCTGGGCATGGTGGTGTATGCTTGTGATCCCAGCACTCAGGAGGGCAGTGGAGGCAGGAGATGCAGAAGCAGTATCCCCAGCTACATGAGACTCTGCCTCAAAAGAATGAAACAGGCTAGAGAGATGGCTCAGCAGTTAAGAGCACTGGCTGCTCTTGCAGAGGACCTGGGTTTGAATGCCAGGCCCTACATGGCAACTAGCAGTGTCCATTAACTCCAGTTCCAGGGGATCTGACTCCTGACCTCCAAGGACATTGCAGGACACAGTGCACTTGCATGCAGGGCATATACACATTTAATTAATAATTAGCTGGTCAGGGTGGCACACGCCTTTAATCCCAGCATTCAGGAGGCAGAGGCATCAGAACTCTATGAGACTGAGTTAGTTAGATCTCCTACCAGGCCAACTGGAGTTGCAGGGAGACCTTATGTCAAAAAGACAAAAACAAAAATGAATAAAAATAAAATGAAGATCTGGACAGCATCCACATTAGTCCTGTCCTGCTAGATTCAGCATGATTTCTAAATTATGAGGAATCTATCTCCTTTGCCTCTGTACTCAGCCCACATAAAAATGTATCTTTGGTCTTCTAGAAAGAAGCCAAAGGACGGAAAGGACCTTCCAAAGAGGGAAAGCCAAGATCCACTGGCCCTAGGAAATGAGCATGCTTCTGCCTGCATCGCTCCCTCTGAGCTCTAAATTTAGCACACTGCCTAGTACTGTTAACGCCTCCCTCCTGGCCTCCAGCACAGTCTGAACCCTCTTCAATCCTCTTCCCTCCTCTGAGCTAACTTGGTTTTTTTTAGACACTAAAGTACATTTTTTTTTTTTTTTTGTCTTGAGACAGGGTCTCCCTTTATTCCCAGCTGGCCTGGAGCTTTCTCTGTAGACCAGGCTGGCCTTGAACTCACAGAGATACACATACCTCTGCCTCCTGAGCGCTGGGATTAAAGGTGTGCACCACCACGCCCGGCTTGCTAACTTGGTTCTTAAACCCAGATTGCGGATCAGTGGTGGCACTGGTCACATGGCACTCTCTGTACACTGCTTAAACCAACCTACTCGGAAGGAAAAGCACAGATATCAAGAGCACAGGCTCTGGACCCAGCCTGCCAGAGTTCAAATCCCAGCCCACCATCTACTATAGCTACAATCTTTTTTTTTTTTCAAAGCCAATTTTTTATTGAAGCTTTGTGCATTTCACACATTTCCCAATCAAATCTACACCCATTCCCCCTTCCTTGCCCCCCACCCCACCAGAGCTCATGCATTCTGCCATACATGTTTTTCATCTTTTCTCAAGCTTTAAAAATTTTCGATGCAAAAAGTTTACTGTTTTGGGCAGAAGTTCACTGTTTCAGTCAGTTCTTTGACCCAATCTTTGTTGTTGTTGTTCCTTCCAATTTGCATCACTCCAAAATATGCATGCCACACATGTATTAAGATTATGATGTCATAGGTTTTAGCATCTTCAGCTCATGATTTCTTTTTTTTTTCCTTTATTAGGCAGAAAGATGTCATGTTTTCCTTATGGAAATCTTTGAAGGCTCCTTTTTGGCAAGCCCAAACAACCATCAGTCCTGCCCTTGCGCTCTACACTGGGGTCTTCCCTTCCTGTGGTGTATAGCTACAATTTTTTCATCAAGTTGACTCATCCTAGAGCCTCCCTCCTAGGGTTGTTTGAGCATCAAATGAGTTAAGGCTTGTGAAGCTCTTGGTATACAATCAGTGCTTAGTATTGGCTTGTAAAAGCACTTGCTGTGTGAGCCCAGCAACCTGAATTCAATCCCCAGAATCCTCTGTGAATGTGGAAGTAAAGAACAGAGCCCCCCAATGTTGTCCTCTGACCTCTGCATGTGTGCCTTGGTGTGTGTCCCTCCCCCAATAATAGCAAAAAATAAAAAATAAGTAAATAGTTGGGCATCGTGATACACACCTTTAATCCCAGCACTCAAGAGGCAGAGGCAGGTGGATCTCTGTGAGTTCAAGGCAGCCTGGTCTACATAGTGAGTTCCAGGATAGCTGGGGCTACAGGGATACAGGGAGACCCTGTCTCAAAAAGACCAATAAATAAATAAATAAATATCAGCTCAAGTCTGTATGTCCATAAGGGTATAGATTGTATCTGGTTCATGATGGTGTCTTTTTTTTTTTTTTTTTTTTTTTATTTTTTGGCTTTTCGAGACAGGGTCTCCCTGTAGCCCCACCTGTCCGGGAACTCAACTCTGGTAGACAGGCCTGGCCTTTGAACTCACAAAGATCCACCTGCCTCTGCCTCCAAGTGCTAGGATTAAAGGTGTGCACCACCATGCCCAGCCATGATTGTGTCTTAACACTTTGCATGGGCCTTGCACGCAATGAGCATTCCATCTTCATTGACAGCCTTAGATGTCTATCATGTGTCTGTCACTAGCAGATCATCTCATCTTCTGTTTCCTGTTGTGTAATCAAGAATCTGAGAATGGAGAAATGTCTAAGGAAGAAAGTGAAATCTATGTTGACACCCTTCCTGCCTAAGAGACCAGACTGTGCTGGGGGAAAATTCTTGTTCAACTGGGTGTGGAGATGCAAAGCTGTGATCCAATCTCAGAGCTGCAGGCAGCAGGAAGAGCAGCTCGAGGTTGTCCTCCACACCAGCTGCATTTCCTTTCTAAGAAGAGCTGAATATTGGGGGAATTGGCTTTGTATTACTCTTTGCTACATCTTGCTGTGTAATTGAATTTTTTTTTTTTTTTTTGGTCTTTTTGAGGTAGGGTCTCCCAGGATTTCCCAGTGGCTGTAACTCACTATGTAGCTTTGAACTCACAAAGATCTGCCTGCCTCTGCTTCCCAAGTGGTAGGATTAAAAGCATATGCCAGCCGGGCGTCATGGCGCACGCCTTTAATCCTAGCATTGGGAGGCAGAGGCAGGCGGATCTTTGTGAGTTCAAAGGCCAGCCTGGTCTACAGAGTGAGTTCCAGGACAGCTGGGGCTACAGGAGACCTGTCTCAAAAGACAAAAAGATAAATAAATAAATAAATAAATAAATAATAAATAATGCCACACACCCATAGATTTTTTTTTCTATTTATTGTTTTTCTTATTTATTTTTAGGTTTTTAGCATCTTCAGCTTATGATTTTTTTTTATTTGATTATAGCGAATGATGTCATGTTTGAAGGGCTCCTCCTTGGCAAGCCCAAACCACCATAGTTCTGCCCTTGTGCTCCACATGGGGTTTTCCCTTCTCATGGTCACCAAATGAGGTCCAGTAAGCATCACATCCTGTCTTAGATCTTCTGTACTGGTCTCCATGATACAGCCCAGGTAGTCCAACAATGGCAGTCTATACTCTGAAGAGGCTGAAACCCCAGTAGTAGCTCAGTCCACAAAGTTGGATGTCTCAGCAGTCCCCCACCTGGCATGAAGGTTTGGAGGATTCTTGGAGAGACATGAGTCTTCAGTTCATATTGGGAGGTTGAAAGTTGTGTTCCCATCTGTGAAGGATGGCAAAGCACTGGCAGCCACAGGGTAGCTGCACTTTGCCAGTAAGACAGGCAAAACAACTTGTGCTCTTTTTTTTTTTTTTTTTTTTTTTGTTTTTTACTAAGATCTCAAGTTTTACCTGAAGTACAATTTCTCAGACTTACTATTTATTTATTTCTGGCTATACTTTCTTTTGGATGTTTAAGGCCACACAGTTAGCCCAGATCAGTTCCATCCACTTGAGGACAAACTTAGGCTTGCTAGACCAGGCTTCCTTTTATTGAAGCATGAGCATATTTCCTCTTTATAGACTGGACACTGGCTGAAGTCCCATTAGTGGATCCTCCAAGACCTCCCTGCACAGGTAGACTGGTGACCTCAACATTTGCAGGACATTTCAAGAGATGCCCCCAGCCGGACATGGTGGCGCACGCCTTTAATCCTAGCACTCGGGAGGCAGAGGCAGGCGGATCTTTGTGAGTTTCAAGGCCAGCCTGGTCTACAGAGTTGAGTTCCAGGACAGCTGGCGGCTACAGGGAGACCCTGTCCTCGAAAAGACAAAAAAAAAAAAAAAAAAAAAAGATGGCCCCCATGCATAGTCCCCTGGGGCTTAGTTAACTCTGAGGCCCAAAGAACAAAGTTATCCTTAGGCCCTCACCAAATTGGTATGGCACTTAAGTATGGTCGTTAAGCATACAGAAAGGCTAAGTTACACCACCTGATACCTTTAAACTCTATATAATATTTTAGAAAATGGTTGGGGGGCTGGAGAGATGGCCTAGCAGTTAAAAGTCTGCAAACTGCTCTTGCAGAGGACCGGTTCGATCCCCAGCACCCACATGGCAGCTGAGAACCCTTTAACTCCAGTTCCAGGGGAATCCAACACCCTCTTCTGACCTCCCGGCATTGCACACATGGGTCACAAACCTGCATCAAGACAGTACACTCATACACATACAGAAATAAATAAAAAAATTAAAAAAAGAAAAAAAAAGAAATACTAAGAAACACTCCCATAAAAAAATACTGTGGTTGACATAATGTCATGACAAACTAGTTTTTCCTGTATTCCTTTGATCTTATATTACTCTAAAAATAGCATACATACCTTCCAATATACAAAATTCCTAACTCTGAAAATAAATGGTAGCTTAGTTCTAGAACCTGTTAAGGGATTCACAATATAAGAGCACAATTTTTTTCAGATCACATTAACGTTGCTTAGTTTGCCTACAACTGGATAACTGGCACTAGCATCCACAGATGAGGGATACCATTCGTTGTTTGTTTTTCTGGAACTGTGGTTACTTCACTTAACATGATATCTTTCTAGTTCCATCCATTTACCTGCAAAGTTCATGACGTCATCTTTCTTTTTCTGCTGCATAGAAACTCCATTGTGTTAATGTACCACATTTTCTCTATTCACTCCTCAGTTGAGGTCATTTGGGTTGTGTTCCAGCTCTTTGCTATGGAAGAGAGCTGCAATAAACATAGCTGTTGCATGTATCTCTGGTGTGTAGGAATGAGTCCCTTGTGGGTATATACCCAGGAGTTGGTATGGCTTGGGTCAGGTGGCAAGATCATTTGAGTCTTCAAGGGTTTCCACTGCTTCCATAGTGCTGCATGAGTTTACATTCCTGCCAGCAGTGGATGCAGTTGTTCCCCTTTCCCCACAACCTCTCCAGCACTTGATATCACTTGGTTTTCTTGATCCTAGCCAGTCTATTGGGAGTGAGATGATATCTTAAAGCAGTTTATTTGCTTTCCTTAATATTTTGACATTAACACTTTTTTAATTTAAAAATTTTTTAATTTATTTTTTTTTTTTTTTTTTTTTTTTTTTTTGTCTGCATGTAGGTTTTTGTGCACCCATGTCGTGCAATTCCCGTGGAAGGTCAGAAGAGGGTGCTATTCCCCTGGAACTCGGAGTTCTCCTGGACTTGGAGTTACAGATGGTTCTCAGCCGCCATGTGGGTGCTGGGGATCGAAACCCAGGTCCTCTGCAAGAGCAGTCGGGCTCTTAACCACTAGGCTATCTCTTTAGCCCCGACGTTGACACTTTTTTTTTTTTTTTTTTGGTCTTTTCAAGACAGCGTCCCTGTAGTCCCAGCTGTTCTGGAACTCACTCTGTAGACCAGGCTGGCCTTGAACTCACAAAGATCCGCCCCTGCCTCTGCCTCCCAAGTGCTAGGATTAAAGGCATGCACCACCACGCCTGGCAATGTTGAACACTTTTTAAGATGCTTCTCGGCCATCTCTAATTCCTCACTTGTGAAGTCTCTGTTCAGCTCTTTGCTCCATCTTTTTGAGTGAGTCATTTGTTTTTTCTTTCTTCTTGTTTTTTGAGTAATTTTATATATTCTGGAATCAATGCTTTGTAGATGTCTGCGGTGAAGATTTCCTCCCATCTATGGGTTTTCTCTCTTCACCTCCTGACTGTTTCTTTTGACGTACAGAAGCTTTTGAGTTTAATGATAGTCCCATTTGTCAATTGTCGACCTTAATTCTTGCGCAGCTTGCTGTCTGATTTAGGAGTCTTTTCCTACATCGATGTCTTGTAGGCTGCTGCTAACTTTTCTTCTATCACCTTCAGAGTTTTGGTTTCCACGTTGAGGTCTTTGATCCATCTGGATGTTGACTTTTGTACATGGGGCAAGGAGTAGGGGTTTAAACTTATTCTTTTACAGTGGTGATCCAATTTTGCCAACACCACTTGCTGAAGATGCTGCTTTCCTCCATTGTGTCTTCTTGGCCCCCTTGTCAAATATGAGGGTGGCTGAAATTGTATGTGTTCAAGTTTGATTATATTATTTTTATTTTATGTGCATGAATGAATGAAGAGTGTTAGATTCCCTGGAATTGAAATTATGAACAGTTGTGAACCACCATGTAGGTGCTGGAAACTGAACCCAGCAGTCATTGCTCTTAATCACACAGCCATCTCTCCAGTCTCTATATAATTAGATTTAATGATTTAAGACAAGCTTAAAAGATGACTGATGGCAGATGGTAGCCATATTTAGATAATTCCAGCTGAATCCCAGACAATCAAAAACAAAAGTACTCTAGTACACAATGGCCTACCTGTAATCTCAGTGCTAAAATTGGCAGGATTGCCAGAAGTTTGAGGCCAGCCTGGGATACACAGCAAGATCCTGTCTTAAAAATAAATAAGTACTTCAGGGGTTTGGTGGCACATGCCTTTAATCCAGCACTTGGGAGGCAGAGGCAGGCGGGATCTTTGTGAGTTTCAAGGCCAGCCTGGTCTACAAGTGAGTTCCAGAACAGCTGGGCTGGCTACAGGGAGACCCTGTCTCGAAAAGACCAAAAATAAATAAATAAATAAATAAATAAATAAAATAAATAAATAAATGCCAGGGCTGGGTGTGGTGGCACACGCCTTTAACCCCAGCACTTGGGAGGCAGAGGCAGGAGGATCTCTGTGAGTTCAAGGCCAGCCTTGTCTACACAGTGAGTTTCAGGCCAGCTGGGACTAAAGGGAGACCTGTCTCAAAAAGACCAAATAAATAAATAAATAAATACCAGAGAGATGGTTCAGCAGTTAAGAGCACTGACTGCTCTTGCAAAGAACCCAGGTTTAGTTCCCAGCACCCACCTGGTGGCTAACAACCATCTGTAACTCTGAGAGCTGATACCCTCTTCTGGCCTCTATGGACACTGCATGGATGTGGTGCACTTACATACATGCGGGCAAAAAATACATGTAATAAAAGCTAAATAAATAAGCAGATAAAAAGTTAAAAATAAATAAGCCGAGCGTGGTGGCGCACGCCTTTAATCCTAGCACGTGGGAGGCAGAGGCAGGGGATCTTTGTGAGTTCAGGCCCACCCTGGTCTAACAGAGTGAGTTTCCAGGCCAGCATGGTCTAGCAAGAGGAGAGTTGCCAGGCAAGCTGGGGCTGACAGAGAGACCTCTGATCGTGAAAAAAAAAAAAAAAAGTTAAAAATAAATAACAAATAAATAGGGTTATGGATATAGCTTGGTGGTAGGGGGCTTGCCTAGAATACTCAAAGCCCTGGGTTCAGTCTCCAACATCACCAAATAAATGAATAAATAAAATCAAAGGAAAAGTTGTCACCCACATTAACCATTCTACAGTAGTTGCTAGATTCCTTTGTTGTGTCAGGCATGCAGAATATAGAAAGGATGAAAATCAAATTCCTGTGCCAGAGGTGTGGCTCAGTCATTAGAGTGCTTGCCTAGCATGTATGACACCCTGGGTTCAATCCCCAGCACTGCATAAACAAGGTGTGGTGGTGCATGTCTATGTTCTAAGATGATCAGAATTTCAAGACCCATCCTTGGCTACATACAGCACTCAAGACTAGCCTGGGATACATGAGCCCCTATTCAAAACAAAAGCCAGGGGCTGAAGAGATAACTCAGTGGTTAGGAGCACTGGCTGCTCTTCCAGAGGACCCGGGTTCAATTCCCAGCACCCACATGGCAGCTAACAACCATCTGTAACTAGTTCTGTTGGCCTCCTCGGGCATTGCATGACACAGGTGTACTTATATACATTGTGCAGGCAAAACACTCATACAGGTAAAATAAAAATGAAACAAAATTTTTAAAGCCAAATTCTAAGCTTCCAATCCCGCCTCACTTTGATGTGGGGGAGACAGATGTGAATAAGAGCCAGCATTTCCCTGGGTCCCCTAAGGAAGAGCCTCCAGCGCCCAGTGCTAAAGGCCATTTCTGAGCCAAGTGTGCCACCTCCCTGCGCACTGCTGGCTAATAGTCAGCAGGGTTTTACAGGGACGTCTCTTGGGAACTCCCTGCACCTGCTCATCGAGTTCTACCATCCCCGGGCTCTGGGTGCTCACCTGCCACCTTGACACAAAGACCCATTTCCTCTGGGCATTGCTCAGGCTTGACAGAGCAGATTGTTCTCCACAGAACACTTCATCACCCCTGGCTCTGCCCAGTGTGACAGGGAAATTACTACCGATATACTACTGACAATGGAAGTGGGGTGCTGTTGTGTGGGGAGTGTCCCCACTAGAGACAAATGATGGAGTCACTGCTTTGCAAGATGCCCCATATTGCTCCCAGTGCCCACCCTTCCCCAGCCTTCCATCATCAGTGCTTAGTGTTTGGGTTTCTGTGACTGGGCTGAGCTTGCTGGTGCCAACGGACTACAATGTCACTTTTCCTAACTAGCTCTTTTTTTTTTTTTTTTTTTGGTTTTTCGAGACTAGGGTCTCCCTGTAGCTCCAAGTCATCCTGGTAATCACTCTGTAGACCCAGGCTGGCCTTGAATCCAAAGATCCGCCTGCCTCTGCCTCCACCGTGCTCGGATTAAGGTGCCACAACCACGCCCGCTGCATTCTACCTATTCTTTTTAAAGAATGCAGTTATCTCATTTTATTCTGTTGTGTATGTGTGTGTATCTACTCTGCTCAAGTTGCCACATCCATGTCATGCTGACAGTGAATGTCAGAGAGGGTGTCTAATCCTCTGGAGCTATAGGCAGTTATGAGCTACCTGACATGGGTGCTGGGAACTGAACTTGGGTTTTCTGAGAAAGAATTGAGCACCCTTAACTGCAGAGCTGGCCCTCTTTCTAAATTTTTTTTTTTTTTTTGATTTTTTTTTTTGACAAGGTCTATGTAGCCTTAGCTTCTGATCAGAGAGATCTCCTGTTCCTCCTCTGCTTCCTAGTGCTGGGATTAAAGGCATGAACCACCATGCCCTGAATTTGATTTTTTTTTGTTTTAAGTCTCTATTTTATAGTTCACAGCACGACCTTTAAAATTTGGGCACCAACACAACTACTGTTTTTTTGTAAACCTTTTTTTTTTTAATTTATTTCTGTATGTGTATGAATGTACTGTCTGCTGAAAGTCTTGCACCCGTGTCGTTGCAATGGGGGTGCGGCTGCAGGGAGTCCAAAGTAAGAGGTGTCAGATTCCCCTGAAACTGGAGTCTCCTGGACTGGAGTTTCAGACTGGTGTTCTCGCCGCCATGTGGGTGCTAGGGTTTGAACCCGGGTCCTCTTTAAGAGCGGTTGGCGCTCTAAACCGCTAGGCATGTCTCCAGCCCAATACTGTTAAAAGTAATTAAACAGCCAGGTGTGTTGGCGCACGCCTTTAATCCAGCATTGGATGGTAGCAGTGCAGGTGGATCTCTGTGAGCTCAAGGCCAGCATGGTCTACATAGTGAGCTCCAGGACAGCTGGTACTAAAAGGGAGACCCTGCCTCAAAAAAAAAAAAAAGGAAAAAAACTAAAAGTAAGTAAAACGGGCTGGAGAGATGGCTCAGCGGTTAAGAGCACCAACTGCTCTTGCGAGGACCCCGGTTCGATTCCCAGCACCCACATGGCAGATAAGAACCGTCTTTAACTCCAGTTCCAGGGGAATCCGATGCCCTCTTCTGATCTCCAAGCAGCATTGCACAACACGGTGCACCAACCTACATGCAGACAGTATACTCATACACATAAAAAAATAATAAATAAATATTTTTTTAAAGTAAGTAAAACAAAATGGTAAGAATTTAGACTCTAAAAACAAAGGCAGAGGCAGGTGGATCTTTGTGAGTTCAAGGCTAGCCCGGTCTTCATAGAGAGTTCCAGGATAGCCAGAGTTACAGGGAGACCCTGTCTCAAAAAGACCAAAAGCAAAACAAACAAACCAACCTCCCCCCCCAAAGTTCTGGGAGTGGGGAAGGATAACTTTGTCAGTAAAATGCTTGTGCAGGCCTGAGGGTCCAAGTTCCATCCCCTGTACCCATGTGTGCTGGATAGCTTTAGTGTCAACTTGACACACCTGGGTTGAGGGACCCTCAATTGGGGAATTGGCTCCATTGGATTGGCCTGTGGCCACATCTGTGGAGTATTGTCTTGATGGCTGAGCAGTGTGGAAGGGCCCAGCCCACAATGAGTGGTGCCACCCTGGGCAGGTGGTTGTGTATGGTATAAGAAGGCAGGCTGGGCATGAGCCAGAGGCGCGAGCGAGCAAGCCAGTGAACAGCATTTCCCTCCATGGCCTGTGCTTCAGCTCCTGCCTCCAGGTTCCTGCCCTGAGTTCCTGCCTTGGGCTCCTTAAGTGATGAACTGTGACCCAGGAGATGTAAGCTGAATAAACCCTTTCCTCCCCAAGTTGGTGTCAGAGTGTTTTGTCACAGCAATGGAAGACAAACTAGAACACCATGCAAAAAAGCAGAGCGTGGGAACATGCATTTATTATCCTAGTTCTGAGGGGCTAGCCACCAGCAAATCCCTAGAGCTCTCAGTCAGCCTAGACTAATCAGAGAGCCCTGGGTTCCAGTGAGAAACTCTTTTCAAAAAAAAGTGGGAGGCTGGAGAGATGGCTCATGGCTCAGTGTGGTTAAGAGCAGAGGAACCGGGTTCACTTCCCAGCACCCACATGGCAGCAAACAACTGTCCATATGTTCAGTTCCAGGGGATCCAACGCCCTCTTCTGAATTCCACAGGCATTGCACAACACAGATGCACATACGTACATGCAGAGCACAGATGCACATATATACATGCACAACACAGATGAACATACATACATGCACAACACAGATGAACATACATACATGCAGATATAACTCTCATATACAAAAAGTCAAAATAACAAAATATTTTTTAAAGTGGGGCTGAGCATGGTGCCACATGCCTTTAATCCCAGCAGAAGCAGACAGATCACTGTAAGTTGTTAGCTACTATGTGGGTGCTGGGAATTGAACCCAGGTCCTCTACGAGAGCAGTCAGCACTGCTTAACCGCTGAGCCATGTCTCCAGCCCCACATCCAGCTTTTTCTGTGAGTCCTGGGGATCTCACCTTGTGCAGCAAGTATTTTATTGACTGAGCCATCTCCACAGCCCCTAAAAGACATTCTAGGTAGACAACCGGAGTGAATAGGGAAGATGGAGACATACCAAGTATGGGCATTGGCTTCTCAAGGGAGAGTCAGCCTGAAGGTTATTCTTTCAGGACACAAATAAGATATGTTTACTATTGAAAAATATCCAGCGGAAGGCTGGAGATGTGGCTCTGTTGGTAGAATGCCTGCCTTGCATGCAGAAAGCCCTGGACTTCATTCCCAGCACAGCATGACTGGGCAAAGTGACGCAGCCCCATAATCCCAGCACCACCTGGGAGGTAGAGGCAGGAGGATCAGAAAGTCAAGGTCATCCTCAACTACATAGTGAGTTCAAGGCCATCTAGGCTACATGAAACCCTGTCTAAAAAAAAAAAAAAACCTACTGTGGCTACCTAACATCCATTATTCCATAACCTGGAAGTAGCTGTTGACAGGTTGGTAAACTCCTAGAAATTTTTCTAAATCTCTAATAGTATATATATTTTAAGATATATATTTTTTATTATCATTTTTAATTTTTTTTTATTCTATTTTGGGGGGAGCCTTTTTGAAACAGGGTCTCCCTGCAGCCCCAGCTGTCCTGGAACTCTATATGTAGACCAGGCTGGCCTCGAACTCACAGAGATCCACCTACCTCTACCTCCTGAGTGCCGGGATCAAAGGTGTGTGTCACGACTCCTGGCCTATTTATTATATATATATACATTTTTTTTTGGTGTTTTTGAGACAGGGTCTCCCTGTAGCCCCAGCTGGCCTGGAACTCGCTCTATAGACCAGGCTGGCCTTGAACTAATGGGGATCTGCCTGCCTCTGCCTCCTGAGTGCTAGGATAAAAGGTGTGCACTACCACACCGGGCTATTATTCTTATGTGTGTAACTGCACCTGTATTGTGCAATGCCCACAGAGGTCAGAAGAGGGCATTGGATTCTCATGGACCTGAATTACAAATGGTTGTTAGTGCCATGTGGGTGCTGGGAATCAAGCCTGGGTCCAGCCCTAATAGTACATATCTTGTTGAAATATTTTATTTATTTTGGACTTTTTCAGACAGGGTCGGGGCTGGAGAGATGGCTCAGTGGTTAAGAGCACCAATTGCTCTTGCAGAGGACCTGGGTTCGATTCCCAGCACCCACATGCAGCTGAGAACAGTCTTTTTTTAACATTTTTTTTATTGATGCTTTGTGCATTTCATACATCATTTTCCGATTCAGTTCAGGCATATTTCCCTTTTCCTTCCCCCGCACCCCCACCCCATCCCAGATCATGTACTCTGCCATATCTGTCCTGCATCTTTCTCTCAGTTTTTTTTTCCATTTTTTAGCTATAAGTGATAATCCATGAGTACAAGCATCCGTCATGTAAAACCAATTTGCAGGCTGTTGTGCCCAAACCCCCACAGCCCCACCTTCCAGCGGGGGCTGAGGGGTGGTATGTTCAATCAAGTTGATCAGATGAGTGTCCAGACTATATTGCTGTAGTTTCACCATTCACCCCAATCACAGCCCTTACATTCTACCGCGCCCCCTCTTCCGCAGATTGTTCCCTAGGCTTAGAACAGTCTTTAAGACAGCTGTGGTGGTGCATTCCTTTAATCCTAGCACTCAGGAGGCAGAGGGAGGTAGATCTCTGTAAGTTCTTCCTGTAGCCCCAGCTGGCCTGGAACTCACTACGTAGACCAGGATGCCCTTGAATTCACAGAGATCCATCCAGCTCTGCCTCACAAATGCTGAAATTAAAGGCATGTACTACCACACCTGACTTATAATTTTTATGTGTATGAATGTATTGCCTGCATGTATGTAAGTGTACTCATGTTGTGCAATGACAGCAGAGGTCAGAAGAGGGTATCAGATCCCCCTAGAACTGGAGTAATAGATAACCATGTTAGCAGCCATGTGGGTGCTAGGAATTGAACCCTGGTCCTCTGCAAGAGCAGTTACTGCTCTTAACCACTGAGCCATCTCTCCAACCCCTACATATCTTTTTAAAATGAAAGCGTAAGCCAGGCGTGGTGGCGCACACCTTTAATCCTAGCACTCGGGAGGCAGAGGCAGGCGGATCTTTGTGAGTTCAAGGCCAGCCTGGTCTACAGAGTGAGTTCCAGGACAGCTGGGGCTACAGGGAGACCCTGTCTCGGAAAGACGAAAATAAATAAATAAATAAAATAAAATGAAAGTGTAAGGGCTGTGAGATGGCTCAGCAGGTAAAGGTACTTCTAGCCAAGTCTGATGACCTAAATTTGATTTCTGGGATACACATGGTGCAAGTTGTCCTCAGACCTCCACTGGCAAAACACCTGAATAGCTACTCTCTCCCTTTGAATAATAGTAATTTCCAGACAGATGGAAGATTTAAATGGACAAAGGCTTTCAGAGTAAGTCACAGAACCATACAGGAAAAGGCTAATGAATTTGTGAAGAGAAATTGTAACCCGTTATCGCCTTGGATGGAGTCTGGCAGGATTCAGTAAGGCCGGAAGCTGTATGGAACTGCACCTGCTGTTCTGCCTCTGAGTGACTGTTCTGGAGGCGCTTTCTCTTATGTCTGCCCAGAGCTCTTTCCAGACAGAAGCATCTGTGATAGCAGGGATCAGACTATCTATCTATCTATCTATCTATCTATCTATCTATCTATCTATCTATCATCTATCTATCTATCATCTATCTATCATCTATCTATCATCTATCTATCTATCTATCTATCTATCTATCTATCTATCTATCTATAAAGCTCAGGGCCAGTGAAATGGCTCAGTGGGTAAAGGCACCTGACAACCAAAGTTCAGTCTCTGGATCTCACATGGTGAAAGGAGAGAACCAACTCCCCAAAATTGACCTCTAACCTCCACACATGCACCATGACAAGTGCACCGTCACATGTGCACCACACATACACACACACACATACACCCAATAAAAAAATTATCCCAGCATTCGGGAAGCAGAAGCAGGTGTATCTCTATGAATTTAAGACAAGTCTGGTCTACATAGCGAGTTCCAGGTAAGCCGGTGCTAGAGAGTGTAACCCTGTCTCAAGAAAAGTCTTTAAATTCTATTAATTGGAATAATTTTGCCTCCTTCCCTTCATGTGGTCTGTGACGCAGAGACCTTTAGCAATGTCTGGAAACATTTTGGATTGTCACCCTTGGGGTGACTCTGGCGTCTAGGGGGAGGGTTGAGTCTGGAGATGAAGCTAGCCATTCTGCAGTGTGCAAGATGGTTCCTCAAACCAAGGAGTCATCTGAGCCAACCTACAGTGATGCCTGGCTGAATGCTGAGCCCTGGGCCAGATAACTCACCAATAATTCTTTCCAACCCACAATCAAGAGAAAAGAAAGGGGTGCTGGGAAGATGGCTTGGCAGGGAAGGGCACTTGCTGCCAAGCCTGCGGACTTGAGTTCGATCCCCAGGACCCACCCACATGATAGAAGAAGAGAACCAGCTTCTGAAAATTGTCCTCTAACATCCTCATGTTTTCCATTGCCTGTGTGCCCACACACAAACACACATGCATACACAAATAGACATACACATAAATAAATGCAATTTTAAAAATATTTATTTGTTTGTTTATTTATTTATTTATTTATTTTGAGACAGGGTCTCCCTGTAGCTCTAGCTGGCCTGGAACTCACTCTGTAGACCAGTGGCCTTGAACTCACAGAGATCTGCCTGCCTCTGCTTCCCAAGTACTGGGGTTAAGGACATGTGCCACCACACCCGGCTTATTTATTTATTTCTATTTTATATGTATAAGTGTTTGCCTCTGTGTATGTAAGCCCACCAATATCCTGCAATGCCCAAGGAGGCCAGAAGAGGACGTCAGATCACCTAGAACTGGAGTTACAGATGATAGTTAGCCAAATTACGGGTGCCCAGAACTGAACACGGGTCCTCTGCAAGAATAGCTAGTGCTTTCAATCACTGAGCTTTCTCTCTAGCACCATAAATGTATCTTTTTTTAAAATTTTATTTATTTATGTGTATGAATGTACTGTCTGCATGCAGGTCTGTGCACCTGTGTCATGTAATGCCGTGGAGGTCAGTAGAGGGCATCAGATTCCCCTGGAACTGGAGTTCTCCTGGAATTGGAGTTACAGATGGTTCTCAGCCGCCACGTGGGTGCTGGGGATCGAACCCGGGTCCTCTGCAAGAGCAGTTGGTGCTCTTAACCGCTAGACCATCTCTCCAGCCCCCATAAATGTATCTTTTGAGAGAGAGAGAGAGAGAGAGAGAGAGAGAGAGAGAGAGAGAGAGAGAAAGAG
>VZQC01008739.1:267692-297612 GCA_009823505.1 Rhizomys pruinosus | reverse complement strand
AAATAAAATTAAAAAAAAAAAAAAGAGCAGTTGGCGCTCTTAACCACTAGGCCATCTCTCCAGCCCATAAATATTTTTAAAGAAAGAAAGAAGGAAGGGGAGGGAGGGATGGAGGGGGGAGCTAGAGAGATGGCTTAGTCAAAAAAGTAGTTGCTGCTAGTCATAGTGCACTTAGGCGGCAAAGGCAGGCAGATCTCTGTGAGTTCAAGGCCAGCCTGGTCTACATATTGTGTTCTTGGACAGCTGGGGTTCTCAGCACCACAAAGCTGCTAACAAACTTCTGTTAACTCCAGTTGCCGGGAATCCGATGCCCTCTTTTGGCCTCTGTGGGCACTGCATGCATAAGGTGCACTTCTATAGTGCATTCCCAAATACTACACATAAAATATAAATAAATTAAAAAAATTTTAAAGTCAGGTGTGGTGGTATGTATTTGTAACCCAAGCACTGGAAGATAGAGGCAGCTGGATACCTAGGGCTCACTGGCCTAATCGCTGAGCCCCAGGCCAGGGAGAAACCTCAATAGAAAGGGTGGACTGTTCCTGATCATTGATACCCACAGCTGCCCTTTGGCCTACAAACACACACACACACACACACACACACACACACACACACACCGCTGTGTAAACTCTAACATACAAATGCAAGCACACATATAGAAAAAAAAAGAATGAAAGAAAGGAAGGAGGAACGGACAGAAGGAGGGAAGGAGGGAGACAGGGAGGACGATAGTGTCATCCTGTTTCTAGTCACTCCCTCTAGAAGGCCTGAAGATAGGGACTATGACATCTTCCCTGTACCCTCAGTGTCTTGATAGGTGACCAGCCAATTTTGACTAAACAGATTGAAGCTTTGCTTTGCCTTGCTAAATAGGCTGGGGGATAGAGACAGAAGAGACAGTCTACCCCTCAAGAAGCTTACAATGTGGTTTTGTTTGAAAGCTCACTGGTCATTCCAAGTGCAGGGGACTCTGGTGTCCCAAATCCTCCGGAAATCATAGGAATAGGAGGTTGGGTCGGGAAGCCTGGCAGGCCACTAGGGAAGCCTGGGGCCTTCAGGCATTGGCAGTGCACAGGAAAGACATTCCAGGAGCAAACAGCTCCGCCCAGGCGCGGTGACAACAGAGAGGTGGCACAGGCTGACTAAGGAGCGAGGAGGGTGGAATGGAGGGTGTGAGTGATACGTAGACAGGATTGAGCAGGAAAGGCAGGCCCTCCTCCCACGGGGGCCTGAGGCACCTGAGAGCCCAGGGCGGGAAGCTCCAGGGCAGCCTGCTGATCAGGAAGATTAATCACACAGAGCTGGTGGTCACACCCGGGGGCGGGGGCGTCCAGCCTGAGCAGTCCAGCTGGAACACCTCCTTTCCGGATCCCCAAATGGGTTCCAGAGTGAGACTGAGTGGGCCAGAGTGAAGCCCGTAGGACCCTAGTGAGTAAGGCAGGGGACCCTGTGGCAGAAGATGCTGTAAAGGAGGAAGTCACTTCTTATTCAAGAAGTCATCGTTTTGTTTTGTTTTCATTTTCTCCTGTGCGTGTATGTTCACACGTGTGTGGGAGTGTCTGTGCACGTGTCTGCCCGTGCACGTGTCTGAGCATGCGCGCGGAGGTCTGACAGACGTCAGGACTCGTCCTCTGTTGCTCTTCCATGTTACTCACTGAAGCAAAGTCTCTCAATCAAACTCAGAGCTCACTGATGTGGCTAGTCTCCTTAATCAATATGCTCTGGGAATCCTGTCTTTACCTTCTGAGGCTGGAATTACAAGGAGGCCATCATGCCCACCCAACAATTTACGTCGGTTCTGGGGACCCAAACTCCAGTCTTCATGCTTGGGCGTTTTGTTGTTTTTTTTTTTTAACTTAATTTTATTTATTTATATATTTTTTTCTTTTTGTTTTTTCCCTTTTTTTTTGGTATTTTTGAGGCAGGGTCTCCCTTTTAGTACCAGCTGTCCTGGAGCTCGCTCTGTAGACCAGAGCTGGCCTTGATATTTTATTATTTTTTTATGTGTATGAATGTACTGTCTGCATGCAGGTCTGTGCACCCATGTTGTGCAATGCCGCAGAGGTCAGAAGAGGGCGTTGGATTCCCCTGGAACTGGAGTTAAAGATGGTTCTTAGCTGCCATGTGGGTGCTGGGAATCGAACCCAGGTCCTCTGCAAGAGCAATTGGCACTCTTAAACCACTGAGCCATTTCTCCAGCCCCGCTTGGGCGTTTTTTTACTACAGAGCCATCTCCCTGCTCCTGTCTATTCTTATATAGTCTTGCTATGTAGTCTAGCCTGGCTTCAAACTCACTAAGTAGCCCAAGCTTGTCTCAGAGTCCCTGTGTAGCCCAGGGACCTTGCACGCCTGGTTCTCTGGTGTCTACTTCTGGTACTGAGATTGTAGGCATACACTGCCTCGCCTGGCTTTGAGATGTACTTCCTGTCACTTCTCAAGTGCTTTTTTTTTTCAAAAACATTTTTATTGCATTTTGTGTGCACGCATGTGTATATGTGCGTGTGTGTGTGTGCATGTGTGTATGTGCATACACACACGCACTCATGCCTGTTACAGATGCATATGGAAGTCAGAGGACAAACTCAGGAGTTGTTTCTCTCCTTCCATCATGCAGGTCCTGGGGACGGAACTCAGATCATCAGGCTTGGTGGCAAGCACCTTTACTACTGAGCCATCTCTCCTGCCCTCACATGCTTTCTTAAGTAGAGTGACACGGGCTGGTCTTGTGAAGCTGGTGTGGTGGGTATTGACACACACTTTGTCTTGGTGCCTCTCCACCAAGAGCTGCCTTCCAGCCCAGCTTTGTCTAGGTCCTTCCAGGAGAAAGGGGATTGAGCCATAGGATTTGAAGAAGACTAGAGAGGAGGTTTAGGGAATCTACTAGAAAGTGAGTGCACAGCCAAATCATGGAGACACCATTAGGAGAGTTCATTTCAGGTTCCTGAAAGAGCAAGGTAGCCCTTCCGGGTGTAGTCTAATGTGGCTGCGCAGGTTGATTCTGGGCCACAGTGACTGAGCCCAGATCCCTGTTTAAGTGCTAACTACTGTGCTCTCAGCCTCTACTTGCCTGTGTCTCCTTCCTGTTACATGCAGGATGGGGACACTGGTAAGGCCGTCCTTAGGGTTCCCAGGAGGAAGAAGTGAGCTACACATACATTAACCTCTTAGACAAAATTTTTGTTTTGGGTTTTTTTGGGGGGGATATTTTTGAGACAGGGTCTCCTTGTATCCCCAGCTGGCCTGGATCTCTCTATGTGGACCAGGCTGGCCTTGAACTCAATGAGATCTGCCAGCCTCTGCCTCCTGGGTGCTGGGATTAAAGCTTTGTGCTCCCATGCCCGGCTTAAAAGAATTTTTTCTTTTTTGTTGTTGGTCTTTTCGAGACAGGGCCTCCCTGTAGCCCCAGCTGGCCTGGAACTCACTCTGTAGAGCAGGCTGGCCTTGAACTCACAAAGATCTGCCTGCCTCTGCCTCCCGAGTGCTGGGATTAAAGGCGTGTGCCACCACGCCCGGCTAGAATTCTTAATAGAATATCTTTGTTTGTTCTTGGACGATTCCATACATGTAAACAATGCACCTTGATGATGTCCATGGCCAACTCCCCCCCGCACCAGATGTTGCCAATGCATCCCTCCCACATCATGTCATCTCTCTCTTTTTTTAACCCACCGAGTCCGGTCAGTGCTGCCTGTTGAAATGTTGTCTTGTTCTGTGCAGTTAGCACAGCCGCTGTGAGGTCATGACTGGAGACACTTCCCAGCACTCCTCTCAGCTGCTGTGGGGTTGAATGGAGACACTTCCCAGCCCTCCAATCTGGCTCTTACCCGCTTCCCACCCTCTCTTCCCAGATGCTCCCTGCGCCTTTGAGAGTGTTATGGGCTGGAGTGTGGGAAAGGTTTCCCATTCAGGACAGAGCCCTGGATGGTCATTGTCCTCAGGACTTTGGCCAGTGTCAATTGCTGCTCACTGTACAGAGACACTTCTTTGGATGATCTCTGGCAGTTAAGTATTGCTCCCTTAAAGTTTGTTACATATATATGTAGGTATTCTTTTGGCAGAAGCACTTAAGAGAGCAAGCAGCCTCCAAGCCTGGACTCCTGTGAGATCCTGCTTGCTTGCTTGTGATACCTGCCTCAGCACCAAGTGTCTTTGATGCCTTGGGCAAAGCATTATCACGTTCCCTTAGTGATCTGAAACATATGGCCTGAAGTCCCGCCTGTCCCAGCCCCCAGTTCTGTGTCCCTGCCCCCTGCAAGGTTCTGTATAAAAAAAAACCCTGAGTTACAACATTAAACCAAGTTTTCCCCTTGTGGAATTACTCCCGGTCTCTTGTCTGAGTCCATCTCTTTCTTTCTATTCTTCAGGGTCTTACTTCCTACCTCACTCATCCTCCCTGCTGGGGCCCAAACTAGGACTATTAACTGGCTGGCTGGGGACATCTTGAGGCTTGCAGTACCACAGAGCTGCCCTGGTCCAGAGGACAAGAACTTCCAATGGGAAGGCAGCACACGCACATGGTACATTTAAAGGAACATCAGACGAAAAATATCAGAAGCCATATATATATATTCAAAAGCTGATATGGCCAGAGAGACCGTCTATCTTAAAGTCACATGGCAAAGCTCACAGAGTCTCAGCCTCTGCCTGTGGGGGGGTTGAGGGATGGGGACCCTCTGCCAGGTCCCCATCCCTCAACCCCCAGGGTTCCTGAGTGTCCTGCCACAGATGTTTAGCTACAAGTGGCAGAGTAGCCAGACATAGTAGCCTTAGGCCCAAAGATGAAAAGTATCACTGAGGTGACCTGCAGGGCACACAGCCTGGGGGCAGGACTGCAGGGTCATTTTAGCTGGCATGGCCCAGACAGAAGGTGAGCTGGGCCTGCACAGCAGGTGCACAGGGGCTTCTATGACACAGCCCTGCCCACCTCCCACCCCCTCTGCACTGACTCAGGTTCTTGGAATTTAGCAGCAGATCCACAAAGCCCCAACCCTCCTGGGGACAGACCTTCAATACATTCCCTAAGACTCAGAAGGGCTTGGGGACAGTAAGGTCAGGCCAGGCCAGTAGGGCCTGGCTGAGACCCATCCTGCAGGGATGGAGGGAGCACCATGCTCAAGGCCTCCATCTCAGCATGTGTCCTGTCAATCATCACATCCCACATCCTTGGCCAGTTGGGTGGTACTATCCTGTATTGCTGATGACGAAGCTCAGAGACTTGCAGTTATCTGCTCAAGGTCACACAGCTGTAAATGATGACATGAGATTCAAACACAGCAGGGTCCTCGGCTACCTTGATGCTGCCCCACAGACTGACGGTTAGCAAAGAGTGTGTGCATCATGAGGGCTGGGGAACAGTTAGGATCATGGGGTCAAGAGAGTGTTACACATAAGGTGCAGGGTGAGCAGGTCTGGAGTTTATTTGGAACTCCTCGAATTGGTGAGAGTAAAGTTGAATTGAAGGAGACAGGAATGAAGGATTGAAAGAGAAAAGGTGTTAAGAGGGAAGGAGGGGCCGGGCATGGTGGTGCATGCCTTTAATTCCAGTGTTCTGGAGGCAGAGACAGGAGGATCCCTGTGAGTTCAAGGCCAGCCTGGTCTACAGAGCGGGCTCCAGGCCAACTGGAACTAAAGGGAGACCCTGTCTCAAAAAGACCAACCCCCTCTTTTATTTATTTAAAAATTTTTATGTGTATGAGCTTATTGCCTGAATGTATGTAGGTGCACCCTCACCGTGCAATGCCTATGGAAGTCAAAAGAGGGTGTCAAATTCCCCTGGGACTGGAGTTAGAGATGGTTGTTAGCCACCATATGCATGCTGGGAATTGAACCCTGGTCCTCTGTAAGAGCAGCCAGGGCTCTTAAGCACTGAGCCATCTCTTCAGACCCTATTTATTTACTTATTTATTTGTTCATTTGTTGCTTGTTTGTGGGGAGTGCCATGGGTGGTTGTGGGTGTGCATGCCATAGCACATACCCGGGGGTCAGAGGACAGCCATAGCACATACCTGGGAGTCAGAGGACAGCCATAGCACATACCCGGGGGTCAGAGGACAGCCATAGCACATACCTGGGGATCAGAGGACAGCGTGTAGGAAATCAGTTCTCTCCTTCCACCATGAAGGATCAAACTGAGGTCTCCAGGCTTGGCAGCAAGCACCTTTACCTGCTGAGTCCTCTCAGTGGCCCAGATCGTGCTTTACAATGTGTCATGTGTGACTTTTCCTAAGGAAATATCTACTCCCCCTAAATAGGGTGCCGACCCACTAAAGTAAGGATTCTAGCCAAATCCACTCGGTGAAGCACTAGGTTTCTTGGGATTACTTGAGGGGGTGGGTGACTCAAGCAGCTGTATCACCCCAAAGTCCTATCCCAATGTGGGTGATGACTTGAGAAAGTTCCCCTGAAGTCAGCCTTTGTTTCCTGTATCTCTAGAATTCCCCAAGACCAGGCAAAGCTGGGGGGAGGGGAGGGGAGGGGAGGGTGGCATGTGAGCTGAAGGCCTCCACCCTCCCCAACAGCCATGGTCAGAATCTATTTTGTTGGCCTGGCTCCACCATGTGATCCCTGTCCATGCAGGTGACAGGCACCCTGTGCTTGGAGGACACACCAGCGAATCCACAGAGACAAGCGAGATCCCCAAGCTCAAGTGGAGTTCTTTACCATACACAAGTCGAGCCTTGTGCCGGGAGCTGGAGGGCCCCACAGCCAAAATATCATCTCCCTTCTGGAAGCCAGAAGAGTCAACGTGAAACCTAAAAGGGGAGAAGGGGCTGATGGCTCAGGTGCTAGAGTGCTTGCCTGACACACACAAAGCCTGGGTTCCATTCCCAGCACTTCGCAGCCTGGCTTGATGGTACATATACATATATATATAATCCCAGGACTGGTGAAGTAAGTAGAGGCAGGAGGATCAGAAGTTCAAGGTCATCCTTGGCCAGCCTGGACTGCAAACAAACAAGTCCCAGGACAGATGGAAGCCACTGAACAATGGTCTTACCCCCAGATACTCCCCCAATAGACCCCCTTCCAAGCACACACCCCACCCTCACCTTCAGTCTCCCACCTGGATCTTCAAACTGCACCTCTGTTCCTCCCTCTTGAACCCAGAACAACCAGTTATCCAAGGCTCATTCATGGATCAAGAACCTACAGAGCAATCACGGTGGACCAGGTAGGTGGGGACCAACAGGGATGAGGGTATAATCCAAGCCCTCATTGTTTGGTGGAGGTGGGCATTTCACAAGAGATGAAGCTGATTAAAATGACTAAGACAGCAGGGTGTGGTAGCGCACGCCTTTAATCCTAGCACTTGGGAGACAAAGGCAGGCGGTCCTCTGTGAGTTCAAGGCCAGCCTGGTCTACATAGCGAGTTCCAGGACAGCTGGAGCTACAGGGAGACCCTGTCTCAAAAAGACCAAAAAATAAAATAAAATGACCAAGATTGGGGGCTCTCCTCATGGACCACCAGATCTGCTGTGGGCTGCTCCTTCACAGGACTGGGTGGAGGGTCCCTCTGTGCAAAGAGGGGAGGCTGAGAGTCAGTCACCTCCTCACCAGGGCTGTCCCTACCACCTCTCTCCACAAGGGGGCGACACACCCAAGGGTGGGTGAAGAGGGAGGCAGGGCCTCCTTTTCTTCGCTCAGACTTGCATTGCCTGATGTAACATCTGGCTGGACCAAAGGCAGTTGTTAAACACCAGTGATTTCCTATAGGTCAAGCAAACACTGGGGCTGCTTAGTTTTCATCCATCTCCTTACTGGAATGTCAGCCCCACTGGGCAGGGATTTGGGTTGTTTGTTTTTTTGAGACAGGGTCTCCTTATAGCCCCAGTTTTCCTGGGACTCACTACGTAGACCAGGCTGGCCTTGATCTCACAGAGATCTATCTGCCTTTGCCTCCTGAGTGCTGGTGATTAAAGGCGTGCAACACCGTGCACCTGGTCTGGGCAGGGGTTTTTATCTGCCCCTCTTCTGTTATATTCCCCTACTCAGCTCAAACCCTGCCACAAAGTAGGCCTTCAATAAACTAGTGTGTGTGTGTGTGTGTGTGTGTGTGTGTGTGTGTGTGTGTGTCTCCAGGATTCAGCTAGGTTAACTGGCCAGCAGGGCCAGGTATTTGTGAGTAGGAGCTGACCAGGAGCTCTGTCATAAGATCAGAACAGAAGAGTCAAAGAACTGGGGAGAACTGGATCTGCTGACTGTCCCCTGAGAAGGAGCATCTGTTGAGGGGCTATGAGGTCCCAGGTACTGAGATTAGTGCTTCTCAGGTCATCTCTTTTATTGTTCTTCTCCCCTGTTGAAGGATTAGAACCCACCCCCATTATACAGATTATGAAACTGAGGCTTAGAGAAGTGAACTAGCTTGTCTGAGGCCACCCAGCTTAAGTCACAGAGTAGCATCTCATGAGTCTTTCTTCAGATACCCCTGCTTTCCCATAAACTTTGTTTCCTAGGATTTGAAGTAACAGAAGTGTAGGAATTTCTCAGAGCTGGGGCCAGAGACCTCTAGTTCCTTTGCTGTCCCCCCCACCCCAGGACCTAGATATGCCACAGTCTCTGCCTCCCAAGTGCTGGGACTAAAGACACCAGGCCATGATCTCTCCTTTAAAAAAGAATTTTGGTGTGGCCTTAAACATCCAAAAGGAAAGTATAACCAGAAATAAATAATTAGTAAGGCCTGAGAAATTGTACTTCAGGTATAAAACTTGAGATCTTAGTAAAAAGACAAAAAGTAAAAAAAAAAAAAAGAGCACTGTTGTTTTCCCTGTCAACCTGTCAATTCTTACTGGTAAGTGCAGCTACCCTGTGGCTGCCACTGCTTTTGCCATCCTTCACAGATGTGAGACACAACTTTTCAACCTTCCAATATGGACTGAAGACTCATGTCTCCCCAAGGATCTTCCAAACCTTCAGTGCCAGATGGGGACTGCTGAGACATCCAACTTGTGGACTGAGCTACTACTGGGTTTCAGCCTCTTCAGAGTATAGACTGCCATTGTTGGACTACCCAGGCTGTATCACGGAAACCAGTACAGGAAGATCAAGACAGGATGTGGTGCTTACTGGACCTCATTTGGTGACCATGGGAAGGAAAAACCCCAATGTGGAGCACAAGGGCAGAACCGATGGTGGTTTAGGCTTGCCAAGGAGGAGACTTCAAACATGACATCTTTCAGCCTAATAAAGAAAAAAAATCATAAGCTGAAGATGCTAAAACCTATGATTTATGATGCATATTGGAAGGAATAACAACAACAACAACAAGACTAGATGAAATGGTGAACTTCTGCTTGAAACAGTAAACTTATGAATCAAGAATTTTGAGAGAGACTGAGAAAAAGATGAAAAACATGTTTGGCAGAATGCATGAGCTCTGGTGGGGTGTGGGGGCAGGGAGGTGGGCATGGGTCTATATTTGATTTGAAATTTTGTATGGAAAAAATATAATAAAATAAATTAAAAGAAAAAAAGAATTTCGATTTACATGTTTGTGTGTGTGCCTGGTGTCTGTATGTGTACCATGTGAGTGCAGAAGCCCCATCAGTCAGAGGAGGGCATCAGAACCCATGAAACTGGAGTTCCAGGTGTCTGTGAGTTACATGACATGTGTGCCGGGAACAGAACTCAGGTTCTGTATAAGAGCAACAAGTGCTCTTAACTGTTGAGTCATCTCTCCAGCCCCTTTCCTTTTCTTAAGAATGTCTTTTCATTTTTTAAATGTGTGTGCGCATGCATGTGTGTGTGTGTGTGTGTGTGTGTGTGTATGCATGCATGTGTATTAGGTGTACTAGTCCATGTGGGGATACATGGAGGTCATAGGTTGACATTGGGTGTCTTCCTCATTCACTCTCCATATTATTTATTTATTTATTTTTGAGACGGAGTGTCCCTGTAGCCCCAGATGTCCTGGAACTCACTATGGAGACCAGGCTGGCCTCTATCTCATAGAGATGTGCCTGCCTCTGGCACCAGAGTGTTGGGATACTCCACCATGTCTGGCTATTATTAGTTTGGGGGGATTAATTTTTTAAATTATTTTTTATTTTATGTGTATGCGTGTATTGCCTACTTGGATGTAAGTGTGCCATGCAACGCCCGCAGAGGTCAGAAGAGGGCGTTGGAGTCTCCGGAACTAGAGTTACAGACAGTTGTTAGCTGCCATGTGGGTTCTGGGAAATGAACCTGGGTGCTCTGCAAGAGCAGCTAGTGCTCTTAACCGCTGAGCCATCTCTCCAGCCCCTATGGGTCTTACTATGTAGAACTGACTGGCCTGGAAGTTGATTGGAGACCAGAGTGACCTCAGACTCACAGAGGGCCACCGCCTCTGCTGGGGTGGAAAGCGCCTACTGCCGCACCTAGCTCCACTTTATTTTATTTTTAATTTTGTAAATTTTATTTATTTTGTATGTGTATGAGCATACTGTCTGCATGTAGGTCTGTGCACCTGTGTCGTGCAATGCCACGGAGGTCAGAAGAGGGCGTTGGATTCCCCTGGATTTGGAGTTAAAGACGGTTCTCAGCCGCCATGTGGGTGCTGGGGATCGAACCTGGGTCCTCTGCAAGAGCAGTCGACGCTCTTAACCGCTAGGCCATCTCTCCAGCTCCCCCACTTTATTTTTTGAGATGGGATCTTTTACTAACTTGGAGCTTGGCTGGCCAGTGACATCTCTCTTCTTTATGGAGGACTCAGGGCCAGTGGTGGACAGGGCGTGAGTTCTGTCGCACAGAGAAGGGAGTCCCTGTTTTCAGAGATAGATGGAGTGTGGGTGGCCTGTGGAGAGGGAAGTCTTTCATTCCAAGCTCCCAGAAGCTGCTGTGGATCCCAGCCTGGCAGAGGCTGACAGCCAGGTAGAGGGCACTAGGTAGACAGCCACTGCCCAGGCCCCTGATAGTTGTTGCTAGAGGTACAGACCAGGGAAGCAGACACCAGGTTTGAGAAACAGGCCTACCACCTCCTTAGTCCTATGTTGTCTTGAGCAAGTTACTTAACCTTTCTGGGCCTTGGTCTTCCCATCTGTTTAGGAGAATAGCAAATAGTATTGGGGCTGACCAAAGCAATCCTGACATGCAAGAGCTGCTGGGTCTCTCCAGGTAAGCAGAACAAAGCCAGCTTCCTTAAATCCACTCCTAAATGTCCTAATTCAGCTCAGACCTTCTGCTAAGTTCTTCCTAACTTCCTGTTCCCAGAGACCCACGACTTATGCTCCGCTCACATGCAGGAAGGAATAAGTTCAACTTGCTCACCATGGTACATTTGACTCATCAGTGGCTGGCAGCATTGAAAGACCCACTTCGCCGCCTATAAGGATTGCACTTTCCCTGTGCTGTGAATGACAGGCTCCTAAGACTTTAAATAGACAGTGGTCCCTGATATACAAAAAGGGATCAATTTGCCATTTTCTTACCATGGTACCAAGAGGATCCAAGCTCAGAAGCACTTTCCCAGGCTGGTGAGATGTGGGAATGATGTTTTCAATGGATGCTGAAAAGTGGTAGTCTCCCCCCATGAACTCTTGAGTCAGCCAGGTGACTGAACACCCAACGCCCAACGTGCACTGTGACTGTGACTAGCTCTGATGTTCCCCAGGTCAAGGGCATTGTATGTATTTTCCACTCAGATGGGTTTCTTTGAAAGACAAGAAATGCTAGACAGGACGTGGGGAAAGAGGAACACTTCTTCACAGCTGGTAGGAGTGTAAGCTGCTGCAGCCACTGTGGAAATTCTTCAGTGTGGAGGCTCTTCAAAAATTAAAACTAGAAGGACCATGTACCCCAGCTGTCCACTCCTGGGTGCACATCATAAGTCTGGACATGCAGAGATACGCTCAGCCACGTCGATGGCTGCTGTCTAGTCATAGTAGCCAGGAAGTAGCAGTCTAGATGTCCATCAACAGATGAAGGGTAAAGAAAGTGTGGTGCATGGATGGTGGAATCTTATACAGCCGCAAAGAAGAATGAAGTCAAGATAGTTGCAGGAAATGGATGGAGCTGGAAATCATTATGTGAAGTGAGATGACTCAGACCCAGAAAGACAAATGTTTCCCTCATATTATGATCCTAGATTTTAATTTGTGTGCGTGTGTGTACGTGCTTGCCTGTGTGTGTGTGTGTGTGTGTGTGTGTGTGTGTGTGTGTGTGTGTGGTGTTAGGTTGTAGGTCACAATACTAGAAAGAGGACTATGAAACAGGAAGAGATCTTTTCTTTTTCTTTTCTATTTTTTCTTGTTATTATTTTTAGACAGGGTCTCCCTGTAGCCCTAGCTGGCCTGGAACTCTATTTAGACCAGGCTAGCTCAGACTCGGAAAGATCCACCTGCCTCTGCTTCTTGAGTGCTGGGATTAAAGGTGTCCACCATTATGCCCAGCAGAAGAAGCAACAGAGAGAGAGAGAGAGAGAGAGAGAGAGAGAGAGCCTAGAATACATTGACACAAAAGAGGAAAGGGCATAGTGGAGCTGAGGAAGGGGTCCAGAGTGGGGATTGAGGGGGACGGGGGGGACATAGAGAATGAAGAACACAGGATGTATGATATATGACATGCCAGAATGAAACCCATTACTTTATTTTGTTTTGTTTTGTTTTGTCTTTTTGAGACAGGGTCTCCCTGTCGCCCCAGCTGTCCTGGAACTCATTCTGTAGACCAGGCTGGCCTTGAACTCACAAAGATCCACCTGCCTCTGCCTCCCGAGTGCTAGGATTAGAGGCGTGCACCACCACCCCTAGCTAAAACCCATTACTTTGTATGCTAATATTAAAAACTTTAGTGAAGGCTGGGTGTGCTGTTACACACCTTGAATTCCAGCACTGAGGCAGGTGGTCTCTATGAATTCAAGGCCAGCCTAGTCTACATAGTGAGTTCTAGGTCAGCTAGGGCTGCACAGTGAGATCCTGTCTCAAAAAAAAAAAAAAGGCTGGAGAGATTGCTCAGTGGTTAAAGCACTGGTTGTTCTGGCTGCTCTTCCAGAAGACCTGGGCTTGAATTCTAGCACCCGCAGGGCAGTTAACAACCATTCACAACTCCAGTTCCAGGGGATCCAATGTTCTCTTCTGTCTTACACAGGACAGAAGATGAACCCCAGAAGGCAAGGAACCCCAGGGTAGCTCTCACTGCCCAGGGTGCCATCCGCACAGCACAGCTGGCCACTACGCATGCCTCTGCATGACATGGATGCACTTATACACACACAGGCATGACAGTCACACATATAAAGAAAAAGAAATAAGTCAAAAACATTAAGAAATTAATTTATATTTTTTGGATGTATGATTGTTTTGCCTGCATGTATGTAAGTGTACCGCATATAGGCAATGCCCTCAGAGGCCAGAAGAGGGTATTGGATTCCCTGGAAATGATTACAGATGGTTCTTGGTGACCCCTTCCCATTCCTCCTCCTCCTCCTCCCCCTCCAGTGACTCCCCTGACTGGATGTAGGTGCTGGGAATTGAACTCAGATCTTGTGCAAGAGCAATCATTGAGCTATCTCTCCAGCCCTATCTAAAAACTTAAAAAAAAAACTCATAAAATTAAAATTAAAAAGTAATCAGGAAAAATGGCATGTTTGTCTGGAATTTACCTCAGAAGCTGAGGAACACCTGCACTAGTCACACCTGTCACCAAGTTTTACAAGGACACTGAAGCCAAAGAAGGGCCAGGACTTTGGCTCCAAGTCTCACAGAGGGAGCTGGAACCGGAACTCAGCTCTCCTCCAAAGTTGTTCTCCTGACCTTCTGCCTCCACCTTGACAAGACAGAAACCAAACAGGACACTGAGGAAGCACCCAGGTAAGAGCAACTGAAGGGCTTTGGGGCATGGAGAGAAGAGCCTGGGTACCTGGGATGTCCTTGGTGACCCCTTCCTCTCCCTCCTCTCCCTCCTCCTCCTCCTCCTCCTCCTCCTCCTCCTCCTCCTCCTCCTCCGTCCGTTTCCTCCCCCCCAGTGACTCCCCTGACTGGATTGGAGATGCTTCCTTCTGAAAATGCCGAGCTGCTGAGTAAACACAGGCCCAGCAAGGCCACGATGATGGTCATTGTCTGAGGCCTGAGTCACTTCCTGACCCTTGCTCAAGAGGAGAGGCATGCGTAGTGGCCAGCTGTGCTGTGAGGATGGCACCCTGGGCAATGAGAGCTACCCTAGGGTTCCTTGCCTTCTGGGGTTCATCTCTATCCCTTTCCCTACCCTTGACCCAGAAGGAAACCTGTGTCTAAGGTCAGCTTTTTCTTCTTCTTTTTTTTTTTTTTTCATGTCTAAGGTCAGCTTTTTCTTTTTTTTTTTTCACGTTTTTAAAATTTTTTATTTTTGTATGTGTACGAATGTACTGTCTGCATGTAGGTCTGTGCACCCGTGTCATGCAATGCCGCGGAGGTCAGAAGAGGGTGTCGGATTCCCCTGAAACTGGAATTCTCCTGGAATTGGAGTTACAGACAGTTCTCAGCCGCCATGTGGGTGCTGGGGATAGAACCCGGGTCCTCTGCAAGAGCAGTTGGTGCTCTTAACCGCTAGGCTATCTCTCCAGTCCTAAGGTCAGCTTTTCCTTGCCTGTGTCCTGTCCTAGAGGCTAGCCTCCAGAATCAGCCCCCAACTTCACAATCAGGCACCACCAACCCCAAGGATCTCAAATTCCTGGGTGATCTCAGAAATGTCTCCTCTTCCTTTGTCTTCCCACAATGAAGAGGATGGGGCAGGACAAAGATAGAGACGCAGCCTTCAGATGTGGGCAAGGCAGATTCTTAAAGCAGCTCAGAGTCTCGCAGGAGAGAGCTGGGATTCCAAGACTGGCTAGGCCAGCTTCCTGATCCAGCTCTGCTCATCTCCAGCCTGTGTGACCTTTGGCTAATTACTTATCCCCTCTGTGCCTCACTCCATCACCTCTCAGGTGAGGATAATCATGTTACTGACTCACCAGCCTCCTGCCCTGGAGTGCAGTATTTAAAATACACTAATGGCCAGCACATGGCATGCATGTATGTTTATTAGATATTGTTTCTTCATATCTACTGCGGTGAGTCTCTCCTACTTAACATCTGCATTAATATCCTACAATGTTTCTAAGAATAAGACAGAAGCCCCGCCCACCATGGCTTTCCTCTCCCACTGCCAAATGATCCACAGGCTGGGTGGGAGGGGCTGCTGTACAAAGTTTGGGGTCTGCAGACCCCCTTGGGGGTCTCCCAGCTAGCAGGCTCCTCTGCTGCAAACACACCGTCTCTCTTCATAAATGAAGCAATGGTCCCCGCTCCCTTCACAGTTTCATACCCTGGCCAGAGAGGGCGGGACACATCAGGGCACCACAGCACTGTTCCTCAGGGAAGACTTGGGACTGAGTTCAAGAATAGAAGTCACCCTGGGACCCAGCAGTCCACAGGTGGTGTGTGGCTCTGCTTGCCACTCTCCTCATGGGCCTTGGAAATTGAGCAAAAAACTGTATTTGAAACTGGAAATTTACTCCAGAGGTAGAGGTGGGAGGGATTTCAAGTTCAAGACCAGCCTGGGCTAAGTAGAGAGATTGTCTAGAAAAGCAAAAGCTTCTGCTCAAAACAGTCAACTTCCTCATGGAGAATATTGAGAAAGAGATGAATAGCATGTTTGGAGAATGCATGAGCTCTGGTGGGGTGGGGGAATGGGAGGGGGCACGGGTCTAGATTTGATAAAAAAATAAAAATAAATTTATGTGAAAAAAAAATAAATAATAAAAAACTCATTAAAAAAATAAATAAAGGCATGTGTTTTAACCACCCCCCAAAAAAGAAAAGCAAAATCAACAAGGCAAAACTAACATAGAAGCTCCCCTAGAAATCTGAATCTTTGTAGACACTTGGTATCACAGAACTCGCTGCTATTAATTCTGGGTATAACACTGCTGTTGGAGGTTTTCTTTTTTCTTCAATACTTATCTTTTAGGGAGACCAGCCATCATGGATGAAGCCATAGGACGTCTAGGTTTTACTTCAGAATGATGAATGAAGAGGAATGATTATTGGGTTGGGAGCATGTGTGTGTGTGTGTGTGTGAGAGAGAGAGAGAGAGAGAGAGAGAGAGAGAGAGAGAGAGAGAGAGAGACAGCAGGTGTCTGAGGAGGCCAGAAGAGGACATCAGATCTCCTGGAGCTGGAGTTACAGGCAGTTATGAGCCACCTGAGTGTAGGTGCAAGGAACTCTGCAAGAGGCACACACACTCTTAACTGCTGTTTATTTATTTACTTAGTTTTAGATTTTATTTTTGCTTTTTTTGAGACAAAGTCTCTCAGTGTAGCCCTTACTGGCCTGGAACTCACAGATACTTCTGCTGGGACTAAAGACATGCCCCACCATGCTCAGCTTAGATTTTATTTTCAGTAATATCTGCACATGAGCGTGAACAAGGTTGTAGATGTCTGGTGCACATTCTTTTCTGTTTGTTGGTTGGCTGTCTGTTACAGTGCACACTCTTAACTGATGCTTGCTTATTTATTTATTTATTTTTAGATTTTATTTTATTTTTCTTTTGTTAGAGACAAGGTCTCTCTACATAGCCCTGGCTTGCCTGGAACTTGCTATATAGACCAGGCTGGCCCAAGAACTCACAGAGATCCTCCTGCTGGGACTAAAGAAATGCCCCACCATGCCCAGCTGATTTTATTTCTATCGTGTGTGTGTGTGTGTGTGTGTGTGTGTGTGCACATAAGAGCTTAGGTGCCTGTAGAGGCCAGAAGAGGGCATCAGATCACCTAGGGCTAGAGTTACCTGTCATTGTGAGCCACGTGTGCATGCTGGGGTGAAACGGGTCTTCCGGAAGAAGAGGATGTGTTCTTACCCACTGAGCCATCTCTCCAGCACCAACAACTGTTTGAGATGTTCTCATTATGCAGCCTATGTGGGACTCCAACTTGCTTTATAGACAAGGATGACAGTGAATTCTTGAGCCTTCTGCCTCATCTGGTAAATTGGGGGCTGGGTTACAGGAGTGTGCCACCATGCCTGGCCTAATTATATTTTCTTTTCTTTTCCTTCCTTCCTTCCTTCCTTCCTTCCTTCCTTCCTTCTTCCCTCCCTCCCTTCCTTCTTTTCTTCTCTTCCTCCCTCCCTCCTTTCCTCTCTCTCTCCCTCTTCTTTCTTTCCCTCCCTCCTTCCCTTCTTCCTCCTCCTGTTCCTGTTCCTCCTCCTCTCTCTGTCTCTGCCAGTTTCTGCGGCCCTCACTCTTCCTCCTTCCCACTCTTCCCCTCTCCCTCTCCAGGGCCTCACTCTCTAGCCCAGCCACGGCTGATCTTGAATTCACCATGTACTGAGCTGGTCTCCAATCCTCCTGCCTCGGCCTCCCCACTGCAGAGATTATAGGCAGGAGCCACTATGCCCCGCACTTATGGAGTTTTATTTTTCCAAAAACTGTCTTCAAAACTCCCAGGAGTTCTTCCTACCGAGGCCCAGGCTGCTAGGAGCTAGGAACCCTAGGGGCACCCGACTCTGCAGAGCACCCAGCACCTGCAGCAGGTGGCTGGTCCCGCCAGGGCCACCTCCAGGGGACTGGGCGGGGTCTGCCGGGGGCAGGCCGGGGCGGGACGTACCTGGGCGAGGCGGCAGGTGCACCGCCCCGACGGGGGAGGAGCGGGCGCGGGCGGGCGGGGACCGCGGCGGGACACCCGGGCTGGGAGCCCGCGGGCGGCCACCGCAGCCACCGCGCTGGGCCGCCGAGACAGGGTGCGGGATGAGCCTCACCCGGAAAAAGGGCTTCTACAAGCAGGACGTGAACAAGACGGCCTGGGAGCTGCCCAAGACCTACCTGGCCCCGACGCACGTCGGCAGCGGCGCCTACGGCGCAGTGTGGTGAGACCCGGAGCCTGGGGAGGAGGCTAGACCGGGAAGCAGAGGCGCCTCGGACCACCCGGGGGCGCAGGCTCTCTTTGTTCGCCGGGTGGCAGTGGGGTCCCTGTGGCCTGGGTTGCTACTGGATCTGTAACTAATCTCAGAGTTTCTGGGACAAATCCTGCGGTCGCAGATGAGGCCCCAAGAAGGGAACTTGCCAAATTGCAGAGTGGCGCGCCTGGCCTGCCCTGCATCCTGTGGGCAGGACTGTTCTTGCTCCTGGTCCCCGTCCCTTTCTTGGCCTCTCGCCACACTGTGCGGGTCCTCACATTCCAGGTGTTGGGCAGCTATTGCTAGCCTGGCCTGCTGGCCGAGAATGTGACTGCAGGGTAAGGAGTAGCTTGGGACAACCCCAGGAGGGGTCCAGAGCCTGGGCACTTTGCGCCGCCCCTCCCCCTCACCTACCTGTGGCCCCGCAGCTCGGCCATTGACAAGCGGTCAGGGGAGAAGGTGGCCATCAAGAAGCTAAGCCGGCCCTTCCAGTCGGAGATCTTCGCCAAGCGTGCCTATCGTGAGCTCCTGTTGCTCAAACACATGCACCATGACAATGTAAGCTGAGGCAGGGGCATGTCACTGTTGGGGAGCAGGGGGCAGGGAGGGAGGAAATTAAGATGGGGCTTGTAGGGCCCTAGAGTGCAGAGCCAGAAGGAATCTTCCCGCTCTTTGAACCCTGGCTTCTTAGATCATTAGTCTAAGGAGAAGATGCTAGGACCTGCCTCTTTTCCCAGAAGTACAGGTTGCTCCATTGCGATGAGGAAGTTGGCACAGGGGAACCTTTTAATTTGTTCTGTAAAAACTGTCAGGGCTGGGACTGGGCTCCTGAACAACTGTTGTTTCCACTTGTGACTCTGATAACAACAACTGATACTTACTGAGCATGTAATATATGCCAGGTGCTAACTTATATAATCCTTTCCATAACACAGGCAGTAAATACCAGTGCCCTTTGGAGCAGATGGGGGAAACTGAGGCACAGAAAGTCTCCAGGTTATGTGTTTAGTCAGCAGCAGAGCTGGGATTTGAACTCAGGGCAGGCAGGCACCAGGCCTGAGTGCCTATTAGACCATCCTGTCTGATAGAAATAGCCAGAATAGGGGCTGGAGAGATGGCCTAGCGGTTAAGAGTGCCGACCGCTCTTGCAGAGGACCCGGGTTCGATCCCCAGCACCCACATGGCGGCCGAGAACCGTCTGAAACTCCAATTCCAGGAGAACTCCAGTTCCAGGGGAATCCGATACCCTCTTCTGACCTCCGCGGCGTTGCACAACACGGGTGCACAGACTTGCATGCAGACAGTACATTCATACACATACAGAAATAAATAAAATTAATTAAAAAAAATTAAAAAAAAAAAAAAAGAAATAGCCAGCAACCTAGCTCTGGGCCAGGCAGAGCAGCAGAGCTGATTTGAATAGTGATTTCAAAATGTTATGCAAGCTGCAAGGCCTGAATCCTTGCAGCCAACCTCTCCCCAGCCTCTTCCAGGTCTGGAGAGCTTACCTCTAGGTCTGAACCAGCCTGTGACAGGAAAGGACAGATATGGTAGGAGACCCAAGGTGCCCTGCAGGGAGCCTGGGGACTGGAGGGCCCTTCCGGGTCTTTCCCCTTTCTCCTTTGATCCTTGTGATTTTGAGTTGGGTCGTTCTGCACATGGATTCGGCTGCAGTTGGACACGCCCTGTTGCCCTCAGCTGAAGCCCCCACTGGATGTAGCCCTGGGTGGCTGAGGTCCTGGGAAGAGTGGCAGTGACACCCAGCCTCACTTGGTGACCCTTTCCCCAGGTCATCGGACTCCTGGATGTCTTCACCCCTGCCTCCTCCCTACGCAACTTCCACGATTTGTGAGTCGGGCTGCACTGGGTTTGGGGCATTGGCAAGTCTTAATGGCTGCTGGGGAATACTTTGGAGGAGGGTAGCTTTCCTCTTCTAAGGGCAAGGATAGAGGGAGGGAGGTCCTCACAAGGTCCATGTTCTGGATCTCAGGCTACTTCAGGCTTTTTTCTAGCAGGAAGCGAAGATTCATAACCCTGGCTGATGGGGTTTGGCAGTCACAAACAACCAGAATATTTAGTTGCACCACGTCAGGTTTTGCTGGCGCGTGTTGGGACAAAGCAGTCTATTCAGATTACAAAGAAATTCAGGGTGTGAATATGGATCAGCAGCTGCTTAGATCAAGCTTCCAGTCCTACCTCAGTTCCCTAGAAGTTGTGGACATGTTGTGTTGTTGGGTTGTGTTGTGTTTAGACAAGGTCTCGGGTTTCAAAGACTCACTATGTAGCCAAGGATGACTTTGAACTTTTTTTTTTTTTTTTTTTTTTGTATGAATGTACTGTCTGCATGTAGGTTTGAGCACCCGTGTTGTGCAATGTCGCGGAAGTCAAAAGAGGGCGTCGGTTTCCCCTGGAACTGGAGTTAAAGACGGTTCTCAGCCGCCATGTAGATGCTGGGGATTGAACCCGGGTCCTCTGCAAGAGCAGTCAGCACTCTTAACCGCTAGGCCATCTCTCCAGCCCCGACTTTGAACTTCTTAAAAATGGTTTTTTATGGGACTGGAGAGATAGCCTAGCGGTTAAGAGCACCGACGCTCTTGCAGAGGACCCGGGTTCGATCCCCAGCACCCACATGGCGGCTAACAACCGTCTGTAACTCCAATTCCAGGAGAACTCCAGTTCCAGGGGAATCCGACACCCTCTTCTGACCTCCGCCGCATTGCACGACACGGGTGCACAGACCTACATGCAGACAGTACATTCATACACATACAAAGATAAATAATAATAATAAAAAAAATGGTTTTTTATTTATTTATTTTTATTTTGTGTGTGTTTTGCCTGCATATATGTAAGCGCACTCATGTTGTGCAATGCCGGCAGAGGCCAGAAGAGAATCCCCTGGAGCTAGAGGTATGGATGGTTGTTAGCTGCCCGGTAGGTGCTGGGAACCAACCCAGGGTCCTCTGTAAGAGCAGCCAGTGCTCTTAATTGCTGAGCCATTTCTTCAGCTCCAACCTTGAACTTCTGATCTCTTACCTCTACCTCCCAAGTACTAGGATTACAAGCATGTGATGCGGTGCTGGGAATTAAACCCGAGGCTTTGTGAATGCTTGGCAAGCACTCTGCCAACCACATCCACAGCTCACTGGCCATGGAGGTTTAAGCAGGGTAGTGGTGTCGCTGTCTTTGGGTCAGATTTGGGGGATGCACACAGCAGCTATGAGAAGGGAGCAGGGGGCACTTCTGGGGAGAACAGACAATGTTCAAGACCCAGTCTTGGATACAGTGTAAGATATGGATGGCAGAATTGAGACCCATTTTCAAGGCAGGACTAACAGGCTCTCTTGCATCCATTTGGATGCAGTGGCTGAGTGAGCTTGGCATAGATGGGGAGATGCCTGAGTTCCTGCTTGGAATCCAAGGAGGGAAAACAGACCTTGAGGGAAAGATAAGCACACTCCACCTTTATCCTTGACTTGTATAGAGCTTAAAACACTCAGGAGCCGGGCATGGTGGCGCACACCTTTAATCCTAGCACTAGGGAGGCAGAGGCAGGCGGATCTTTGAGTTCAAGGCCAGCCTGGTCTACAGAGTGAGTTCCAGGTCAGCTGGGGCTACAGGGAGACACTGTCTGGAAAAGACAAAAAAAAAAAGGGGGGGGGGAGCCTGGAGAGATGGCCTAGCAGTTAAGAGCGCCGACTGCTCTTGCAGAGAACCCGGGTTCGATCCCCAGCACCCACATGGCGGCTGAGAACCATCTTTAACTCCAGTTCCAGGGGAATCCGACACCCTCTTCTGACCTCCATGGCATTGCATGGCACGGGTGCACAAACCTACATGCAGACAGTACACTCATACACACTTAAAAAAAAAACAAAAAACCTCAGGCGACGAGGCAGCATCAAGATTGGACTAGGGCTGGACCATTTCCCATATATGATAGCCGAAGCCTGGGAACTGATTATGGTAAAGTGCAATACAGTAATGTAGATCCAAACTCCACTTTACCAAGAAGGTACGAAGGGTGAGCAGATGGAAAGAGGAGGGGCTGGCAGACAATTGTGAAGGAGCTCTGGATGCAGAACAAACAGGAAGAAAGGGAGTCATAGTGTGTTTGTGGGGTTGTCATTGGTGACCCTGAGTCCAGCACTTCAGCTGTAGGACAGAGACAGAAACCAGGTGTGACAGTATGTGAAGATTGTAGAGAGAGTGAGTAAGGTCAGCTGTTTTTCCAAGAGAGGAGAGGCAGCAATAGCTTAAAGATTTATATTATTTTTCTTTGTTTTTCTTTTTTTATATTATTTTTCAAGTGTGTGTGTGTGTGTGTGTGTGTGTGTGTGTGTGTATGTATGTATGTGTGAGTGTGGTACCCACAGAGGCTGAAAGAGGCCATCAGATTCCTCTGGAGCTGGAGTAACATGCAGCTGTGCGTTGTCAGATATGGGTTCTGAGAACTCGGGTCCTCTGCAAGAACAGCGAGTGTTCTTAAATACTAAGCCCGAGCCATCTTCCCAGCTTAAAGAAGCACAGTGCTAGGAGAGATGGCTCAGTGGTTAAGAGCACTGAGTATTCTTGTAGAGGACTGAGGTTCGTTTCCTAGCATCTATGTGGTGGCTAACAACTGTCTGTAACTAAAGGTGTGACCTCCATGGCATTGTGTGACAGGGATACACACACATGCAGGCAAAACACTCATACACATACAATTTTTAAAAAATTAAAAAATGAAGCAGCAAAGTACTGGGCAAAGGTTGCGCATGCCTGTAATCCCAGCACTCAGGAGCTTGGGGCGGGAGGGCCATGAGCTCTAGGCCAGTCTGGCCTGAGTTGTGTTTCCTCCGCCACAACAAAGCAGAGTCAAGGCAAAGTGGCTCCAAGTTTGTAAACCAGAAGAGAGGGTCAGGGTCCAGGCAGAGGAGAAGGACACAGGAGAGGGTTGCACATGGATCGAGGTTCGAGGGGATGAGGAGTACTGTCAGGGAGAGGGCAGTTTCATAAGCTCAGAGGCTTGTAGGAGTGGTCTCCACCATAGCCTTTTTTCCCCACAGATATTCCTTGTAGGGGCTGGGGATGCAGCTCAGTTGGTAGAGTGCGTACATGAAGTCCTGGGCTCAGTTCCCAGCACCGCATAAAAACTGGGTGTGCTGGTGCATGCCAGTCATCCCAGCTGGGAAGTGAAGGATGGAGGGTCAGAAGAAGTTCAAGGTCACCCTCAGCTGTATAAGTAAGTCAGAAGTCAGCTTGGGCTACCCAACACTCGGGAGGCAGAGCCAGGCAGATCTCTGTGAGTTCTAGGCCAGCCTGGTCTACATGGTGAGTTCCAGGCCAGCTGGGACTACAGGGAGACCCTATCTCAAAAAGACTGAAAAGGGGGCTGGAGAGACGGCTCAGATGTTGAGAGCGCTGGCTGCTCTTACAGAAGACCTGGGTTTGAGTCACAGCACCCACATGGTGGCTGACAATCATCCATAACTGTAAAAATTCATACATATATATATACTTTTAAATTAAAATATTTTTATTTCTTATTTTAATTTTTTATTTTATTTGTGTGTATGAGTGTATTGCCTGCATGTATGTAAGTGTACCTGTGTCAGGCAATGCATTTGAAGGTCAGAAGAGGGTGTTAGGTTCCCCTGGAACTGGAATTAACAGATGTTAGCCACCATGTGGGTGCGGGAACTGAACCCTGGTCCTCTGCAAGAGCAGCCAGTGCTCTTAATCAGTCAGCCATCTCCCCATCCCCGAATTTTTTTAGTTTATGTATATGAGTGTTTTGCCTGTATGTATGTAAGTGCACCCTGGCATGGAATGCCTACAGAGGGCAGAAGAAATTGTCAGATTCCCCTGGAACTGGAACTACCAGTTAACCACCATGTGGGTGCTGGGAACCAAACCCAGGTCCTCTGCAAGAGCAGCCAGTGCTCCTAACCACTGAGCCACTCTTCTAGTCCTCCCCCCTCCTCCTCTTTTATTTTTCTATAATCTATTACTTTTTGTCCTGGACTTTGCCGTTACCACCTTGAGTCACAGTTCCATGTTCCTGACCTTGGCCTGTTTTGTAGTCTCATTTGAGTGTGTAATAGCACAGGTACCTTCTGCCCCTCTGAAGATTGTTCTCTTGTTTCCTGGAACAAAGGGCAGACATTTTGTGATTAGCGGAGCTGGCTTAGCTGGGCGTGACTCTCTAAGGGAAGAACATTTGGATAGAAGCAGACAGGAAGGAAAGACAGATGCTTCTCGATCATAGCTGTGGGCTGCTGTGGGTGTGGAGGAGGGCACGGAGAGGGCAACTTTGTAGAGTGTGAGCACAGAGCCATGTGGGTTTCCTGAGTGCACTCTACTGCCGGTTCCTGCTCACTCTGAGCTCTGCCAACCAGGCTGCTGTGGCAGGAGCCTCAGGAGCCAGGCGCACCTGGCTGGGTGGGGCTGTATCTGTATATATTCTTTCGTTTATTTTGTTTTGTGTGTGTGTGTGTGTGTTTGTGTGTGGCTGCATGTATGTATGCAGGTACACTTGCATTCATGTGTGTGCATGTGGAGGTCAGAGGTCAATCTCACTTAGTTCTTGGGCATCATCTGCCTTGTTTTTTTCTTTCTTTCTTTACGTGTGTGTGGCTACATAAATTATGCACACCACATGCACGAAGATGTCCTTGGAGGCCAGAGGAGAGCATTGGATCTCCCTAGAACTGGAGTAACAGGTGGCTGGGAGCTGCCTGACATGGGTGTTGGGAACAGAACCCAGGTCCTGTGCGAGAGCAATAAGTCCTCTTAACTGTGGGGCCATCTTTCCAGCCCCACACCTTGTGTTTTTTTTGTGTTTTTATTTTCTGGGTTTTTTTAAATTAATTAATTTTTTTCAACAGGGTCTCTCTGTAGCCCGAACTGGCCTGAACTTGACCATGCTAGCCTTGATCCCACACAGATCTACCTGCCTCTGCCTCCAAAGGGCTGGGATTAAGGCGTGCAGCAATGGCCAGCTCTCACAGCTTGTTTTGGGGGCAGGGTTTCTCCCTGGCCTGGAGCGTGCTGATTAGGCTAGGTTGGCTGGCCAGTGAGCCCAGGGGTCCCCCCGTGTCCCCGTTTCCAGCCCTGGGGTACCAGTGAACCCTATCACACCCAGCTTTTACATGTGGGTTCTCCACATGCACGCAAACACTTTACTGAGTGGACTGTCTCCCCAGCCTCTGGGAGTTTTGTTGTTGTTTTTTGCCTGCATGTGTGTAAGTGCACCAAGGTCAAGCAGTGCCTGTGGAAGACAAAAGCGGTAACTTTTTTTTTTTTTTTAATTTTATTTATTTCTGTATGTGTATGAATGTACTGTCTGCATGCAGGTTTGTGCACCCGTGTCATGCAATGCCATGGAGGTCAGAAGAGGGCGTCAGACTCCCCTGGAACTGGAGTTCTCCTGGAATTGGAGTTTCGGATGGTTCTCAGTCGCCATGTGGGTCCTGGGGATCGAATCCAGGTCCTCTGCAAGAGCAGTTGGCGCTCTTAACCTCTAGGCCATCTCTCCAGCCCAAAAGCGGTAACTCTTGAACTGGAGTTACAGATGATTGTTAGTCACCATGTGGGTGCTGGGAACTGAACTCAGGTCCTCTGCAAGAGCAGCCAGAGCTTTTAACCACTAAGCCATCTCTCTAGCCCATTGTTTTCGTTTTTGAAACAGGGTTTTACCGTATAGCCCAGCCTGGCCTGGAACTTTTTTTTTTTTTTTGGAACTTTCTATGTAACTCAAGTTGGCCTTGAACTCTAGGCAATCCTCCTGCCTCAGCTCTCCAAGTGTTTTGGGGGTTACAGGTGCGAGCTATCCCACCTGGCTTTTTCTTACACCTTCCTGTCTGGTGTTATCTCCCAGGCTCCTCTTCATTCCCACTGCCATCCTTTCCTGTCTGAGGGGGCACCTGGGTCTGGGTGGGGTGGGGACTGTGCTCAGAAGCCCTGTACCTTCCAGCTACCTGGTGATGCCCTTCATGCAGACAGACCTGCAGAAGATCATGGGGACGGAATTCAGTGAGGATAAGGTCCAGTACCTGGTATACCAGATGCTCAAAGGTCTAAAGGTGGGTGGGGCCTGGCACATGGCTGAGTGCTGCTTGGGGGTGGGCAGAGGAGGGTTTGATGCTGGGGAGGAGGGGGTCACTGATTTACCCTTCTCCCCCCTCCCTCTCCCTCTCAGTATATCCACTCAGCTGGAGTTGTCCATAGGGTAAGTGCTTTCTTTGCCATGGTATTCGTGGACCCCTTATCAACCCCCAGGGAAGGGGTAGAGGGACTGGGTGCTCTGGCACCCAGGGAGTCGAAGCAGCAGAGGGAACATGGGCTGTGGGGGTTTCAGCCTTGGATGAGCAATACTTATGTGGAAGAATGCCTGTGCTTTAGGGAACGTTCTGGAGAGTTGCTACTTAGAGAGCCCTGAATTGGCACTTAAGGCTTGAAGAGAGGAACATTGCAGAGCTGGAAGGGGCCCTAGAGGATGCAGAATCCAAATCCAGTTTACACATAAGAAAACTGAGGCCCAGAGGGGAAGTGGTTTTACTGCAGTCACAGTGCTGGGTGGTGGTAGATACTGAACCACTTGCTGGCTCTGCCTCAGCCTGGTGTTCCCTCTCTGTCCTCCCTCCCAGGACCTGAAGCCAGGGAACCTGGCAGTGAACGAGGACTGTGAGCTGAAGGTGAGAGGATTGCAGCAGGCCCCACTTGGAGGGTGGCATATGGAGGGGTGGATGGGGTGGGGTAGGGCCTGTCCTGCAGAGCCCCTCTCCTCAGCCAGCTCCTTCTCCCTGTGTCCCTCGAGCCATAGATCCTGGATTTTGGGCTGGCACGCCATGCGGATGCAGAGATGACTGGCTATGTAGTGACCCGCTGGTACCGTGCCCCTGAAGTGATTCTCAGCTGGATGCATTACAATCAGACTGGTCAGTACCCAGCTTCCCAAGATGGGGCCCAGGGGACCTGCTGTAGAGCATGGGCAGAACGACTGTGTGCAGGGTCCAGTCAGACAGTCCTGGTGATGTCCCTTCTCCCTTGCAGTGGACATCTGGTCTGTCGGATGTATCATGGCAGAGATGCTGACAGGAAAGACTCTATTCAAGGGAAAGGACTGTATCCTTTGCTGGAAGCGGACGCTGTGTCCATCTGGGTAACCATTCCTTCAGTAACACTATATTTAAACAACCATTTCTCAGTGTGGCAGTGAAACAGGCTCCTTGAAGTAATTAACTAGTTAATTAATTAACTAAGTAAGTAATTAATTAATTGAGACAGGATCTCATAGCGTAGCCCTGGCTGATCTGGAACTTACTAAGTAGTCCAGGCTGGCCTTAACTCACAGATATCCACCTGCCTCTGTCTCCCCAAGTGCTGGGATTAAAGGTGTATGCCACCATGCCTGGCTTATTTTAGTTTTTATTTAAATATTTTAAAGAATTTTTTTTTTTTGCTTTTATTTTGTGTGTATCAGTGTTTTGCCTTCATGTATGTAAGCGCACCTTATATATGCAGTGCCTGGGAATGCCAGAAGAGGGCGACAGATCCCTTGGAATAGGAGTTACAGATGGTTGTGAGCTGTGGGTGCTGAGAACTGAACCTTTGGTTCTCTGGAAGAGCAGAAGTGCTCTTAACCATTGAGCTACCTACCCAGGTCCATTATGTTTTGTTTTAAAACAGGGTCTCATATGTCACAAAGGTAACCAAGGATGACCTTGAAGTCCTGGTTCCCCTGCATCCACCTTCCAAGTGCTAGGATTACAGATGAGTGTCACCACACTTGGTCTGTACATTGCTGGGGATGGAACCCAGGGCTTCATGCAGGCTAGGCAAATACTCTACCAGCTCAGCCCTGGCCTCTAGAATGGTTTTAAAATACAGACAATAGGGGCTGGAGAGATGCCCTAGCAGTTAAGAGCACCGACCGCTCTTGCAGAGGACCCGGGTTCGATCCCCAGCACCCACATGGTGGCTGAGAACCATCTTTAACTCCAGTTCCAGGGGAATCTGACGCTCTCTTCTGACCTCCGCGGCATCGCGACATGGGTGCACAGACCTACATGCAGACAGTACATTCATACACATACAAAATAAAATAAAATATTAAAAAAAATACAGACAATAGGAGCTGGGTGTGGTGGAACATGCCTTCAGTCCCAGCACTCAGGAGACAGACAGGTGGGTATCTGTGAGATCAAGGCCAGCCTGATCTACATAATGCATTCCAGGCTAGCTGAGTCTACAAGGAGACGTTGTCTCAAAAAGCCCCCCCCCAAAAACCCAAAACCAACAACAACAACAACAACAACAACAAACCCCAAACCAGATAACTAAAATGATAGAAATGAGGTCTTACTGACCTCACTGCCATCAGAAAGCCCCCTACATGCTGCTGGGCACTCTGCTGGGCTATGCAGGTGTTTGGTGATGAGATGAAGGGTCTCAGAAGAGAGAATGGGGTGGGTGGGTGCCAGGAAGGGCACATCCTGGGCAGCCAACTCCTGATCCGAGATGTTGGGATCCCCCCAGAGATCTGCCCCAACTGTCCCAAGAACAAACTATGGTCTGAAGCCAGGCTTCACTGCAAAGCCTGTTCGAAGGACAGTGGGTGTGGGGAGGGCAGGCTCGGAACACTGCAGAGAGCAGAGCTGTGCCTTAACTGGCTGCCAAGACCTGGACCAGCTGACCCAGATTCTGAAAGTGACCGGGGTGCCTGGTGCTGAGTTTGTGCAGAAGCTCAACGACAAGGCGGTGAGCGTGGCACCTTCCTGCGGGTGCCTTCCACCTCTGCCCTGGAGAGCCTTCTCGCTCTCATTCCAGCTTGGACCCCAAGCCAGAGCCCAAAAGGTTCCATGCTCTTCTGTCTTCCAGGCCAAATCGTACATCCAGTCCCTGCCCCAGACCCCCAAGAAGGATTTCACCCAGCTCTTCCCACGTGCCAGTCCCCAGGGTGAGTCCCGCTCCCCAGAGTCTTGTTAGTCCATCCCAGCCACCAGTCCTCCCAGCCTCACAGTCACGTTCCTGCAGCCGCTGACCTCCTGGATAAGATGTTGGAGTTGGACGTGGACAAGCGCCTGACAGCTGCGCAAGCACTCGCCCACCCCTTCTTTGAACCCTTCCGGGACCCGGAGGAGGAGACCGAGGCCCAGCAGCCATTTGATGATGCTTTGGAACATGAGAAACTCACTGTGGATGAATGGAAGCGTAAGAACTGGCCTCGATCCTCCATCTTCCCCTCCCTTTCCTCCCTCCTCCCTTCTTTCTCCTCTCTCTCCTCCCCTTCACCTACTGCTGCACTCCTTTGCTGTCCCAGCCCCTGCCTGCCCTCAGCTGGTGCACCTGTGTCCAAGTGCATTCCACTTCCTGTGGGGCTGTCCTTGAGCCATTTCCTGCTCCTCTCCCTCAGAGGAGCCCACCCTAAGCAGCCATTTTCCACAGAGCACATCTACAAAGAGATCTTGAACTTCAGTCCCATCGCCCGGAAGGACTCTCGACGACGGTGTGGCATGAAGTTACCGTGACTGTCCAGCCGGACCAGTGGCTGAGCCTGGGGCTTGCCATATGGCCATTCTTTGACCCAGGACCAGTGTCGGTCATTACTTAAGAGTCCCAGGCCTTCTGGGAATGTAGCATCTGGAGCAGACAGAAGTGTCTTCTGAAACGTTTCAGGGCCGTGGGAGCTGAATTCCAATGGTGGTTGGGAGGAAGTGGCTGTGCTCACATCCAGCTGTATTAAAATTCCTATGTGGGGAATCACCTGACTGTGGGGTCCTTTCCTTCCTGGAGGGAGTAGGCTAAGGATGTGCCAGACTGACCGAGGGCCACAGTAGTGATGTTGGGTCTGTTCCTAGGGTTGCTAGAGCATGGAACCCAAGATTAGGGACATAAAACTCCCTCATATTTCTGGAAGAAGTCCAGGGTCAGGGTGCTGGTAGGGCTGTGCTCACCTAGAAGTCGGGGAGAGGAAGGAGCCTTACTCTCTAAAGCTCTGCTGGCTCTGGGCCATCCTTGGTATTTCCTTCAGTCTTTCTTTCTTTCTTTCTTTCTTTCTTTCTTTCTTTCTTTCTTTCTTTCTTTCTTTCTTTCTTTCTTTCTTTCTT
>VZQC01008739.1:242836-255918 GCA_009823505.1 Rhizomys pruinosus | reverse complement strand
TTTTTTTTTTATAGGGGAGAGCGCAAACACAGTCCCCCACTACCACAAATTATGCAGTCGAGTTTCCCGCATTTGGGGAAATCGCAGGGGTCAGCACATCCCAAGTGCAATGGATGAGCCTCGCCCTGGGAAAACCACCTTCTTGATCATGGTATCTCCCCTGCCAGGTAAGTATCATTGATTTTTTTTGTATTGTTTTCTTCATTTCTATTTCATTGATTTCTGCTCTGATTTTTGTTATTTATTCCTGTCTGTTGCATTTAGGGTTCATCTGTTGTTGCCTCTCAAGTGCTTTTAGCTGCAGTGTGTTAGATCATTCACTTGTGCTCTTTCTGTTTTTCTAATGTAGGCACCCAGAGCTATAAACTTCCCTCTTAGGACAGCTTTTAAGGTATCCCATAGGTTTTGTTGTGTTGTATTATCATTGTCATTCAGTTCCAGGAATGCTTTTTTTTTCTTTCTTTTTCTCTTCCTTGACCCATTCATTATTCAAGAGTGTGTTGTTTAGTCTCCATGTGTTCTTGTAGATAGTAGGGCTTATCCTGGTGTTGATGTTGAGCTTTATTGCACTGTGGTCTGATAGAATGTATGAAATTACTTCAATCTTTTTGTATTTGTGGAGGTTGCTTCTGTTGTGTCCCAGTATGCGGAAGATGTTTTAATCAAGTTAATTGATGTGGTAGACCCAGCCCAGTGTGGGGAGCTCCGTTCCCTAGGCAGAGGGCCCGGAATTGTCTAAGGGTGGAGAAGCCCACCTGAACACAAGCAGGCAGTGAGCATGCTCGCATTATTTCTCTTGACTGTGGATATACACTATATGTTAGAAGTTCCTGCCTTGACCTCCCCGCCATGATGCAATCTAGAACTGTAAGAGGAAGGAACCCTTTCTCCCCCAGTAGCCTTTTGTTATTGTATCACAGCAACAGAAATAAAACTCGAACACCAGGCAAACACTCTACCAACCTCACTATTTTTTTTAAATTTTATTTATTTCCGTATGTGTATGAATGTATTGTCTGCATGCAAGTCTGTGCACCCGTGTCGTGCAACGCCGCTGAGGTCAGAAGAGGGTATTGGACTCCCCTGGAACTGGAGTTCTCCTGGAATTGGAGTTTCAGACGGCTCTCGGCCGCCAGGCGGGTGCTGGGGATCGAACCCGGCTCCTCTGCAAGAGCGGTCGGGGCTCTTAACCGCTAGGCCATCTCTCCAGCCCCCAACGTCACTATTTTTAAATGAATAACAAAGGAACAAATTTGACAACGTAAATGTTTAGAAGTGTAAACATGATTATAATGAATGGGTACCCGCAAAAGAAATCATAATGTGGCCCTGCATGGTGACACAGGCCTTTAATCCCAGCACTCAGGAGGCAGAGGCAGGTGGATCTCTGTGAGTTCAAGGCTAGCCTGGTCTACATAGTGAGTTCTAGGACAGCTAAAGCTATAGGGAGACCCTGTCTCAAAAAGACCCCCCGCCCCCTGGGCTGGAGAGATAGCCTAGCGGTTAAGAGGGCCGACTGCTCTTGCAGAGGACCCGGGTTTGATCTCCAGCACCCACATGGCGTCTGTAACTCCAATTCCAGGAGAACTCCAGTTCCAGGGGAATCCGGTGCCCTCTTCTGACCTCTGCGGCATTGCATGACATGGATGCACAAACCTACATGCAGACAGTACATTTATACATATAGAAAATTAAAAAAGACCCCCCCCAAAAGACATCATAATGAAAGGTGGGAATGAGGGGAAGACCTGTAATCCCAGCACTCAGGAGGCTGATGCAAGAGGATTGTGAGTTCTAGGCCAGCATGAGCTACATGGTGAGTTCCAGGCCAGCCTGGGCTACAGAATGAAACCAATGAAGAAGAGGAAGAAGATGGAGGAGGAGGAAGAAGAGGAGGAAGAAGAGGAGGAAGAAAAACATAAATTAAAACTAAAAAAGAACTGGAGATCAAAATATAACTAATAAGTAAAAACAGGAAGCTGATGTACAGTGTAAAGTTTCAACAGAGATTAAAAATTGGTTTTGTAAGTTTTTTTTTTTTGAGACAGGGTCTCCCTATAGCCCCAGCTGGCCTGGAACTCACAGAGATCTGCCTGCCTCTGCCTCTGAGTGCTAGGATTAAAGGCGTGCACAACCATGTCTGGCTTAAACATGGTTCTCAGCCGCCATGTGGGTGCTGGGAATCAAACCCGGGTCCTCTGCAAGAGCAGTTGGCACTCTTAACCACTGAGCCATCTCTCCAGCCCATTTTGTAAGATTTTTAAAAAGACCACTGGAAAAATTGAGAGGTGTATGGGGAGATGCCAAGGCAAGAGAAGACAAGGAAACATCACTAGCAATAGATGAGTTTTGGTTGCTTTTGTTTTTATTTTGAAGTGGGCCTTGGTCTCTTATAGCCAAGGCTGACCCCAGGCTCACTACATAGTTGAGGCTGGCCCTGAGCCCTGAACTCTTGATCCTCCTGCTTCCACCTCCAAAGTGCTGGGATCGTAGGTCTGAATCACCTCACCTAGTCTCCAGCACAGATTTCAAATCTTCTATATCAGAATATATACATACACACACACACACACACACACACACACACACACATACACACACACACACAAACACACACGTATATTCTCCTACAAAATTAAGTGACTTCCTATAGGACTTCAAGTTACTAAAATGAAATAGTCCCCATCTCTCCAACCACCTCATTCCTCAGCCAGGCCTGCTCCAAGAGAAGTCTGGTTCGTTCAGATGATGGGTGGAGACCCCTCATCCCTAGCGTGGAAGGCAAGGTCCCAGCCCGGGCTGCTGGGTGGCTCAGCTTCCCAGCTCTTCCCAACTCCCCAACTCCCCAACTCCATGCGCAGGAGCTCTGGGTGGTGCAGCCAGATTTACCACAAAGTGACAAGCCAGCAGTTAGGAAGGAAAGAGAGGAGAAGGGGGGCCTGGCCTTGAGGGTCTACACCAGCCCTGCATTCTCTTATCTGGGCTCCTGGCTGTGGGGTTTAGGGGTGATGTGGGGTCAGGAGGCAAAGTTATGGAAAGACTTTTGCTTAGTCCTCTCTTAGTTAGGTTTGGGGTTGCTTACTGTCCAAGCATGGCCAATGGGTTGAGGCAAATGAAATTGAAAATTTGAATAAATCTATAAAAATCAAACCAGCTGTTAAAAATGTAAGCACAAGTTGTGTGTACACACACACACACACACACACACACACACACACTCACACCCAACATTCAGAGAAAGAGAGAGAGAGAGAGAGAGAGAGAGCAAGACCAAATGGTTTAGTAATAATACTTTCTACCTTAATAAACTATTCATTATTAACCAATCCTTTTTGGTTTATTAAACCATTTATTCTAGACATTTAAAGAAAATAGCATTTAATTATTATATAAATAAAGTCTTCCAGCAAAGAGAACTCCCAAATCATTTTACAGATTTAAATGACCTTATTATTAGTTACCAACTGAAATGTATGGAAAACAAAAATTGAAAAATCTACAATTGATAAATGCAAATGTGTGTGTGTGTGTGTGTGTGTGTGTGTGTGTGTCTGTGGGCATGTATCTCTGTTTATGTGTGTGTCTGTGTTATGACCAGGAAAGATTTGCCATGTGAATGTGAGAGTAGTTTAACACTAGAAAATGTATTTAAACCAGGATTGGTGGCACTTGTCTTTAATCACAGCACTTGGGAGGCAGAGGCAGGTGGATTTCTGTGAGTTCAAGGCCAGCCTGGTCTACATAGTGAGTTCCAGGACAGCTGGAGCTAAAGGGAGACCCTGTCTTAAAAAAGGGGAAAAAATGTTTTAAGGAGTGGAGGGATGGCTCAGTGGTTAAGAGTGCTTGCTGCTCTGTCAAAGGACTGGAGTTTGGATCAATCAAATTGGTTCACAAATGCCTATAATTCCTTTTGGCCTCTTTGGGCACCTGTACACACAGATGCACATACATAGATAAAGAAAATAAATCTTTTTTAAAAACTAATATATTCATTACATGAATCAATTTTTTTTTTTTTTTTGTCTTTTCAAGACAGGGTCTCCCTGTAGTCCTGGAACTCACTCTGTAGACCAGGCTGGCCTTGAACTCACAAAGATCTGCCTGCCTCTGCCTTCTAAGTGCTGGGATTAAAGGCATGCGCCACCACGCCCAGTGCAAGACACTCTTAAAAGCAATATTCAATGGGGCTGGAGAGTTGGTTCAGTGGTTAAGAGCACTAGCTGCTCTTGCAGAGGACCCAGGTTCGATCCCCAGCACCACATGGTGGCTGACAGCCGTCTCTGGCTCCAGTACCAGAGGGTCTGTGGCCATTGCAGGACACGGGTGCACTTACATACATGCAGACGATACACTTGTACATGTTAAAATAACTCAATATTTGAGAAAAGGGACTCCAAAGGTTAACTTCAGATAAGTTAACTTGTGTCCATCAATTGGTAATCATATTTCTTTCTTCCAGATCAGTTAGTCCTGTTTTCCTTCTTTTTTTTTTTTTTTTTTTTTCGTCTTTTTGAGACAGAGTCTCCTGTAGCTCCAGCTGTCCTGGGAACTGCTATGTAGACCAGGCTGGCCTCGAACTCACAGAGAGTCGCCGCTCCTCGCCTCCCCAATGCTAGGATTAAAGGCATGCAACACCACGCCCACCTCTAACTATGGTTTTTGTTGTTTGTTATTGTTGTTTTTTTTGTTCTTTTGTTAACCCTGGGTGCAATGGGAGGGGAGGTCAGAAGAGGGTGTTGTTGGATTCCCCTGGAACTGGGAGGTTCAGATGGTCTTAGCCAACCATGTGGGTGCTGAGAGACAATCGCCCCTGTCCTCTGCAAAGCGTATAACTAGTTGAGCCTCTTCACCCACTATGCCATTTCTCCAGCCCCACTTGTTTTTACCATACCATTTTTCCCTCAAGGATTTGGGAGCCTGTTCATTGCAGTATGGGATGACACCCATGTTGGTACTTGCAGCTGGATAGGGGAATCACCTGGATGGGTCCCTCCCTGGGATTCATGCTGAGCGGAGGTGGAAGGTATGATGCCTGGGACAAGGGACACTGGGTAGTCCCCAGAGGCTTTTGGCATAAGGAGGTGGTTGCAGTGATCAAGGGTTGCTATCCATTAGCATTATTTGAAGTTTCAAGGTCTGGAATCTGGAAGACATGGATGGTACAAGAACAAGCCCAAAGACACAAAACACAATGGAAGCCGTGAGACCTGGTATAGGGTATGATGTCTTCCAGCGTCTGTCCCACCTCACATGATCGGTCTCCAACTCAACCATGGAAGGCTTTTTCTTTTTGCCAGTGACTGGTTTAGTAACGGACACATCATCAGTTCTGAACAAGAAGGTGTTAAAAGAATTCTCCTGTAGGCTTTTGGATTGACCATCTCTTCAATTCTTTTTTTTTTTTTTTTTTTCTTTTCAAAGGGAACGGGGGTCTCCCTGGTAGCCCCAGTGTCCTGGAACTCACTCTTAAGACCAGATTGTTGCTGGAAAACCACAAAGAATTCGCCGTGCCTCTGCCTCCCAAGGTGCTATAGGAATTAAAGGTGTGTGCCACAATCGCTCGGGCTCAATCTCCTCAATCTTAAAACTACTCACACCCCCATAAAGAGTGGGTGGGATGGAAGGAATTCTTTTCTTCTTTCTGTGGACTTTACGATGTCTGGATTGTGACCACAGATTTTACTTGAAGTCATTTGGGACCCCTTGTCACAGTCATTTGTGGACTGAGGGAAGGCAAAAGACTGAGAAAGCCAATGGGAGAGAGGCAATGGAAGGGATCCGCTTTGAATGGCGGCTGAAGAGACAGGCTCAGCACGTTAGAGCCACTTGGCTGTTCTTCTTAGGGGGAACTAGATCTGGCTCCCAGCACCCATGTCAGGTGGCTCACAACCACCTGTGACTCCAGTTCCAGGGGATTCAACACCTTCTTTTGAGCTCTGTGGGCACGCGCACAGACACACACATACACACGTACACATACCTATACACAGACACACACACACATACCTATTCATAAACACACACATGTACACATACCTATACACAGACACACTCATGTACACATACTTATACACAGACACGCACACGTACACATAATTAAAATTGATGATAGTACTGACCCTCTGATTATAACAAATATAATTTACTCCCTGTATTTCCAATTATATAATGTAGCCTGTTAAAAATATTTAAATTATTTTTTTTGTCGTTTTTGAGAGAGGTCTCCCTATAGCCCCAGCTGGCCTGGAACTCACTCGGTAGACCAACCAGGCTGGCCATGAACTCAAACGGTCCTCCTGCCCATCGGCCTCCCACGTGCTAGGTTAAAGGTTATGCACCACCATGCCTGGTTTAAAGACGGTTCTTAGCCACCATGTGGGTGCTGGGAATCAAACCCGGGTCCTAGAGCAGTTGGTGCTCTTAACCACTGAGCCATCTCCCCAGCCCTTAAATTATTATCTTAAATTGTGTGTTTGTGTGTATTTGTGTGTGTGGTGTGTGTGTGTGTGTGTGTGTGGTGGTGTGTGTGCTCATGGAAGCCAGAGATCACAGAATCCTCCTGGAGATATATGCAGTTGTAAGTCTCTCTATGTGGGTGCTGGGATCTGAACCGAACTTGGCTCCTCTGCAAGAGCAAGTGCTCTTAACTGCTCAACCAACATTGAAACTCCAGCCCCAACACTGTGACTTTTTATGTCACTGGGGACTAAGCTGGATTTCTTTCTGGTAGCCAAAAACTGACCCTGGTGATGGAGAAGTTTCAATACAGCCAAGTCTCACCTGTGAAGCCTGCTGGGAGCCCTTCCACTTGGTCTTTATGGCCCTGTTGATCCAGGGATGTTCCTCGAATCCAGGGAATGTGATATAGAGTCTATGGCCAGCCTTGATAGTCATTACAAATCTCAGCAGAGGCCCCTAGTGTTGAAACAAGGCCTTGTTGACCACAGCAAGTGATTACTGTGGTCAGGAGAACCTAGTTTACCTTGCTCCTAAGTCCTGAGGAAGCACAAAGGAAAAGCACAAAGTATTCAGCCTGCCCTCTGTGTATTGTCTGAGGCCTTCAGCAATGAAGTTGGCTGTCAAAAGCAACATTTTCTCATTAGTTGTATTCGGTAGAATAGACAGGATCAGACTGCGGCTGTTTCTGAAGACAGGAGTTTGCAGGAATGAGTTACGTGAACCCCTACAGTAACTGACCTTAGAGCAAGGAAGAAAGCCCCAGTGAGGAGCTGGTTGGGCCTCCAACTGGGATGACACCTCGAAAGGATGGGGTGCTGGCATGCAGGATATATTACGTGCTGTGAGTCATGAAGCAGTATGTGTGTGCGTGCGGCTGCTTCTGTAATTAGAACAGGTAGGGATGGAGAGGATGAGCTGGAAGTGGGACAGCACCTTTCATGATTAAGCCTGGTGACTTACTCACCAAGAGTGCCTCCCATCCCCATGAACTGGGGGGCTCTCTGCCTGGGATGCAGGGATCCAGGACACCCCCCCCACCATTGGTCATTTTGAGTCCTTTTAAGATTTTGTGTGTGTGCGTGTGCGTGTGTGTGTGTGTGTGTGTGTGTGTGCGTGTGTGTATCTATGTGTATGTTTATGTCTGTGTGAGTATATGCTATGGTGTGTATGCCCATGGAGGCCAGAAGAGGACATAGGGTCCTCCAGAGCTGGAGTTACAGGTAGTTGTGAGTTGGGCCAAGCATGGGTGCTGGGAACTGAACTTGGTTTCTCTGGAAAAGCAGCAAGCGCTCTTAACCACAGAGCCATCTCTCCAGTCCCAATTTTGTGTTTCATATACATTAGAAGGAAAAAGGGGGTGTCCTAGGATGATGCATCCTGACCGGTCTAGTCTGTTAAAGGAGAAAGGTTGGAGCTTCACCGAGAAGATGGGAGAGTCTTAGCGAACTCGGTTCAGTTACTCTGAGCTTTTCTACCACACCCAATGGAAAACGTTAATGGAGCACGACTGTAACCTGGAAAGACAGAATGAAGGACGCAGATGCTTCGTGAATGTAAACTTGGTAAGAAACCCCTCTCCCGAGCTAGGAGCACAGCAGAGACTGAATAGGGGAGGCCGTATGTACCGGGTTCAGCCCCATGAGCCATCACAGAGCCTGCTGCCTCTGCTTCTTACATATTTATATAATTTTTTTTTTTGGTCTTTTCGAGACAGGGTCTCCCTGTAGCCCCAGCTGTCCTGGAACTCACTCTGTACACCAGGCTGGCCTTGAACTCACAAAGATCCGCCTGCCTCTGCCTCCCAAGTGCTAGGATTAAAGGCGTGCGCCACCACGCCCAGCTTACTTTTTTTTTTTCATATTTATATAATTTTTTAAATGAATTTGCTTTCTGTCTTCCTTACTTTCACTTATATTTGGCATGTAACTGTGGTTACCTGTGTTTAACTATACAATTTCATTAAAAATTACATTTAGGGCCGGCCGTGGTGGCGCATGCCTTTAGTCCCAGCGCTCAGGAGGCAGAGGCAGTTGGATCTCTGTGAGCTTAAGGCCAGCCTGGTCTACAAAGGGAGTTCCAGGACAGCTGGGGCTACAGGGAGACACTGTCTCAAAAAGAAAAGAAAATTACATTTAGTTGTTTCCTTGTGGGGTTGGGGAGGTCAATGGGCCCACATGTGGAGGTCAGGGGACAGCTCTGCGGAGTAGGCTCTCTCTCTCCACCCTGCAGGTCCCAAGGCTTAAACTGAGGTCATTAGGCTTGGTGGCAAGCACCTTTACCCCTGAGCCAACTCTCTGGCTCTTGGATGTAGGAATGACATTTTTTTTTTTTTGAAACAGGGTCTCCCTAAAGTTCCAGCTGGCCTGGAACTTACTCTGTAGACCAGGCTGGCCTTGAACTCACAGAGAGCCGCCTGCCTCTGCCTTCCAAGTGCTAGGATTAAAGGCCTGTGCCACCACACCTGGCCTAGGAATGACTTTTATAAAATGGACAGAATCTGGACTAATAACTTTTTTTTTTGTCTTTTCGAGACAGGGTCTCCCTGTAGCCCCAGCTGTCCTGGAACTCACTTAGACCAGGCTGGCCTTGAACTCACAAAGATCTGCCTGCCTCTGCCTCCCAAGTGCTAGGATTAAAGGTGTGTGCCACCATGCCCGGCTCTGGACTAATAACTTTTAATTAATCTTGGGTCTTACGACCTGGGTACGTGATCTCGTTTCCCTGGCAACCTCCATTTGGTACTCTGCCCCAAAAGATGAATGAATGTGGGTATGCTTGAGGGTTGACATATCATAGCTGGGCATGGTGGTGCACACCTTTAATCCTAGCACTCAGGAGGCAGAGGCAGGCAGATCTTTGTGAGCTCAAGGCCAGCCTGGTCTACAGAGTGAGTTCCCAGACAGCTGGTCTCTACAAGGAGACCCTGTCTTGAAAACACCAAAAAAAAAAAAAAAAGAGAGATAATTAACATATCAAAATGCTGAAAGACTGCATGACCTCTTTGCTGCATACTGGATGGAGACTGGGAAGGACATGTGATCTTAGGAGAATGAGATTGTCTAGAACTAGGAAGAAACAGGATGGTCTATTAAAATAAGGGTGGAGCCAAGCTTGTACTTACCCAATTGAAACGGAAGGAACCATTTTGTTATTTATTTATTTATTTATTTATTTATTTATTTATTTATTTATTTATATGTATGAGTGTACTGTCTGCATGTAGGTTGGTGCACTGGTGTCGTGCAATGCTGAGGAGGTCAGAAGAGGGTGTCAGATTCCCCTGGAACTGGAATGAAAGACAGTTCTTAGCCGCCATGTGGGTGCTGGGAATCAAACCTGGGTCCTCTGCAAGAGCAGTCAGTGCTCTTAACCACTGAGCCATCTCTCCAGCCTCAGAAGGAACCATTTTGAATAAAAATCATGGGTGAGGTCTGACCTGGGGACACAGTTCCAAAGACAGAGTTTCAACAAGACAGCTTCAGCAGCACAGTTCCAGAGATAGATGTTCCAAGAGTGTGTTAACCTTGGTGCAGATGTGGTGAGCTAAGGGAAGGAGAACGAGGGCCTGGGGATGAGGGAGGTCTAGTCCTTACTCACGTGAAATCTTTTTTTTTTTTTTTTTGGTCTTTTCGAGACAGGGTCTCCCTGTAGCCCCAGCTGTCCTGGAACTCACTCTGTAGACCAGGCTGGCCTTGAACTCACGAAGATCCGCCTGTCTCTGCCTCCCCAAGTGCTAGGATTAAAGGCGTGCGCCACCACACCCGGCATGAAATCTGTTTTTTGACAGAACGGGAAGATGACTCTTGGGCAAGAATACTTGCTGCCTAAGCACGAGGACCTGAGTTCAAATCCCCAGCACACATGTAAAAGCTAATGTGTTTTTGTTTTGTTTTGTTTTTTTTATCTTTTTGAGACAGGGTCTCCCTATAGCCCCAGCTGTCCTGGAACTCTGTAGACCAGGCTGGCCTTGAACTCACAAAGATCTCCCTGCCTCTGCCTCCCAAGTGCTAGGATTAAAGGCGTGCGCCACCACGCCTGGCAAAGCTAATGTGTTTTTATGCTTCATGCACCTTGTAACTCTAGTGCTGGGGCTAGGTGGAGACAGGCTTGCTGGCCCAGATCCAGATTCAGTGAGGGACTCTGTGTCAAGGGAATAAGGCAGAAAGTGATAAAACAGGACATCCAAACCAATGTCCTCTTTGGCCTCTGTGTGCATACCCCCTACACACATGTGCATACACCACATACACACATTTATACACACAAAATAAATCTGTTTAGGAGGGGTATGTCATTTCAATTTAGAATTAGTGATTAAAAAGGACCCTGGTTTGATTCTCAGCACCCACACATAGGCTTCATTGCCCTTGTCTGGCCTCCAGGGGCACTATACATATACCACATACACATAAATACAAGAAGGCAAAACATTCATACACATGAAATAAAAATTTCAAAATTTGTATTGATTTATAATAATTTATTACAGATTGATAATAAATAAATTACCAATTTATGGATAGTTGTTAGTTCCCATGTGGGTGCTGGGAATGAACCAGGATTCCCTTCATGAGCAAATAGTGAGCTCTTTTTTTTTTTTTTTCAGTCTTTTTTGAGACAGGGTCTCTGTGTATCCTCAGCTGGCCTGGAGCTCTCTCTATAGACCAGACTGGCCTTGAACTCACATAGATATGCCTGCCTCTGCCTCTCGAGAGCTGGGATCATGTCTGGTGAGCAGCTGGTGCTCTTAACCGCTGATCTATGTCTCTGGCCCCAAAGGATAACTTTTTGAAGTTGGTTCTCTCCTTCCACCTTGTGAGTCCTGGGGATGGAACTCAGGTCCTCAAAATTGGTAGCAAGTGCCTTTACCTGCTGAGCTATCTAGCCAGCCCTTTAAAAAAAAAGATCTGAGATAGGGGCTGGAGAGATGGCCTAGCAGTTAAGAGTGCCGACCGCTCTTACAGAGGACCTGGGCTCGATCCCCAGTACCCACATGGTAGCCAAGAACTGTCTGAAACTCCAATTGCAGGAGAACTCCAGTTCCAGGGAATCCGACACCCTCTCTGACCTCCGCAGCATTGCACTACACGGGTGCACAGACCTGCACGCAGACAGTACATTCATACACATACCGAAATAAATAAAATAAAATAAAAAGTTCCGAGATATACTAAAGCATGGGAGATTAATAAACTACAAAGATAGAGGTATACATGAACTAAAAGGTAAAAATGAAAATGTCTAGCCAGCCAGCATGGTGGATTGTGCTTGTAATCCCTGCACTTGGGACTTGAGGACACGAGGATCACTGTGAAGTTTGAGGACAGCTTAGGCTACATAGTGAGTTTCAGGCTAGTCTGAGCAAGAGCAGTCGATCACTTTTAAACAAACACACATAGAAACAAGCAAGGAAGGAAGGAAGACAGGAAGGAAGGAAGGAAGGAAGGAAGGAAGGAAGGAAGGAAGGAAAGAAGACAGGAAGGAAAGGAAGGAAGACAGGAAGGAAGACAGGAAGGAAAGGAAGAAAGGAAGGAAGGAAGGAAGGAAGCAAGGAAGGAAGGAAGGGGAAAATATCTGTAAGCTAGGGTGATCCTGGAGTCTCTGCACTCTGGAGACTCAGGCAGGAAAAACATGAGCTCAAGAACAGCTGGGCCACACAGTGAAACCTGCTCAAGGAAACAGAACAGAAAATGTCTAATATGTGATCTTAATTGTTTAATATTTATTTATTGCACACACACGTGTGTGTGTGTGTGTGTGTTACAAGTGCCACAGCCCACATGTGGAGGTCAGAGAAGGATAACTTGTAAGAGTCAATTCTCTCCTTCCACCAGGTGAGTCCTGGAGATTGAACTCAAGTCATCAAGCTTAGCTGGAAGCTCATTTACCTGCTGAGCCCATCTCACCCACTCTAATATGTGGGTTTAAATAAAGGCCAGAGCTGTGGAGAAAAAGGATAGATGAAAGCAATTTCTGTCTCTGCAAAGACATCTTACGAAAATCCCTGAATGGTAGGAGCAGGAAGGGAGAGCAGGACACCTGTAAACCACGAGTTCAGCAAGAATGGATGATGTAGAATCTGTACTGTCAAGACCACTGAAGCAACCCTAAGGCCAGGATGCGGGGGCAGAGTACAGTGCACACCAGCCAGGAGACTGAGGGGACAGAAAGGGCCAAGGTGGCAGGTCTCCACGAATCAGCAAAACTGCATTTCCTGTGGGTAAAGGGCTCACCCTGAAGTGAGCAGCCCACATCCTCTGTGCACCCACCTCAAGAGCTGAGAGAGCTGGAAATCACCAGGCAGAAAACAACTGGTCGCAAACAGCATGGGTCCAAGTACAATAAATAACAAAAAGACTAGGAAAAATAGCTCAGAAGAGGAAGGTGTCCAGTCAACACTCATGGATGGAAGTTCTTGCAAACAGCTGGGCAGAAAACCCCAATCCTCTGAATGAACAGTAATAAAAAAGAAATCAGCATGTCATTATTGTTGTAGAAGAACCAGCAGAGGGGCTGGAGAGATGGCCTAGAGGTTAAGAGCGCCGACCGCTCTTACAGAGGACCCGGGTTCGATCCCCAGCACCCACATGGCGGCCGAGAACCGTCTGAAACTCCAATTCCAG
>VZQC01008739.1:149022-235439 GCA_009823505.1 Rhizomys pruinosus | reverse complement strand
ATACTTTATTATTATTATTATTATTTTGGTCTTTTTGAGACAGGGTCTCCCTATAGCCCCAGCTGTCCTGGAACTCGCTCTGTAGACCAAGCTGGCCTTGAACTCACAAAGATCCGCCTGCCTCTGCCTCCCAAGTGCTAGGATTAAAGGCGTGCATGACCATGCCCGGCAATAATCAATACTTTAAAGCATTTAAAATTTTTTACTTTCTGAGTGTTTTCCTGTACCATGTGCATGCAATGCCCATGGAGGTCAGAAAAGGGCATCAGAGCCCCTGTAACTGGAGTTATGGTTGGTTGTTAGCAATCATGTGGGTGCTGGGAACTGAACCCAGGTCCTCTGAAAAAGCCACTCACTAGTGCTCTTAACCACTGAACCACCTCTCCATACCTCTACTTTTGGTTCTTAAAAAACAAGTATTTGGGGCTGGTAGAGTGCTTGCAGTGCAAGCTTGAAGACCTGGAACTCATATAAAGTTGGAGAACTAATTCCACAAAGTTGTTCCTCTGACCTCTACACTTGCACTATGTCTAATAAATAAAACTATAGGGGCTGGAGAAATGGCTCAGTAGTTAAGAGCAGTGACTGCTCTTGCAGAGGACCTGGGTTCAATTCCCAGCACCCACATGGCGGTGAAGAACTGTCTTTACTCCAGGCGTGGTGGCGAACGCCTTTAATCCCAGCACTCGGGAGGCAGAGGCAGGTGTAGCTCTTCAAGGCCAGCCTGGTCTACAGAGTGAGTTCCAGGCTAGCTAGGGCTATAGGGAGACCCTGTCTCAAAAAGACAAAAAACAAACAAACAACTCCCCCCAAAAACCCAAAACCTTTAAACAAAAAAACCCATATGTATTTGAAATCAAAGGTAGTGTCCTTGTTTTGTTGAACTTAATTGCAGCAGGGTTTAATGGAAAGGCCAGGGACTGATGAATTCAGGTTCTTTCAAATAGCGATTAAATGTAGTTAGTGCCTCTGGGATTTCTGATCCAAATTTGCTTTTAATGACATAATTGTTTCATGTTGCCCTGAAGATTCCATCCTAGAAAACTGGGAATGTATGCAGTTATGCTACAGAAGCCAATTTCAAATGTCAAAAATGAAAGGACAACTGTAATATTACAATTTAAAAGGTGGAGGAACCAGGGTGAATAAGGTCTTAGGAAAGTGAATAGAAATAACATGCATTAAAAAAAAAAATAACATGCGTTAGGCTGCCAATATATTTTCAGCAGCATTTGAATCATTATTGCAAGTGGAAACTGGGACATTTTCTCAAGGTATTTATTTGTCCATCTTAGTAGAAAAAGATTCCTCCCAATCATACAAATGAGACTCTCAAATTTTAAGATCATCTTTCAAGAAACCAATGTCCAACATATACATGTATGAAATTCTTAAAGAATAAAAGATCAAAACAGTAAAATAAGGTGTCATATATAAATGTTTTTTATTTCATATTATAAACAGAACAAGAAAGTTCTTGGGCTGGAGATATGCCTTGGTGGGTAAGAGCACCTACTGCTCTTGTAGAGGACCCAAGTTCAGCACCCACACTAGGCAGCTCACAGCCAACTATAACTCCAGCTCCAGGAGATCTAACACTCTGGCCTCAGGGACCAAACTCATGTGTACCTATACACACACATATACACAATTAAGAATAATAAAAATAAATCTTTTTCTTTCTCGAGTTTTTGAGACAGAATCTCCTTGTAGCCCCAGCTAGCCTAGAACTATGTAGACCAGGCTAGCCTTGAACTCACAGAGATCCATCTGCCTCAGCCTCCTGAGTGCTGGGATTAAAGGTGAGCACCACCAGGCCTGGCTACAGGTTTATTTTAAAAATAAATCTTTAAAAGAAATAAAATTATTATTTTGTTTGTTTATCTTCTGATGTTTATTGGAGACAGAGTCTCCCCTGTTGCTCCAGTTGGATTAAAACTTGCTATGGAGACCAGGCTGGTCTTGATCTCACTGGAGATCTGCCTCCTTAGTGCTGAGATTAAAGGTGTGTGCCCCCCACACTCAGACATCCTCAAACTCTAATTTTTAAAGAAAACTAAAATTAATTGCAATATTCTCCTGCCCCTAGGGCTTTTCTTTCTACAATTAATCTTTTCTTCCACACCCTCCGTCAATGATTATTCCCACTAGCTTTAGAACTCGACAGTAATTCATACTATTTCATCTTCACAGCTTTCAAAACATTGCCCTGCCCTTGCTAAGCTCCGTAAACCACTCCCTTTCCTTCAAAATTGGTTGTTTTTGCAGTACGTTACCATCTATTCAGAAAACACCTGTGTAATGCAAACTAGCTTTTTTGCTTTAACCAAACTACTATTTAAATTCCTTAGGATGCTAAAAACATGGTTAAAAGCACCGCTATTCAACCTAACCCTATAGAGATCTGGATCCTAAGACTTTTATCCTTCTTCCTTCCAACTGCAGCCCCCATGTCCTGAATCATCAGAACCAAGAAAGCCAGCGTGAGTTTCTTCACATTACATCACCAGCGCGGGCAAAGGAAACGCTTTCAAAATATGTCATTCATCTTCCTATTTGATGGCAGCTTATCCATATATTCTTTATAAGCATTATTAAATATTGGTGTTAAGACTCCAGTCATAAGAGGTAAGTTTTCCAATTTATAGGTGCAAGGGGGTGGTAAAGGAGCTTTTTATTTTTCTAGAATTTATTATTTTATCAGAAAAGCCAGTTTGGATACATACGAAAGTCTAGAGTTGCTATTTGTCAAGCATCTTTTAGCAAGCCGCCTAGTGCATTAAATTAACCGACTCCTAGCCAAATCAGATTTAAGGAGTTATTTCCCATGCCTAGAGTGACAAACGAAATTACCAGACGTCCTTAAGTAGACTGTCAAAAGTTTTATGTTTACTCTTTCTTTAAACAGACGGACAAGGATGGCACACAGGGAAAAGTGAGGTCTGTTGCAGCCCTGTGTGGAAGAGGAGGCTCACCTGTATACACAACAGACGCGCGGGTCTTTCCCCCGGTTGTCCCCACTGGGGGAGGGGGGTGGACATCGCTAGACCTTTGTCCTGGGGCCCAGGGGAGGAACGACTTTCTGGGAGCTGTGCAGCCAGCTGCACTCGTGCAAACCACACATCCTCTTGACCTCAGTGGCCACCTGGCTTAACCTTTGGGGAGGGGGGTTTGTCCCGTCACCTCGGGGAGGCTGACCCCAAGCCCTGGCCACCAACCCCGCAAAGGGGGCGAGGACACGGCACTCTGCACAGAGTGGGGGGAACTGCAGTCTTTTTCCAACCAGACTCCAACACCGCAAGCTCCGCGGCGGACAGGAAGGAGGGCAGGCCCGGGGGTGGGGGAGATGCGGGGCAGCACCGCGGGGTCTGCGCTTTGCCCGCCGCGCCCGCACCGCCACCGTGAGGCCGAGCTGGGGACCGTGCCCCGTGGCGGCGGCGGTGGCAACGCGTCTCCGCGCTTCGTCTCCCGGCCGCCGAGCCGGGGCTCGGGTGGGGGCATCTGCTCCGGGTTCCCCGCTCTTTCGCGCTCCCGCTTCGCGAGCAGCGGGTAGAGCCGGGGAGGGAGCGAGGGAAGGGGTGGAGGTGGCGGGGGGGAGGCCGAGGGGCGGATCCTGCCTGGGGGCTGATCCCTCCCTCCCCTCGGCCGGGCTCCGTGGCGGCAGCGGTGGCTGCGACGGCGGCTCCATTCCCCCTCCTCCCCCGGGAGCGGCGGCGGCGGCGGCGGCGGCCGGGCCGGGGCCCCGAGCGCGGGCCGGGGACGGGGCGCAGCGGAGGCCGCGGACGGCCGGCTGGCACGGGAGGAGACCGCGCTCGCTCGCCCGCGCCGCACCGCGCGGACCTGCTAGGTGGCCGGGCCCAGCGGCGCCCAGGGGCCCCGGAGAGAGGGGCCCGGCAGGCGGCTGAGGTAATGGGGGCGGCGGCGGCGGGGCCAGAGCGAGCGGGGGAGGCGGAGGACCGAGGGCTGCGCACGGGGGAGAGGGGGCGTCCGGGGAAGACAGGGGCGTCCGGAGCCGGGCAGGGACGACGCGCAAGCTCTCTTCAGGAGCGAGGGTGGCGGCGGGCAAGGGGAAGGCGCGCGAGGCATAGCTGCAAAGCGAGGACCCCCTCCCGCACCCGCCATCTTGTTTCTCCCTGGTCCTGGAAGCCCGGCCGCTAAGCCCCGCCCTCCTCCCGCTCTCCAATTGGTCAGGCTAGGCGAGAGTCCCGCCGTCAGGGCCCCTCTTTGAGCTCCGGTTTCCCGCTTGACGGGCAGGTCAGGCGGCCAATAGGCGTTCGCCTCTCTGCCCCGGTTCGTTCGCTGGCGCTCGCATTTTCTGTGATGGTCGGACTCGGCGTCTGGCTGTGGTGTGCTGTCCCTCTCGTCTTCGGAGAGGGCATGTTCCTCTCCTTTCTCCCTCGTGGGGCGGGGGATGTGTGTATGTGTGAAGATTCTTCTGGAAGGAATGCCCCTTTAAAGGGGCAGGAACCTTGTCCCGGGTCTTCCCTGTGCGGGGGCGGGGGTTCCGTCTAATTGGAAAAACTCCTCATTCTTTGGGGACCGGGTGAGGCGGGCGAGTTGGGGTTAAGAGGGGCCTGGAGAACATCTCTGGAGAGGGGTGTTAGGTATATTTGGGTATTATGCGTGGGGGGGGGAAGAATAGTATTTGCGAGGAAACTCCCGCCAAAAAAAACCTGATCCAGACTCCTTGTGGGTGAAACTCGCTTGTGTTAATCTTGGTGTTAATGGAGACCGGGAACTTGGGGGTGGGGTGTTCAGAGGTGATTCCTGAGCTGCTGAGGGGGTACAGATGGGGAGGAGGATGGCAGAAAAGACTCCTAAAAATGGGTGTTGAAGCTAGGTATTGGTGATGCACCCCTTTAATCCCAGCAGAGGTAAGAGGATCTCTGTGACTTTGAGGATAGCCTGGGCTACATGGTGAAACCTGTCTCCACATAATTGATATTGAAGTAGGTCTTCAGGTCTCCCTAGGGCCTCTTTGCTTTTACAGAGGTCTTTTAGCCTAGGGGCTGCCTCCGAGACCTCGGCATTTATAAACAATGTAGTGGCCTCAGGGCATCTGGAAACTGGACAGAGTTGTTTCCTTTGGCTGCAAATGGGGTGTGTACCTGCTTGGCACTTTTCCTGAGTCAGTCTGTTTAAGGCACACTTTGGTATCAGAAGGCCTTTTCAATAAGGTTGTTAATCATAAGTTATTGATAATCCTTTAGAAGTAGATATTACCTGGGCATGGTGGCACACACCTTTAATCTCAGTACTCAGGAGGCAGAGGCAGGTGGATCTCTGAATTTGAAGCCAGCCTGGTCTACATAGGCAGCCCCAGGCTAGCTGGGATTAGGGTGAGACCCTGTCTCACAAAGCAAAACCAGACAGTAACAAAAAAATGTAGCTATTGTCTTTTTGATGCTGTGCGGAGGCACAGGTTAATTTAGAACCTGATTGCTCCAGAACTTCTTTGTACCAGATTATGGTATCTCTCTGGTGTTCTTACCTCCGGGTTTGATTAGGAGCTCTGGAGCCAAAATTGTAGCTTTATTGAAAATTAGATTTTGATTGAACAATGAAGCTTTTCTGAGCTATTTCTTCTTTTCTGAAATGGAGATGATAATGTTTACGCTGGCTCCCAAGGTCGTTGTGAGAAATACTGAAAAGCCTTTATAGTTTGTTGAAACATGTTGAGCTGTCAGCACCATATCCTCGAAAGCTTTCCTGGTAAGCATGGCTTCTGTAACTGCTGGCCACTGCTCCTTAAGAGCCTGTGGCAGTCCTTTAGGTCCAGAGAAGGATGTGGGAAGTACAGGGCTCCATACAATGTATAACAGGATTTCTGAGGCAGTGACTGAGAGTTCACCTCAGGTGCTCTGCCTGTGAACTTGTCTTTGGGTCCAATGATGATCCCAGATGGGCTACTTCTTTTTTTTTTATTTTTTAAAATATTTATTTATGTGTATGAATGTACTGTCTGCATGTAGGTTTGTGCACCCGTGTTGTGTAATGTGGAGGTCAGAAGAAGGTATCAGATTCCCCCGGACCTGGAGTTAAAGACCGTTCTCAGCGGCCATATGGGTGCTGGGGATTGAACCCAGATCCTCTGCAAGAGCAGTCGGCTCTCTCAATCACTGAGCCATCTCTCCAGCCCGGGCTATTTCTTTTTTTATCTTATTTTATTTATTTTACTTTTGTATATGTCTGAATGTACTGTCTGCATGTAGGTTTGTGCGCCCGTGTCGTGCAATGCTGCGGAGGTCAGAAGACGGTCTTGGATTCCCCTGGAACTGGAGTTCTCCTGGAATTGTAGTTACAGACAGTTCTTAACCACAATGTGGGTGCTGGGGTCCTCTGCAAGAGCAGTCTGTACTCTTAACCTCTAGGCTATCTCTCCAGCCCCAGCCCGGGCTATTTTTTTTTTTTTTTTTTTTTTTTTTTTTTGTCTTTTCGAGACAGGGTCTCCCTGTATCCCCAGCTGTCCTGGAACTCATTCTGTAGACCAGGCTGGCCTTGAACTCTCAAAGATCTGCCTGCCTCTGCCTCCCAAGTGCTAGGATTAAAGGCATGTGCCACCAAGCCCGGCCGGGCTATTTCGAATTGAAAAGATTTCTTAGTGTCTTCCCAGAGTTTTCAAGGTTTGTGGTTGGAAATGACCCAAATGGTTGTTTTTTTGTTCTTGTTCTTTTTCTTTTTTCCTTTTTTATTTATTTATTTCTTTTTTGTATTTTTGAGACAGGGTCTCTCCCTGTAGCCCCAGCTGGTATGGAACTCACTAGGTAGACCAGGTTGACCTTAAACTCAGAGAGATCCAGCCTCTGCCCCCTGAGCTATGTATGAGATAAAGGGTGTGTGCTACCATACCAGGCCAGAAGCTTGAACTCTTAAACGTTCTGAGGACCACCACTCAGCAGCGCCCAGGCCTGGCTAGCCCCCCTAGGTACTGCCTTTTGCAGAAAATACCCTGCATGGTATAGTTGAAGGGCTTTAGAGACCCGTGTGAGGGTGGAGAGATGGCTCAGCACTTAAGAGCACTGGCTGCTCTCACAGGATCTGCATTTGGTTCCCAGCACCCACATGGCAGCTAACAACTGCCTGTAACTCCAGTTCCAGGGGCTCTGACCTCTTCTGGCCTCTGTGAGCATTGCATGACACAGGTGCACTTACATGCATACAGGCAAAACACCCATAAACATTAAATTAAAAAAAAAAAAAAGACTACATGTGATGGGCATTTCACTCTGGGCAGGGCTAAGAGTTAGGCCTTCTTTTTGTTTTTTTTTTGAGATAGGTTCTCCCTTTAGTCCCAAAGGGAGCTCATATGTAGACCAGGCTGGCCTTGAACTCACAGAGATCCACCTGTCTCTGCCTCCTAAGTGCTGGGGTTAAAGGCGTGTGCCATTACGCCTGGCCTAAGATGTTTTTTTTTGAGACAGGGTCTCCCTATAGCCTCACCTGGTGTGGAACGCACTCTGTAGACCAGGATGGCCTTGAACTCAGAGATCCACCTGCGTCTGCCTCCCAAGTGCTGGGACTAAAGGTGCATGCCCTGCTGGTTGCGTTGTTTTTTATTGTTTGATCTTTTTTGTTATTTTTGTTATTTTTTTTTTTTTTTCTAGAGCTGAGGACTGAACCCAGGGTTTTGCACTGCGAGGCAAGCACTCTACCATTGAAATAACTCCCCCAACTGGGATTTGCAATTTTAAAGTAATCAGAGAAGTCTCACTGCTAAGTGTTGTTTGTGGAAAACTTGGAAAGGGTAAAGCCTTGTGGGTGCTTAGGAGGCACATTGTTCAGGCAGAGGAAACAGCTAGATCTCTTCTAGTGTCCACTTGGTCAGATGTAGGGTGAATGAGCACATTCGTGACGGACGTCCAGCTGACACTTTCCTGGTCCTCTCCTTAGGTTTGTCTTCTTGGTCTTCCGTTGCCATGAGGAAACCTCGCCGAAAGTCACGGCAGAGTGCCGAGGGCCGTCGTTCCCCATCCCCCTACAGCCTCAAGTGCTCACCCACTAGAGAGACCTTGACATATGCCCAGGCCCAGCGGATTGTCGAGGTGGACATTGATGGACGCCTACATCGTATCAGCATTTACGACCCACTCAAGGTCATCACCGAGGATGAGCTGACTGCTCAGGATATCACTGAGTGCAATAGTAACAAGGAAAACAGTGAGCAGCCTCAGTTCCCTGCCAAGTCCAAGAAACCCTCATCCAAGGGCAAGAAGAAGGAGTCCTGCTCCAAGCATGCATCTGGCACCCCCTTCCACCTCCCACAGCCCAGCTTCCGAGTGGTGGATACAGGCAGCCAGCCAGAGGCACCCCCATTGCCCGCCGCTTACTACCGCTACATTGAGAAGCCTCCCGAAGAGCTGGATGCGGAGGTTGAGTATGACATGGATGAGGAGGACCTAGCCTGGCTGGACATGGTGAATGAGAAGCGGAGAGTCGACGGGCACAGCTCCGTGTCAGCAGATACCTTCGAGCTGCTGGTGGACCGGCTTGAGAAGGAGTCGTACTTGGAGAGCCGCAGCAGTGGGGCCCAGCAGTCCCTGATCGATGAAGATGCCTTCTGCTGTGTGTGCCTGGACGATGAATGCCACAACAGCAACGTCATTCTTTTCTGTGACATCTGCAACTTAGCTGTCCACCAGGAGTGTTACGGTGTTCCCTACATCCCCGAAGGTCAGTGGCTGTGCCGTTGCTGCCTGCAGTCTCCTTCTCGGCCTGTGGATTGTGTCCTATGTCCCAATAAGGGTGGGGCCTTCAAACAGACCAGTGATGGTCACTGGGCCCACGTGGTTTGTGCCATCTGGATCCCTGAAGTCTGCTTTGCTAACACTGTGTTCCTGGAGCCTATCGAGGGCATTGACAACATCCCACCTGCTCGCTGGAAACTAACCTGCTATATCTGCAAGCAGAAGGGGCTGGGTGCAGCCATCCAGTGCCACAAAGTGAACTGCTACACAGCCTTCCATGTAACATGTGCACAGCGGGCTGGGCTCTTCATGAAGATCGAGCCCATGAGAGAAACCAGCCTCAATGGCACCATCTTCACTGTGCGCAAGACTGCCTACTGCGAGGTGCACTCGCCAGGCACTGCCCCTGCAAGGAGGAAGGCTGACTCACCCAAAAGCCTCAGCGAGGCAGGGGATGAGGATGGGCTAAAGGAGGGTGGTGGGGGGGAGGAAGAAGAGGAAGAAGCAGAAGAGGAAGAGCAGGAAGGCCAGGGTGGGGTGGGCAGCCCTCTCAAAGGAGCATCTAAGAAGAACAAGATGAGTGTGAAGCAGAAGATCTCCAAGGAGCCAGAGGAAGCTGGCCGAGACACGCCCTCCACCACTGTCCCCATGGTCACTGTCCCCCAGATACCCTCTTACAGGTGAGCCTACTCTAAAGGACTCTTTAGAGACTCTTGATTTGGTCTTGGCCCTAGGCCAAGTCTTTCCCAAATATGGTTGGTGGATGTCTGGTCTCCTCCGGGCTCTCAAATTCAAACTTGCCCTTTAGAACCTGGGCTGGCTTGTAGTTTGGGTTGTGCCCTCAGAATAATGTGTTTCCTTTGGCTTAGAATGACACAAAGCATTTAAGTTGCTTTAGAAACTTGGGTGATGGTAAATCTACAGGTAGTGGTTTTCAGCAGTGGTACTAAATGGGATTTTGGACAGGATACTTCTTCATTGTTTCTAGTGTTATATCCATTGCTAGATATTTAGCATTGCTGGTCTCTGTAAATGCTGGTTGCATGCTTCGTGTTGCCAGATCTTTGTGACAACCCCAAATGCTTCCACGAAAGTTTCCAAAATCCCCTGGGGAGATAGAACTATTCCTGTTGGAGAACTCCTGTGTTAAGAGCTTAACACACCTGCTGTCCAAAAAGCTCTGTCCTGGGGAGAATGTGGATTTTTAACAAGGGAAACCAGAGGGGACAGTCCTCTCCTGACAAGCTTTAAACTTAGGGGAAAGTTGAGCTGTGTAACAAGCCACCTGGACCCTCTCACTGAATCTGTAGCAAGATCATTGTGACTGTGTTCAACTATTAGTGAGGTAGACGCAGCTGTTGGAGAAATGGGAAGATTTTCCATAGTCAATATCTCAGGGGTGATTCACTAAAAAGCGTACAGTGTTAGAGAAGGAAGGGATCTTGGAGATTATTCATCTAATGTAGTCCTTGCACCTTCTCCCACATTCCCAGATGAAGATCCTGCAGCCACAGGAGGTAAAGTTGTCGCTCCTTTATTCATTCAATGAGATGTTTATTGAGCACTTACTATATGCCATGTCCTGTTCTAAGGGCTGGGACCAGTAGGAAAGAGATTCTGGCCTGTAAGCTAGGCTGTCTTTTGCTGTCTTTGCCTAAGGAAGATAGGTTAGGGGTAGAGGAGTACTGGAAGGTGGTAGCAAATGAGTTCTCTGAGGGGAACAGCAACCACTAAACCAAGCTGGGAAGATGGAAGAATGAAATCGGGATCGGGAGCCTCCTACTGCCAGCCATGGCCCAGTTTGGAATTTCAGTGACTCTGAATGTGTCTTGTAGACACAGCTGTCCTAGGCTACCTCCTTCCTGAGGTGACGGGGTCTGTGCCTAGTCCCCATTTCTCAGGTAGCTTTGCCTTGGGGCTAGCCTCTGGTTGTTATGTCTGCTGTTTTAGATGCCTTTCTCAAGAGCTAGCTTTGCTGGCTGAGAATGACACCATTTAATAATTGCGTGGCCTTTGGCAAGTTGCTTAATGGCTCTAAGCCTTGGTTCATTCCTGAGCAAACCCACCATGTAGAATTTTGAGAAAAAGGAGATCATTTAAGTATAAAACACTTAGCACAGTGCCTGGCAAACAGTAAGTGCTCAATAAATGGTGGCTGCTGCTGCTGCTATGTTGTTGTTCCTTCCCTTACCTGCACAGATGCTATTGGGGTCCTCCATGGCCAAGAGGTTGTAGGGGAGGGGGCTGCCTGCAGGTGGGCAGGTGTGCTTGGCATGGGTGTTGGTGGGGATCTGTCCTTTGGGGGAAAGGCCCAGGTCAGCTTGGCTTTGGGGCAGGAATGTCTGACTGTGGAGATGAAGGCCTCAATGACCAATGTCCTGCCCAACATGTCCGTCTTTCTCAAGTTCCACCTTCTTAGCTTCCTTTCAGCGGAGTGGGGTGAAGAGAAAACTTTGGACACACTGGAGCCTTGCTTACCCTGTTTGGAAAAGCACTATGGTAGTCCAGAGATCGTGGATCAGATCCCACCTAGGCCCACCGTCTTATCAGCTACACTAATAGCTTGGGTGGTCCTGTGACCTGCTGTTCCTACGCTCCCTCTCCGTCCTGTAATGTAGGGGTAAAGCCCGCCTCTTGCATACTGCACGCAACAGGGTGGAAGTGGTAGGTGCTCCTTAGCTGTTTCCTACCTTTCCTCCCCCAAGTGCTGTTGGTTTAAACCCTGATCTTAACACTTCCTTCGCTGGCTAAGATTTTAGTGCTACTATCCTCCACACAATTAGATCCCCCTTTTATATTTGGTTCAAAATGACATTTCTAAGAGTTTTTTGAAAATCTAGACAGAGCTCAGGTGGGTACAGTGGTGCGTATATATAATTCCAGTTTCTTGGAAGGCTGAGGGAGAGGAATCCCTAGGACCAGGCCAGTCTGGGCAGCAGAGTGAGATCCCATCTCTCTCACATGCACATGGGACAAACACAAACCCCTAGAAGTCGAATAACTCTAAGATGTTACATTTGGGTACAGAACACTTCCTTGAAGCTTAGTTGTGGGTTACCCCATGGTTTGGTGGGGTCCTCAGCCACAAAAGGCAGGAAATAGTGGCCACATTACACATAGCTTACTCAAATTCCTGTTCTCTTTTGCTGGTGTGGGTACCAGGGCTCTGGCCTGTCTCCCAGTACCTGGAATGAAAGTGTATGACAACAGGCAGTAGGGTTCTAGGGGAGGGTTCTTGTGGAAGATCAGGACTGCAAGACAGAAGACAGAGAAGCAGATGCAGCACCTCTGGCTTAGTCTGAGCTGCTCAGCTCTGCTGTCTTTTCTCAGCCCTCCTCTAAGGTGTGCCTCTGGCCACTTTATTCTGTCTTCCTCGCTAAGGTCCGGAAATGAACTGGGATCTGGATAAGATGCATACGCTGTGTGTAATCTGAGCTGCCCACTGACCCTGTCTCTCGCTTCCCTGTACCTCTACTCAAGGTTGAACAAGATCTGTAGTGGTCTCTCCTTTCAGAGGAAAAACCAGTTCATGCAGCGGCTTCACAACTACTGGCTCTTGAAACGCCAGGCACGGAATGGTGTCCCCCTCATCAGGCGCCTGCACTCCCACTTACAGTCTCAGAGAAATGCTGAGCAGGTAGGTACAGATGACTGGAGGTGGCTCTTAGGGAATGAAGGAGGAGGAGTGAGGTAGAGGTGGCCCTGCTCTCCGCCCTGAGCCTTTGCCGACAGGAGAGCATGATGTGGGTGCTGTGCCCCAGGAAGTCTCCCAAGGCTACAGAGATCATCAGACCTGACAGCAGCCTTCTGAAGGGAGAGACTTGTCTAGGGGCAAACTCTAGTGGGGATGAAGAGCCAGCCCAGCTTCCTGAGTCTGTAAACAGAACAGATGTGATAGAAGAGAAGAGGCGGGCTGACGGTGAGCCAGAGTGGCTCCATCGTGGGAGGTACGAAAAGGTGCCCTGTGCTCAAGATACTGTACTGCTGTCTCCCCAGAATGAGACACAGTAGATGGGCAAGTTTGTGATCGCGTGCACACAGCCTGTCAGATTGAGGTGGCCGTTAGCAGCAGTGCGTGTTTAATGTTTCCTGCCCCTTCCTGATTTCCTTCCTTCCTTCCTTCCTTCCTTCCTTCCTTCCTTCCTTCCTTCCTTCCTTCCTTCCTTCCCGTCCTTCCCGTCCTTCCTTCCCATCCTTCACATCTTTACTTTCTCTCCTCCCTTATGCTACCTCTACCTTTGAACCTTCCCACACTGCTGCCATGGAGAAGAAGCCAGCCTTACCTGACTGCTGCTCTGTGTATTTGTCTTATCCTACATTTACTTGCCCGTTATGTTTAAGATCCTGGATTATAAGCCTGCGTTTGGTCCCTCTTAAGACCTGGTTCCCTGAAGCTTCCCCTACAGCTCAGCAACCTCCTCCCAGCAAGTCTTAACTGATTCTCACCTCCTGGGCCATTGGGTTACATTTGATGTCAACAGTCACTTGTGTTGACAAACATCTGTGACACCCTCACACCCTTTCCAACCTTTTCCATCCCTCTGATCGTACCCTGTGCCAGCTCACTTCTCATTCTTTGTGTGTGTATGTGTTCACCTGTGTGCAGTGTGTATGCATGTTGTGCTTGTATGTGTGTGATGTGTGTGGAGGACATAGGTAGATGTCAGGTGTCCTCAGTCATTTTTTTTTTTTTTTGGTCTTTTCGAGATAGGGTCTCCTTGTAGCCCCAGCTGTCCTGGAACTCACTCTGTAGACCAGGCTGGCCTTGAACTCAACAAAGTTCTGCCTGCCTCTGCTTCCCAAGTGCTAGGATTAAAGGCGTGTGCCACCACGCCTGGCTCTACCTTATTTTTGGAGGTGGGCTTTCTTACTGAACCTGGAGCTCACTGGTTTGGCTAGACTGGCTGGCTAGAAAGCCACAGGGATCCTCCCAGCCCTGGGATTACAGGCACATGCCACCACCGGTCTAGCTTTCTGCGAGGGTGCTGGGGATCTGAACTCTGATCTCATGTTTGAGCCATCTCCTCAGCACCCTCCATCTCTTATTCTTCAGTGCTTGCATTCCTGTAGCTCTGCCACCTGCTTGCTTGTTTAGAGAATGTGTCCACCATTGTGCTTGAAGACAATTGTGGCAGTAGCTACAGACTTTTGTCTGGTTCTCATTGCTTTTTTCCTGTCCTAAATCCCTCTGGGACGCTCCCATGTAGATGTTGTCACTGTAGTGAGGCACCAGGAACCGAACCCATTATCTTCCTCCTCTAGGTAAATTAACTTCCCTATTTTTGGCATGAAACCGTCCATTGAGCTCAGATTGAGAGCTCCCCAACTTTTCATGGGGTACTTTCCACGTTGGACAGCAGTAGGTCACAGTGGCTCTTCTCCTAAGCTGTCTCTCTACTATACCTTCATGCCCCCTTAATAGGCAGTAGCTTTTTAGGTGGTCTGCAGCTGTTTTATTTGCTCTGTAACTGGTAGTGTCTAATTCACATGACATTTCCATTCTGTCACTCTTTTCAAGAATGTCTCCTCCCAGTAGCCCAAGTTCAGACTCTTGCTTGGTCAGCTTTCCCTTCCCTCCCCTCTCTTCCCTCTCCCCCCCTCCTCCTACCCCCTCCTCTTGCTCCTCATTCTCTTCCTCCTGACCCTCTTCCTCCTCCTCCTCCCCCTCCTCCTCTTCCTCCTCCTCCACCTCCTCCTTCTCCTCCTGCTATTTCTTTCTTTTGTCCTCATCAACATGGTCTCACTTGGATTTATCACTGGACCAGAACTCACAGAGATTAATCTGCCTCCACCTTCCAAGTGCTGATACTGAAGTTGTGCAGTGCCAAGCCTGGTAAAATGACAATGTGTGTAAACTTGAAGGAGTAGGTTGTCTCCTTCCACCATCTGGGTCCCGAGGATTGAATTCAGGTCTTCAGGATTAGGGGCAAGTGCTTAACCTACTGAGACATGTTTCTGGCAAGAAACCTTATTTCTGAGACAGGGTCTCTTCACTGAATCTGGAGGTCACTAATTAGACCAGACTGGTTAGCAAGCAGGATTAGTAATTCTACCTGTGTCTGACTCCCCAGATCTGGGGTTACAAATGGGTGCTACTATGATCTGATTTTGTATAGCTCCTAGAGATCTAAACTCAGTTCCTCATGCTTGAGTCGCAGAAACTTTAGTGATGGAGTCAACTCCCTAGACATTAAAATTTGTTTTACTTAGGAGTCTATGTTTTGTTTGCTTTAGCATGTTTTCTAGATATTCTGGAAAATATTTCACTGAAGTAACTCAGACCCACAAGACAAATGTGCTATGTTCTCTCATATGAAGATCTGAAAGAGAAATAAAATAATTAAAATCTAAGTTGGTGTAAATGTTGGTAGATGTTAAAAATATGAAGGAGCCATGGGAGTTGAATTGGTGGAGACCTATTAAACTAGAGGGTAAGACCCTATTGCTGAAGACACCATGCCTGTTGGAGATAGAATACAAATAAATCACACTGGACCTGAGGTGAAAATAATATATGTAGACGTGCACACAGCACAACACCAGCGTGTGCCCAGCTGTTGGCTGGCTATAAAAGACATCACTGGGAAGGCACATTCAACCTTATGATTCTGGTCCATCCCTTAAGAACATTTCTTCAACATTAGCTGCTTGAAAGTCCCCATTAAGGATCTATCTAAGCTTCCATGGACCTGAACCAAGTACTAATCCAGAATGTTACTGAGACTCATGCCTGTCCTGGGGGATTTGTATTTGAATGATAACCTTGGTGATAAAGCAGGAAAGGGGTTTTTAAACCTCATTCCTTAGAAGAAAGTATCTCCTCAATCAAAACCTGATTATGACAGATAGATCTAGGGATCAGGGAAGGATAGAAATAAGCCTGTAGGTTTATCATGTGCATAATGATGTGGGTTTTAAAAGAAAGAACGTGCTTACACTATCACACAAATTGTCCTTTATTGAGGAAGTGAGAAATGTTAACAATTTCCAAAGTGGCAGCAATTTCACATAGACAGACAACCCCTGGCATAACTGGCCCCCCCCCATCGCCACAGGGCCTTTCTTTTGTGCTTAACTTGACAGTATATATTTCTTTGTCACAGCACAGGAACAGTGGAAAGCAACCTGGGACTGCTTCCCCTGCTCCAGGGGTCCCAGAGCTCAGCCACGCCACTCAGAGCTGGAAAGCTGGAAACAACTTCAGGAGAAAACTAAGATGAGTAGAAAGACTCTTACCCTAAAGCTTTGACTTGGCTAGAAAAAAAAATAAAAAAGTGAAGCTCCTAATGTTATTAGCTTATGGACTGAAGACACTTTGGTAAAACAAAAACAAAAAAAAACCAGTTCTATCCTGGAAGAGATTTGTGTTGGGGGGGGGGGCCAATCAGCATTTGAAATACAAGATGTATTCGCATAAAGAAAGCAAAGCTGACAGCGAAAACCAAATACAAAATGCTGCAAGGAGAGCAGGAGACGTGGCTCGGTGCTAAGAACGTGTGCTTCTCCTGTAGAGGACCAGAGGTGGGCTCCCGGTGACCCATGTCAAGTTGGTTCCACAGTAACCATCTGTGGCTCCAGCTCCAGGGCATCCAACACCTTGCTCTGGCCTCCGAGGGCACCTGCACACTCCCCGCACAGACACACACGCTTACATATAATTAAACATAAAAGAAATCTTTTCTAAAACTGCTGAGAGGGTACAAAACGGAAGGTCCGGGTAGGCGGAGGGTAAGGCTGGGGAAGGCTTCTTGGCAGAAGGGTCTCCTGAGCGCTTCACATACAGTTGTTGACATGTATGAGCAGGCAGTGAGAAAAGTCTCTTCTGGAGCCGACCGGACAGGGGGCAGAAACATGGGGGCAGAACAAGTGATCCTTTGCTTAATGAGCAAAATGGGCTGGCCAGAGCGAAGGCACTGGAGAAGCAAAACGGTGCGGAGCCAGGAGCCAGGTGGACCCTTACTACTGCACGTCGGGCAAAGATGGGGATGGGCTCAGTATACTGCTTGCTTGGCAGGCCAGGAGCCCCAGGCTGGATGGGGCAGAGAGGAGGGAGAAGAGGAGAGGGAGGGAGGGAGGGAGGTAGGGAGGGAGGGAGGGAGGCGGGGAGTGAGAAAAGAGTAAAGAAAAGGGTTAGGGAAGAGAGAGGGAGGGAGGGAGGGAGGGAGGGAGGGAAAGGTTGAAGAAGGGGCAAGAGAAGGGGGAAAGAAGGAGGGGGAGGAAGGAAAGGGGAGGGGGGGATAGGGAGGAGGAGGGAGAGGAGGAGGAGGAAGGAAAGCTGACCAACAGAGGTCCTGAACTTGGGCTACTGGGAGGAGACATTCCTTGAAAAGATGACGAAATGGAAATGTCATGTGAATTAGACACTACCAGTTACAGAGCAAATAAAACAGCTGCAGACCACCTAAAAAGCTACTGCCTATTAAGGGGGCATGAAGGTATAGTAGAGAGACAGCTTAGGAGAAGAGCCACTGTGACCTACTGCTGTCCAACGTGGAAAGTACCCCATGAAAAGTTGGGGAGCTCTCAATCTGAGCTCAATGGACGGTTTCATGCCAAAAATAGGGAAGTTAATTTACCTAGAGGAGGAAGATAATGGGTTCGGTTCCTGGTGCCTCACTACAGTGACAACATCTACATGGGAGCGTCCCAGAGGGATTTAGGACAGGAAAAAAGCAATGAGAACCAGACAAAAGTCTGTAGCTACTGCCACAATTGTCTTCAAGCACAATGGTGGACACATTCTCTAAACAAGCAAGCAGGTGGCAGAGCTACAGGAATGCAAGCACTGAAGAATAAGAGATGAGGGTGCTGAGGAGATGGCTCAACATGAGATCAGAGTTCAGATTCCCCAGCACCCCTCGCAGAAAGCTAGACCGTGGTGCATGTGCCGTAATCCCAGCGGGGAGGATCCCTGTGCTTTCTAGCCAGCCAGTCTAGAGCCAACCAGTGAGCTCAGTTCAGTAAGGAAAGCCCACCTCAAAAATAAGGTAGAGCCAGGCGTGGTGGGCACACCCTTTAACCTAGCACTTGGGAAGCAGAGGCAGGCAGAACTTGTTGAGTTCAAGGCCAGCCTGGTCTACAGAGTGAGTTCCAGACAGCTGGGGACTACAGGAGACCCTACTCGAAAAGACCAAAAAAAAAAAAAAATGACGAGGACACCTGACACTACCTATGTCCTCCACACCACATCACACACATACAAAGCACAACATGCATACACACTGCACACAGGGTGAACACAATTAGACACACAAAGAATGAGAAGTGAGCTGGCACAGGGTACGATCAGAGGGATGGAAAAGGTTGGAAAGGGTGTGAGGGTGTCACAGATGTTTGTCAACACAAGTGACTGTTGACATCAAATGTAACCCAATGGCCCAGGAGGTGAGAATCAGTTAAGACTTGCTGGGAGGAGGTTGCTGAGCTGTAGGGGAAGCTTCAGGGAACCAGGTCTTAAGAGGGACCAAACGCAGGCTTATAATCCAGGATCTTAAACATAACAGGCAAGTAAATGTAGGATAAGACAAATACACAGACAGCAGTCAGGTAAGGCTGGCTTCTTCTCCATGGCAGCAGTTGTGGAAGGTTCAAAGGTAGAGGTAGCATAAGGGAGGAGAGAAAGTAAAGACATGAAGAGATGGGAAGGAGAAGGACGGGAAGGACGGGAAGGAAGGAAGGAAGGAAGGAAGGGAGGGAGGAGGGAGGGAGGGAGGGAGGGAGGAAGGAGGAAGGAAGGAAGGAAGGAAGGAAGGGAAGGAAGGAAGCGAAGAAGGAAGGGAGGTCAGGAAACAATTAAACACGCACTGCTGCTAACGGCCACCTCAATCTGACAGGCTGTGTGCACGCGATCACAAACTTGCCCATCTACTGTGTCTCATTCTGGGGAGACAGCAGTACAGTATCTTGAGCACAGGGCACCTTTTCGTACCTCCCACGATGGAGCCACTCTGGCTCACCGTCAGCCCGCCTCTTCTCTTCTATCACATCTGTTCTGTTTACAGACTCAGGAAGCTGGGCTGGCTCTTCATCCCCACTAGAGTTTGCCCCTAGACAAGTCTCTCCCTTCAGAAGGCTGCTGTCAGGTCTGATGATCTCTGTAGCCTTGGGAGACTTCCTGGGGCACAGCACCCACATCATGCTCTCCTGTCGGCAAAGGCTCAGGGCGGAGAGCAGGGCCACCTCTACCTCACTCCTCCTCCTTCATTCCCTAAGAGCCACCTCCAGTCATCTGTACCTACCTGCTCAGCATTTCTCTGAGACTGTAAGTGGGAGTGCAGGCGCCTGATGAGGGGGACACCATTCCGTGCCTGGCGTTTCAAGAGCCAGTAGTTGTGAAGCCGCTGCATGAACTGGTTTTTCCTCTGAAAGGAGAGACCACTACAGATCTTGTTCAACCTTGAGTAGAGGTACAGGGAAGCGAGAGACAGGGTCAGTGGGCAGCTCAGATTACACACAGCGTATGCATCTTATCCAGATCCCAGTTCATTTCCGGACCTTAGCGAGGAAGACAGAATAAAGTGGCCAGAGGCACACCTTAGAGGAGGGCTGAGAAAAGACAGCAGAGCTGAGCAGCTCAGACTAAGCCAGAGGTGCTGCATCTGCTTCTCTGTCTTCTGTCTTGCAGTCCTGATCTTCCACAAGAACCCTCCCCTACAACCCTACTGCCTATTGTCATACACTTTCATTCCAGGTACTGGGAGACAGGCCAGAGCCCCGGTACCCACACCAGCAAAAGAGAACAGGAATTTGAGTAAGCTATGTGTAATGTGGCCACTATTTCCTGCCTTTTGTGGCTGAGGACCCCACCAAACCATGGGGTAACCCACAACTAAGCTTCAAGGAAGTGTTCTGTACCCAAATGTAACATCTTAGAGTTATTCGACTTCTAGGGGTTTGTGTTTGTCCCATGTGCATGTGAGAGAGATGGGATCTCACTCTGCGCCCAGACTGGCCTTGTCCTAGGGATTCCTCTCCCTCAGCCTTCCAAGAAACTGGAATTATATATACGCACCACTGTACCCACCTGAGCTCTGTCTAGATTTTCAAAAAACTCTTAGAAATGTCATTTTGAACCAAATATAAAAGGGGGATCTAATTGTGTGGAGGATAGTAGCACTAAAATCTTAGCCAGCGAAGGAAGTGTTAAGATCAGGGTTTAAACCAACAGCACTTGGGGGAGGAAAGGTAGGAAACAGCTAAGGAGCACCTACCACTTCCACCCTGTTGCGTGCAGTATGCAAGAGGCGGGCTTTACCCCTACATTACAGGACGGAGAGGGAGCGTAGGAACAGCAGGTCACAGGACCACCCAAGCTATTAGTGTAGCTGATAAGACGGTGGGCCTAGGTGGGATCTGATCCACGATCTCTGGACTACCATAGTGCTTTTCCAAACAGGGTAAGCAAGGCTCCAGTGTGTCCAAAGTTTTCTCTTCACCCCACTCCGCTGAAAGGAGCAAGAAGGTGGAACTTGAGATTAAGCGACATGTTGGGCAGGAGCACTGGTCTTGACCTTCATTCCACAGTCAGACATTCCTGCGCCCAAAGCCAGCAGACCTGGGCCTTTCCCCCAAAGGAGCAGATCCCCCACCAACACCCATGCCAAGCACCTGCCCACCTGCAGGCAGCCCCACTCCCCTACAACCTCTTGGCCATGGAGGACCCCAATAGCATCTGTGCAGGTAAGGGAAGGAACAACAACATAGCAGCAGCAGCAGCAGCCACCAGTTATTGAGCGCTTACTGGTTTCCAGGCACTGTGCTAAGTGTTTTATACTTAAATGATCTCCTTTTTCTCAAAATTCTACATGGTGGGTTTGCTCAGGAATGAACCAAGGCTTAGAGCCATTAAGCAACTTGCCAAAGGCCACGCAATTATTAAATGGTGTCATTCTCAGCCAGCAAAGCTAGCTCTTGAGAAAGGCATCTAAAACAGCAGACATAACAACCAGAGGCTAGCCCCAAGGCAAAGCTACCTGAGAAATGGGGACTAGGCACAGACCCCGTCACCTCAGGAAGGAGGTAGCCTAGGACAGCTGTGTCTACAAGACACATTCAGAGTCACTGAAATTCCAAACTGGGCCATGGCTGGCAGTAGGAGGCTCCCGATCCCGATTTCATTCTTCCATCTTCCCAGCTTGGTTTAGTGGTTGCTGTTCCCCTCAGAGAACTCATTTGCTACCACCTTCCAGTACTCCTCTACCCCTAACCTATCTTCCTTAGGCAAAGACAGCAAAAGACAGCCTAGCTTACAGGCCAGAATCTCTTTCCTACTGGTCCCAGCCCTTGAACAGGACATGGCATATGTAAGTGCTCAATAAACATCTCAGTGAATGAATAAAGGACGGACAACTTTACCTCCTGTGCTGCAGGATCTTCATCTGGGAATGTGGAGAAGGTGCAAGGACACATTAGATGAATAATCTCCAAGATCCCTTCCTTCTCTAACACTGTACGCTTTTTAGTGAATCACCCCTGAGATATTGACTATGGAAAATCTTCCCATTTCTCCAACAGCTGCGTCTACCTCACTAATAGTTGAACACAGTCACAATGATCTTGCTACAGATTCAGTGAGAGGGTCCAGGTGGCTTGTTACACAGCTCAACTTTCCCCCAAGTTTAAAGCTTGTCAAAGAGGACTTTCCCCTCTGGTTTCCCGTTGTTAAAAATCCACATTCTCCCCAGGACAGAGCTTTTTGGACAGCAGGTGTGTTAAGCTCTTAACACAGGAGTTCTCCAACAGGAATAGTTCTATCTCCCCAGGGGATTTTGGAAACTTTCGTGGAAGCATTTGGGGTTGTCACAAAGATCTGGCAACACGAAGCATGCAACCAGCATTTACAGAGACCAGCAATGCTAAATATCTAGCAATGGATATAACACTAGAAACAATGAAGAAGTATCCTGTCCAAAATCCCATTTAGTACCACTGCTGAAAACCACTACCTGTAGATTTACCATCACCCAAGTTTCTAAAGCAACTTAAATGCTTTGTGTCATTCTAAGCCAAAGGAAACACATTATTCTGAGGGCACAACCCAAACTACAAGCCAGCCCAGGTTCTAAAGGGCAAGTTTGAATTTGAGAGCCCGGAGGAGACCAGACATCCACCAACCATATTTGGGAAAGACTTGGCCTAGGGCCAAGACCAAATCAAGAGTCCCTAAAGAGTCCTTTAGAGAGTAGGATCACCTGTAAGAGGAGTATCTGGGACAAGTGACCTTCATGGGGCACCAGAGTGAGATAACAAGGGAGGGCGTTCCGGCCAGCTTCCTCTGGCTTNGCTTTTAGCAACCGTGGGTCAGAGAAGGGTAGACTGCCCACCCGCTAACCCACTCAGAGGCTTCAACAGGGGCTGCGGAAGGAAGGCGGCCCCAGCCTCTCTTGCTTTTGCCTCCTCCAGCGGGAACAGGACGAGAAGACAAGTGCGGTGAAGGAGGAGCTGAAGTACTGGCAGAAGTTGCGGCACGACCTGGAGCGGGCCCGGCTGCTGATTGAGCTGATTCGGAAGAGAGAAAAGCTCAAGCGGGAGCAAGTAAGGAGGAGCCCTGAGCTGGGGCTCTTGTCAGGGTCTCTCCTTTCTGTGTGACATTCGGAGACTCAGGGCCACCTGCCTGGCCCAGCTTCTCTCTTTTCTCTCTGCTTAGCTCTGTGGGCTCCAAGGTCTGCCTGCTCTCTACTGGCTGGACCGCTGCTGGTGGCTTCTGTGTTTTATGGTTCAGCTCATGTGGACTTGAGCATAAGTTCAGTAACACAATGCCTGAGCCCATGTCCAGACTTGCTATGTAGGAGATTCTTGAGGGATACTGACCCTGGATGTTTGGAAAGCTTCTTGAGCCGTTCTGAGGACACTGTAAATTGAGAACCTCTGGCCTGAACATTCTTACTCAGCCCTTAAACATTTATGGACTTGGAATAACTTAAATTTTCCAGGCTCAGTTCAAGAACATTCTAAGCCCCACACCCCAGAGAGTGTGGTGTAGCATACTAGATGAGGAGCGTGAGCTGTGTCCCCAGGCTGGGTTAGTTTCTCCTTCACGGCACAAAGCAGACTGCTCTTGATCCCGCCATTTCCTCACCTGCAGTATAGAGATAATCATAAATATTTGGTGGCTTCATGGACATAGAGTTTAGAATGGTGCCTGGCAGTAGAGTTGTCGGCTGCTCCCCTTGTTGCTAACATTGATGCTCTTGCTATGTTGGGGGTATCTACTGTAGTGCTCTACACATGGCAGAGAGCAAATATTATTAATTGAAATGGGCAACAAACCCAAACTGTTCTCTCTAGGCCAAGAATAGCAGCTGTTGCTTGATGCTTTCAAAGCTTGGGCTAAAACATCTTTCCTTTCTCCAGTTCAGTTCGAGCACACGCCCTCCTCTGGGAGGTCGAAAGCTTGAGTTCCCATTTCTGGCCCTGAGCAGTTCTTACTTTATTTAGCAGTGCAAACATGTTAAGACCGTTTCCACAGGTTCAAACTAATCTCTGTCCAGGCTTGAGCTCCAGCTTCTCTTCATGCCCCTGGTTCAGAACGGTGAGAAGAGGAGGCAGCCCTAGCTCCTGTTTATGGTGATATGTCCAAGAGGCAGGAACTTTTCAACCTCATCCATGGCTTCGAGATGGTTTCACATTAGCACATAAATCCAAGATAATGTTTGTATACTGCAGCACTGTGAATGTGAGGGTGTGGCCTGAGAGCTGAGCTTGGAGCCCTGGTCGTCTGGAGCCCATGCAGATGCTCTAAGTGCTTATAAGATTGGTGTGTGTGTGCACATCTAAGTGCTTATAAGATTGGTGTGTGTGTGCACATCTAAGTGCTTATAAGATTGGTGTGTGTGTGTGCACATCTAAGTGCTTATAAGATTGGTGTGTGTGTACATTTGTTGTCAGTGCGTTTGGAGTAAGACCTGGGTTCAGATGCCTTCTTGGGTCCTTTCTAACCAGATAATCTTAGAGTGTTAGTAACAGTCGCATTCTCTCCAAACTTCAGGTTCTGTATTTGTAAAATGGGTGTAGTAATATCTTCCTCAGAGTTAATGTGATCACCAACAGAATCACCACTATAGGTAGAGAAGCAGTGCACTTGCTGTAATGGTCAAGAGCACTTACTGTGGAGCCAGATTCGAACCTTGTCCCAACTCTGCTGCCATTCCTGTGTGACCTTGGGCCAGTTAGTCTTCCTGTACCTCTCTTCTTTCTCTTTTGAAATCTCTATCATCTATGTATCTATCTATCTATCTATCTATCTATCTATCTATCTATCTATCTATCTATCATCTATCATCTATCTAATCTATCTAATCCCACCTTATATACTCACAAGTATTACACAAAGTAGTTAGGCTGGTACCTGCACCAACCCACACACAGAAACAAACATAGTAACATAAAATGAACATGAAATCAACCTTGGATGAGGCATAGTGGTACATGCCTTTGATCTCAGCCCTCAAGAGGCAGAGGCAGGCAGGTCTTTGTGAAATCAAAGCCAGTCTGCTTTACACAGTGAGTTCCAGACCAGCTGGAGTTACAAGGAGACCCTGTATAAAAAAGGAGGGGAAATAAAAAGAATAAAATAAATCTTAAAGCCTTTAATCCCAGCACTTGGGAGGCAGAGGCAAGCTGATCTCTGGGAGTTCAAGGCCAGCCTGGTCTAGTTCCAAGACAGCTGGGGCTGCGGGAGACCCTAGGATTAAAAAAAAATCTTTAAAAAATGCTAAGACTATTACCTGGTACTTGGCATATATTACAAAAGTGTTTGTAAATTATTACAATCTGATCATTATTACTCCTGCAAGTTTTGGAATATTGCTTGATACATAGAAAACATTCACAAAATAGTTATCTGTTCTAGTCTTTTTTCTTCCAGTATACTAGAATGTCACAGACTGGGTAATTTACAAAGAAAGGTAGATCTGGCTCACAGTGCTGGGCCAGGGACAGGCTGGCGAGGGCTCCCTTGCTGTATTCTCTGTTGGAGAAGCAGAGGGCTGAGACAGAACTTGTAGGAGAGTTGTCTTCATAACAGCTCCTTCATAAGTCCTGAGAACTCCCTCCCACACCACCATTCCGTTAACCCATCCCTGAGAGGGGACGCAATGTTCACATCTCCTGTTAGGCACATCACTCCATTCTCCCCTCTGGGAGTTAAGGTTCCCACACATGACCTTCTTGGGGACATTCAAGCTACAACACTGTTGCTGGCTTCGGTTGTTCTGTGCTTAATTAGGGTGGGGTGATAGCCCCCCATACACTGGGCAGCTTAATATCTTGTGAAAATGTTGTACACGATGGGCCGCAGCAGGCTCAGCCTCCCTGGATGCTGAGCACTCCTGCTTCCCTTACAGGTCAAGGTCCAGCAGGCTGCCATGGAGCTGGAGCTGATGCCATTCAATGTCTTGCTGAGGACCACACTGGACCTGTTGCAGGAGAAGGATCCTGCCCACATCTTCGCTGAACCTGTCAGCCTGAGTGAGGCAAGTGCCCCTGTCTAAGCAGCAGCCCATCCCGAACTGGAAATAGCATCTGGGTAGGCTGAGGAAGAGGCTGGGCCACAGGACATGAGAACTGAGGGTGGGTTGAGTCTGGCCATCAGATTTTCCCATGGTGAGGGGTCAGCAGGCGGTCGGGGGGTGGGGGGCAGACCCCGAGGCTCTGAGTGAGCCTGACATGACCAGACCAGAAAGTGGGAGGTCAGGAGTCCCAGTGAAGGGAGCGCTGCTTGGCTAGTAAATAGTTGTTGTAATTGTACAGGTTTTATATGTTTAGGTTCCAGATTACCTGGAATTCATATCCAAGCCAATGGATTTTTCTACTATGAGGCGGAAGCTGGAGTCTCACCTGTACCACACCTTGGAGGAGTTTGAGGAGGACTTTAACCTTATAGTTACCAACTGCATGAAGTATAATGCTAAAGACACAATTTTCCACCGAGCAGCTGTCCGCCTGCGGGACCTGGGAGGGGCCATCCTGCGGCATGCCCGGCGGCAGGCAGAGAACATCGGCTTTGACCCCGAGAGGGGCACCCACCTGCCCGAATCACCCAAGTTGGAGGACTTTTACCGATTCTCCTGGGAGGATGGTGAGAAGCCTGGATTGGTATGGACCAGAGAGCCAGTGATCAGGGTGGGCCTTGGAGGAATAGACTCCAGAACCGACACTGCAGCTGGGAATACTCGGGCATGCCTGTCTGTGGTTGGAATAATTTCTGAAGGTGAAAGTTTAACCAGTGCACTGAGTACTGAGTGCCTGGTGAGTGACAGAAAGGGGGAATCAGGTGTAGCCTGCTACCTGGAGGCTAAGGCCTAAGAGTCATCTCCTGGATCCTCCCCACATGGCATTGGAACATGGGGTGAGAGAGATATATTGCTGATGTGGGCAGCTCATTCAAAAGAGAGCAGGTGGAGGACTAGATAAATAGAATGCTCCAAGCCCCACATTGTCCTGCTTGCTGCTTCCCCATGGCAGTGGCCACAGGGTCCCTGAGGTGGGGGGATGCCAAGCCTGGCGCATGGAGTCGGTAACTGTAACTGTGAACTGCTTCCTGCAGATGTTTCCCATATTCTGACCTGGCCTTTCCGTGTAGCAGTGTTGTAGGACCAATGCCTGCAGTGAAGCCACTGGCCTGGCAGTTTTAGGCACATATTTTGCTTCCCCAAAATTTCGATCCCTGTCTCTTGCTCGGGGCCATGCAGGTTTTTCAGCCTCCTCTCTCCTCTCTTCTCCCTGGCAGTGGACAACATTCTCATCCCAGAGAACCGGGCCCATCTATCCCCAGAGGTGCAGCTGAAGGAGCTGCTGGAGAAACTGGATCTGGTGAGCGCCATGCGGTCCAGTGGGGCCCGAACCCGCCGTGTCCGCTTGCTGCGCCGGGAGATCAACGCCCTTCGGCAAAAGCTGGCACAGCCACCACAGCCACTGTCACTGAACAAGATAGTGTCTAATGGGGAGCTGCCAGCAGGTCCTCGGGGGGATCCAGCTATGCTGGAGCAGGCCCAGCAGGAGGAGCCCGAAGACGATGGGGACAGAGGTGAGAAAGAGTCACGAGCACGCAGTGAGCTGGGGCGGGGAGGGAGTGTGTGAACAGCAGGGGCAAGGATTAGGCTGCAGTCTTTGGGGTACCTTCTCTAAGTTTAGGTCTGGCCCTTTAGGTAAACAGAACCCTTGGAAGAGCTGTATCACATCCACCCTATATCACATTCAGGATGATGTTAAAAATATGTTAACCCTCAGTAAAGACCACAATTTGTTAGAGTTGGTTCCTGTGTTGGAGTGGGTTCCCAGGGGCCTCTGATGTGAGTATGTAGTTGTAGGATTATGGGAGTTTAAGGTCCTGGAGCCCAGACACTGCTAACTAGCCAGTTAAATATCTTTGTACTTGATGTAGCAACAGCGTACATTCCAGCTAACTCTCTACGTCTATGTAGAGAGGCTCTTAGGACATGTGAGATTGGAGTGTGGGAGGGAAGCAAAGAAGTGAAGACCTTGCCTGTGGCCTGGACTCTTGTCTTTGACCCAGCTGGCTGAAGAAGTCATCAGGCCATCGCAGGCAGAGTTCAGATCACAAAAGGCCCAATTACTGATTTAAACTGGGTGGCTTTCTCAGGTGAATAGTGACATTTGCAGCTTACATTTTTTTAGACTCAGCTTGTAAGCTTTTAAACTGTGCCCTTTCTTACTGAGCTGGGGAAGTGATTCTCAGAAACCCACAGGCCTTTCATAAGCTGAGCTGCTTCCCATTCTTCTTAATGGGACAGAATTATCTCCCTTGTACCTGTCCTTGCACCCACGCCCAAGGCTTGGAAGGGGCTGTCACTCAACTCATCCAAAACATCGAGAGTTATCTCTTGTTTGGTAAGGCTGAAGTTGGAGAGATTGGCCTGTTTTATTTTAGGTCTTCAGAGAATGGGGACATGGATGAGGTCACATGGGCATCAGAAGGCTTTGTGATCATTGTGGCTTCCTAACTCCCATATGTCAGTCAGCCTGGGACAGAGTCATGTGTGCCTACTATCACCAAGAGGGTTTCATGATGAATTCTGAGATTCAGATAGGGAGGTCTGGACTTGGACTTAGGAGTCTCAATATTTTTAGTTTCAAGTGAATCCCAATGTTTGGAGGCCACTGATGTAACTTATCTGTCTCAGTTTTCTACATATCTTCTTTCTGCCTGTTGTACTTTCCTCTCACTTGGGTGTTACAAAACAAACCTGATAATAGATGAGAAAACACTTAAGTCCAATGAGAGAATTGTAAGCCTTCAATATGTCAAGCTAAAACTATACGTAATTATGGTCTAAACAGGTGGCTTTCCCATGTAGAGTGACATTTGCAACTCACATTTTGTTAGACTTCCCTTGTGAGCTTAAAAAAAGGATGCTATGTTTGTGATTTGGTTTCATTTGGCCTGCATTAGATTTTTTAAAAATTAAATTTTTGCAAATTTCATACATAATTTTGATCCCTCCCCATTATGCCCGCCTTGCTACCCACTGCCCACTTTTCATGTGCTCTGTTTGTGTCCCCAAATGCCCTTCAGTTTGGGTTCATCCACTGGAGCCTGGTCAGCCTACCAAGAGTCTCATCCTTAAACGAGACTGATTCTTCCCCTCTCAGCAGCCATCAGTTGCCAGTGGTTCCTCAGGTAGGGTTGGCGTTTCCTGTCCTCTCCCCTCTGTGCTGGGATTCTTGTCTGGCTTGAGCTCACATGGGACTTGTGCATGCTGTCACCATTGCTGTGAGTTCATATCAGTAACTGACCAGCTGACTGGAAAACTGTTTACCTGTGGTCATCACCACCTCTGGCTCTTGGAGTCTTTCCGCCCCATCTTCTGCAAGGTAAAGGTGTGTCCTATCCAGGATAAGCAGTCTGCAGCCTCTTATTCTGCACGTAAGGCAGGCCAGGTAATAATCAGCATCTGCTGCATAAGGAAGCTTCTCTGGTGAGAACTGACAGATGTGTTTATCTATGGGTATAACAATGTCATTAGGTGGTAGGTGTCAGTTTAATATTATATCTGTTTAGCAGAATAATTGCATTAGGCTCTCCCCTATGGCCTATGATCTGCCTAGCCTCAGGTTCCTAGGCCTGATGTCAGATACAGACTCCATCTTGTGAAGCAGACTTCCGTCTAATCAGGAAAGACTCAGTTATGTACATAGAGTTCATGCTGCTGCTGCACTAGTGGGCAGATCTCGCCAGGCCAATTGTAGCTCACAGGGTTCACAGTAGGGCAAGGTTGGTGATTAATGTTCTCTTCAGGTAGCATGCATGGCACCTCTACCACTTTTATTTTTATTTTTATTTTATTTTATTTTTTTTTCTTTTTGAGACAGGGTCTCCCTATAGCCCCAGCTGGCCTGGAACTCACTCTGTCGACCAGGCTGGCCTTGAACTCACAGAGATCCGCGTGCCTGAGTGCTAGGTTTAAAGGTGTGCACTACCACACCTGGCTTCTTTTAATCTTTTATAACGTATATGTATATACTTTAAGAAGCTTCTACAGTAGTAACTTTACTAGACTTTTTCTGAAGGCTTTTAGTGTTACGTATCCCTCCCTGCTCGCCCTCTTCTGCTCTCCCCTCCCATCCACACCCTATTCAGCCCTTTCTACTCTGTTATTCCTCTCTCCTCTTTATCACTGCATCCTCCCTCCTCTCCCATGAAACCTCCCCCACATGGCCATTTATTAGCTTCTTGACCTCTTTGGATTTTCCAGTTGAAATCTGCCTATCTAAGAATTCAAAGCCAGCATCTAGCCATCAGAGCTAGCGTGCCATGTCTGTCTTTTGCTTGTCAGGATGATTGCTTCCAGTTTCATTCATTTACCTGTGAATTTCATAATTTTGTTTTTCCCATTGTATATATGTTCCATACCTTCATTATCCATGCATCAGTTGACGGACAAGTAGGTTGTTTTCAATTCCTGGTTATTTATTATGACAAGGGCAGCAGTGAACATGGATGAACAGTTATCTCTGTAGTAGAGTGTAGAGTCTTTTGGGTATAGAGGCATTGGATTTTTAAGAAACTTTCTAGTTGTTTCTGACATATACAGCTAGGGCTGGGAATTTTTGGTGCAAGCAGAGCTTAGCCCTACTTTTTCTTTTGCTTGGATCTAAGACCTGAGGGTGCCTCAAGCTGGGTAACAGCTGTGCTTTGGGTTTTGTTTATCAGAGTCAGTATCTAGCTTGTAGGAGCAGACTCTTTCTAAAATGTTCAAGCAGGTTCTTTTTTTCTCTAACAGATGATTCCAAACTGCCTCCCCCACCAACCCTGGAACCCACGGGGCCTGCACCTTCCTTGTCTGAACAAGAATCCCGTCCGGATCCCCCCACTCTGAAACCCATCAGTGACAGTAAACCCTCAAGCCGGTCCCTGAAGCCCCCCAGAGTGGAAGGTGGTGATGAGCTCGTGGAAAAATCACCTCCGCAGCTAGAGAGTGAGCCCTTGCAGTGCTTGCTCAGCGACAATGGCCTCAGTCGACTGTCTCTCATGACCTCTGAACCCCCTCCTGGTACCCCTCTTAGTGGTGTGGGCCGCCGCACCTCAGTCCTCTTTAAGAAGGCCAGAAATGGGGTTAAACTACAGAGAAGCTCAGACGAGGCCCTGGACGATGGCGAGGACCTCGGTATGGTGAGCTCTCCTGCCTCTCCAGCCAGCATGGAGGATGAGCAGCACTCTAGGAAGCGACCAAGGAGTAGGAGCTTCAGCGACAGTGAAGGGGAGACGTCCCCTCCACAGGAGGAAGAGACAGGTGACTTACCTGTGACTTCCCTGGCTGTTTCTCATGTGTCTCCCTGCTTTGCCTTGCCAGCCAGCACCCTCCCCAGTCGGCCACCACCTCAGTGGACTTCAGACATCAGTAGTAGTATGAAGGGCTCTGTGGCTCATAGCTGGATCTCAAAGGGGGTAACCTGGGGGAACAGGTGTAGATCAGTTGTTTTTAGAGGGCCAGGCTGTATCTGGGGCTGTCATCAGCCTTGAGGGGAATGTAAGCTTATATATGAGCCACATGGTTCCTGCCTTCAGTTCACTTCAGGTATTTCTGTCAGATACTAGCTTAAGACACTAGGGGAAAATGAATGCACAAAGCAAGTGAAAATCTTGTAAGAGAAATAGACTGAAAGCAAGCAAAGGCTTGTATATTAGAAGAAAAAGGGGGCTGGCTGGGGAGATGGCTCAGAGGTTAAGAGTGCTGACTGCTCTTGCAGAGGACAGGGTCTCCCTGTAGCCCCAGCTGTCCTGGAACTCACTCCGTAGATCAGGCTGGCCTTGAACTCACAAAGATCTGCCTGCCTCTACCTCCCCAGCACCACCATGCCCAGCTTAAAGATGATTCTGCAGGACATGGTAGTGCATGCCTTTAATCCTAGCACTTGGGAGGCAGAGGCAGGAGGATCTCTGTGAGTTCAAGGCCAGCCTGGTCTACAGAGTGAGTTCCAGGCCAGCTGGGGCTACAGGGAGACCCTGTCTCAAAAAAGAAAGAAAGCAGGGAAAGTGACATAGAGAGTGCCAGGTGGTGTTAGGGGTTTGGCTAGAAAGGTCTTCTGAGGGGTGACATTTGAGCAGATATCCGAAGGTGCTGAATGCATGAGCTGTTTGTATAGCTAGGGGAAGACTATTCCAAAAAAGACAGGGTGGCAAATGCTCTGGAGTTGGGAGCACACTTGCATGTCTAAACAGCAGCAAGGGGGCAGTGTGGCTGCAGGATTGTGCTGGGGGCAGTGGGAGTGGAGGTCCAGAGTCCTGGCTACGACTCTCCAACACGAGCAGGTCACTGATTGAGGTGAGAGTAATAAGTCAGACTCAACCCCAGCTCCGGAAGAGTTCCCAGTTCATTCTGAAAATGGTGGTTTCCCAAAGTAGAGAGAAATCAAAGCCAAAAAAGAAGAGCTTAGGTGTCAGGTACAGGAGGCACAGCTAGAGCTTTTGAGGGTATTTGAGCTGCAGTTGGGAAGGCTTCCCACGAGGTGGCATGCAGAGCTGTCCTTGAGGGGCTCAGGCCCTTCAGAGTATGGGGCCATAAGGAAGAAGACATTCTCTTAGGGACAGGGGCTTCCTGCAGGTTCCATAGCTGGGGATTTGAATGTTAGGCAGAGGAGTTGTGTCCTAGTGGGGTCTGAAGGCAGCTTGCATGGCTGGGAGAGCTGCCCCAACTTTTGCTCTTTGTGTCACTCATCATTTGTGGTGCCTTTGCCTTGCATGGCCCAAACTTGTTTTTCTCTCTCGCTGCCTGACATTTAGGTTCCAAGGGTACCTTCCCTGCCCATCCTGCCATGCTTCCCTGTAGTAGAGCAGGAGTTTGTTCTATAAAGGCAAGAGTTTGAGGTCTGGGGTTAAGTGTAGCCAAGTTCAGATCCTATCTCCTTACTGGAAAGGTAGCCAGGGGGAAGTTAACATCTCTGAGTCTGATTCCTTCTTGCTCCTGTGGAAGTAATGGTACCCACCTTGGAGAACTGAGGGCTGGGCATAGCCTCTAAGGACCTTGGCATATCCAGTCAATGGTAGCAGTCACTGTCTTTTCAGCTGTATCTGGCTCAGCCAGACAGCACGGAGAGCACTACAGTAAAAATTAAAACCTTTGCTAGTGGGAACATCAGGCCCATTATCTGAGGCCCTACAGCTTGGGGAATCTGTTCCTTTCCTGCTGTCCAGCTTCCTGGCTACCAGGAATACTTCTATACAACCTTGGTTGTATAGAAAACAGGCGTTGATCCTTTACAGGTGAGGCACAGATGACATCAGTGACTCAAATTGAGATCAGGAAGGGCCAGCTCAGGAAAGGGCCACCTTGGCTCAGTGCCCTGCTCTTACAAGTGTGACTTGTCTAGACTTGCCTAGCAGTCTTCTAGCTAAGATGCCTGTTAAATCTCTTAAATCAGGTGCCTGGCCCACTCTTACCCTTGGTTCAAGAGTTGTAGATTCTGGAGTTAGAAATTGGGCGCAGAAGAGAAAGGAAGCAAGATAGTGTCCTGGGGTGACTAGACAGTCCTCTGCCTCTGAGGCTTCTTGCTGTAAATAGGTGTTCTTTGATTCAGATCACACAGCATCGTATTTCAGGGCCCCACTTAGACCAGGAGCTCTACTGCCCCATTTGGGGAAGGTCTGGGCTGCCATCTTCCTAGAGGTTTGCCCTCTTCAACTCTTGACTAGCTCTGCCAGATACCTGTGGGTGTGGCTGATGCCAAGCCCTTATCCTGCCTTAGCCTCTTCTGCCATCAGCCCTGAAGAAGCAGCTAGCTGCTGCCAGCTGAGTGATCGGGAGGGCCTGTGAATGTTTATCTGAGGGGGAAGCTGGGTGGGTTCCTCAAGAGGCAGAGGAACTTTTCCCCTGATAATTGAGATGTGAAATTAGAAGCAGATACAAAAAAATAAAAAATAAAGAAGCAGATACAGGCACCTGTGAGCCTGCCTGGGTAGGGAGGGCATTCCTTGGTACTCAGTTATGTGCTTTTTATTTCTTTAAAAAAAAGAGAGAGAGAAGTTGCCCAGGCTAGCATTATCTTCCCCAAACCATTATCTCTGTGAGGGCTTCTCTACCTAAGACCCATTCCTTACACGGAAGGAGCAGCTGTTCCTCCCCAGCCTCCTAGGCAGCTTCCTACACTGTGGCATGTGCCAGGGAGGGCAAGGTTCTCACTCTATGTGTCCTTGGCAGGTGTGACTAATGGCTTTGGAAAACACACTGAAAGCGGGTCTGACTCTGAATGCAGTTTGGGTCTCAGTGGAGGACTGACGTTTGAAGCTTGCAGGTAAGGACTTTCATCCCCCAAACTCTGTCACACCATCATGGTCCCCTTTTCCTTCTTACATTGTTCCCACTCCTGCTATTTCCCAGGAGTTCTTAGGAAAAGGGAGTGACAGTTGACTCTCAACTCTGTTCTAATAGAAGAGTGGTATGGGCTGAGTTTGTGGGGCTCAGTGTCCTATTACCCAGAGAGGTTACCATTTGAGCCAGTTCCCCAGTATATACACACCTGGATAACCTAGCTTGTAGACATGGCTTTGAACTAAGCCATTTAGGGTTTCATAGAATTGGTGTTTGTATTGGCTTCTGTTTTGTGGTGCTGGAGATTGAACCCGGGGCTTCACACCTGCTAGGCTTCTACGTCTGAGTTGTTACCCAAGACTTTTTTTTCTGTATTTGCAGAGGTTTCTATGTTTAATAGCTTAGGAAGTCTCAAAAATTTTAAAAAATAAGTGGTTAGAAAAACTTCAGCAAAGTTGTGGGAAACAACAACAACAACAAAATCCAGAAAAGTCCATTTCTGTATACTATACCAAACATGTAAAATTAAGTTGAATTGTCCCAATTATAATCTATAAACTAAAAAAAGATGTAAATCTCCATAAAAATGCAGAGAAGCTACATGCTGTAAACTATGAAACAGTGATGGAATAAGTCAAGGAGAACTTAAATAAATGAAAAGATATACTATGTTCTTGAGTTGGAAGATTTGACATGAACATGCCAATTCTTTTTTTTTCTTTTTTAATATATATTTTGTACAAGATTATCAAATCTAGACCCGTGTCCCCCACCCTATCCCCCCACCCCACCAGAGCTCATGTATTCTGCCAAACATGCTTTTCATCTTTCTCAGTCTTTCTCAAAATTCTCCATGTAGAAGTTGACTGTGTTGAGCAGAAAATCACTGTTTCAGTCAGTTCTTTGATGCAGTCCTTTCTGTTGTTGTTGTTGTTGTTGTTTCCAATATGCATCACTCCCAACTGCTTGGACAAAAGCTCAAGGGGCCATGCACAAGAAATACTTACAACTTGGTAATTGGCACTAGCATCCACAGATGAGGGATACCATTCATCGTTTGTTTTTCCAGGACTGTGTTACTTCACTCAGCATGATGTCTTCTAGCTCCAGCCATTTTCCTGCAAAGCTCGTGATGTCATCTTTCTTTACTGCTGCATAGAACTCCATTGTATAGATGTACCACATTTTCTCTATCCAGTCGTCAGTTGAGGGGCATTTAGGTTGGTTCCAGCTCCTTGCTATTGTGAAGAGAGCTGCAATAAACATGGCCGCGCATGTATCTCTGTGGTGGGGTGAGTCTTGAGGGTACATGCCTAGGAGTGGTATGGCTGGGTCAGGTGGCAAGTTCATTCCAAGTCTTCCAAGGGTTCTCCACACTGCTTTCCATAGTGACTGTACGAGTTTACATTCCCACCAGCAGTGGATGAGTGTTCCCCTTTCCCCACAACCTCTCCAGCACTTGGTATCATTTGTTTTCTTGATCCTAGCCAGTCTTATTGGAGTAAGATGATATCTTAAAGTGGTTTTGATTTGCATTTCCTTAAAATGATTAGTGATGTTGAATACTTCTTAAGATGTTTCTCAGCCATCTCTAATTCCTCACTTGTGAAGTCTCTGTTCAGCTCTTTGCTCCATCTATTCAGTGGGTCATTTGTTTTCTTTCTTCTTTGTTTTTTGAGTAGTTTATATATTCTGGAGATCAGTGCTTTGTCAGATGTATCTGCAGTGAAGGTCTCCTCCCACTCTGTGGGATTTCTCTTCACTTCCTTGATTCTTTTGATGTACAGAAGCTTTTGAGTTTAATGAGGTCCCATTTGTCAATTGTTGACCTTAATTCTTGCACAGCTGCTGTCTGATTTAGGAAGTCTTTTCTTACGCCTATGTCTCCAAGACATTTTTGTATTGCTTTTCTTTCTTGAGATAGGATCTTGCCCAGGCCGGCCTTGAACTCAAGTTCTACAGTCTCCCAAGTGTTGGAATTATAGGCATACACTACTGTTCCTGCTTCTTCAGCCCTTGGCTTTTGATAAGGTCTCAGTTCAGGTTGGCCAAAACCTCAATCTTTCTATTACCATACCCACTGTCCACAGCACTGGCCTCTTTAGAGCATGTGGAGGAATGAGCAATGAGCAAGTATGAAATTTAAAATGTTATTTTTCCCAAGGCCTTACTTTGCCTATGGCCCTTGAGCTGAGAAGAGGTAGACTCCTGTTGTCATTCTTTAACCCAAAGGGAGGATTTCTGAGGCCAGAACCTTAGTTTCTTCCAAGTCTTAAGAGTTTGTTTATTGAGCTCCTGCTTGCATTCTCTGTTCTGTAATACAGTGGGGAGGGAGGGACTCTTGGAAACTAGAGGGCCATAGTGCCACAAAAGGAAATTGACTAGGTACTTAGTGGAAGTGAGGTCCAGGAGACGTCTAGAAGGCTGTTGCCCGTCCGAAGGCTGCCCGGGCAGGTTGGATACGGGCTCTTGTTACCTGCTGGGCTCCAGATGGAACTTTGTCAGCTTCCAGCCGTACCTTGGCCCTGTGCTGGCTTCTTGCTTTGGTTCCTGTGAGATTTCCCTTTCTATGAAGCCTCAAAATCGCCCTAGCTTTCGCCTGTCTGTCAAAGCCTTCCAAAGATACAGAGAAAGTAGATATGTGTGTGTGTGTGGGGGGGTAAGAGATGGTGGTCGAGGGGAACGGAGGCAGTTAACTAGGGCTAAAAAAGATAAAGAGATGTTTCTGCTTGCTCTCAGGTTGGAGTTTCTAGCCTTCAAAGACAAGGTACTTAAGGCTAGGTGTGGTGGTCCATATCTGTAACCCCAGCACCTGGAGGGATAGGAGGATCTTATGTTCAGCCAACCTGGATTATGTAACAAAACACTGTTTGAAAAAAACTCAACATAGGCAAATAAGTATCTGGAAGGTCAGTTTATTGGAGTTGGGGTAGGATTAAGGTCAATCATCTGTCACCTTCTTGCCCTTCATGAAGATGGAAAGCAGATGTTTCTCCCTCCATGAAGGGCATGCTTCCCAGTCATTAGTCAGAACAAGTCAGTCAGCCTGCTTCAGGAAGCGTTTGCCTCTGCACAGCTCTAGTCTGCTGCCGCTGCCTTCTGTAGGGCTCCCACCAGATAGAGGAGCAGCGCCCTTGGAAGGAAGGTATTTCCTCTATAACTTTGGTCCACTTGGCTGATAAAGACCCATGCTGCCAAGCCTGACAAGTTAAGTTCAATCCCTGGGACCCACACAGTGGAAGGAGAAAACCACATCCTGCAAATCATTCTCTGACATCATATACAAGCCATGCATGTAAGCGCCCACACACATGCATATATAAATCTTTTTAATTAAAAATAAATAAAATGGAAAAAAAAAGCCGGGCGCGGTGGTGCACGCCTTTAATCCTAGCACTTGGGAGGTAGAGGCAGGCGGATCTTTGTGAGTTCATGGCCAGCCTGGTCTACAGAGTGAGCTCCAGGACAGCTGGGGCTATGGGGAGACCCTGTCTCGAAAAGACTAAATAAAAAAAAAATAGTACTTAAGGGCCAGGCGTGGTGGTGCATGCCTTTAATCCTAGCACTTGGGAGGTAGAGGCAGGCGGATCTTTGTGAGTTCATGGCCAGCCTGGTCTACAGAGTGAGCTCCAGGACAGCTGGGGCTATGGGGAGACCCTGTCTCGAAAAGACTAAATAAATAAATAAATAAATAAATAAATAAATAAATAAATAAAATGGGAGATTCAAAGACTCCAACTGTAATTCAGCCTTCTCCCTTCCCTCCCACATTCATCCCCCTCTTCTCCCACCCCTCCACTTTGTTTGTAAGAACACAAAGGAAGATCTTATCTGTTAGACAAAATCATGTTATCTTTTTTTTGTTCTGTTTTTTTTTTTCAGCTCTGAGTATAAGTCTTTAGTGGCTGTACCAGTTCTCCAGTCCTGTTCTGTTTTTTGTTTTTGTTTTTGTTTTTGTTTTTATCCCAAACAGAAGCCAGGCTGGCCTTGAACTCAAGGCAGTCCTTCTGCCTCAGCCTCCTGAGTACTGGGATTCCGGGTGTATGCCTAGCACTAACCCATCCCACTCCCTCTTGCACACCTTTGGCTGATCTTTCCCAGTGGCTTTTCACTGGCTTTCCATTTCCTGCCCCACTCTGTAACAGTCTTGGGTCCTTCAGACTCAATGCATAGCTGAGCTCTGCTCTGCTCACCGCCTCCACCCCCAGTGCTGGGATGACCCTATGTGCCACCAACGTAGCTGCACCTTCTGTGGGTCACTCATGCAAATACTGATTCCACGCCTACTGTACCCTGGGTACCATTATAAGATAAGTTCTGTTCTTTGAGTGAATCCTACAGAAGTGGGGGAGATGGATGTTATAGATTGGGCTACCATTTTGTTTTGTTTGTTTTGTTGAGACAGGGTTTCCCTATAGCCCCAGCAGGCCTGGACTCACTATGTAGACCAGGGTGCCCTCAATCTTATAAGATCTGCCTGCCTCTGCCTCCCAAGTGCTGGGATCAAAGGTGTGTGCCACCACACCCAGCCTCATGGTATTTTTTGAGCTATTTGTTAGTATTCCATAGAATAATAGTAGTAGTCTTGTAATACTTTAGGCATGAGGCCATTTATGGAGTGTGTGGTATGTTACAGAGTGCTCTGTGTCCCTCATGAAGTCCCCACCACATGAGGAGCACTTCTTTCACAGAATTGATGAGCTGGCTTTTGAACCTGGGGAGCCTGACAAGGTACTCCTAATATTACTAGCACCTTTCATCTGCACAAAGCCTCACTGTCCATTGACCGTTTTGGTTTGTTTGTTTGTTTGTTTGTTTGTTTGTTTGTTTGTTTTTCTTTCCAGGATGAGTGGGAACTTGGTTTTCAGTGTGAATCGATGCTTAGTATTATTTCCCTAGAAGGTACTGACTACTGGTTACTGAAGGGGTATGAGTCCCTGGCTTGGGGTGATCTGAGTTTTCTTATAAAGTTAGTTCTGACTCAGCCAACTGCATACCATACTCCAGCCATTCCTACTCTGCCTGCTGCTTGTTTCATCAAATGTATCCTAAACATTTCTATTTTTCTGTAGAATTGTTGACCTATCTTTTAACTGCTTTCTCTGGTTGAAAAATTATATAGCAGTAATATTTTTTTGAAGTCTGGGTGAAAGAAAACCCCAGTCACACTATTAGAAGCTCCCAGCTGGGCTAAACATTCAGACTCCATGGAGAGTTATTTCCAATGCCTGAGCCTGGTGCCCTCCCCCATAGAGCTCTTCCAGCTATATTACCTTCTTGTCTTTGCCAAGCATATATTTTACCTCTTTTTAAAAAGTATTTGGGAGCTGGGCATGGTGGCGCACACCTCTAATCCCAGCACTCAGGAGGCAGAGGCAGGCAGATCTCCATGAGTTCTAGGTCAGCCTGGTCTACATAGTGACTTCCAGAACAGCTGGAGCTACAGGAGACCCTGTCTCAAAAAGACAAAAAAAAAAGTATTTGGGGGGCTGGAAAGATGGCTCAGTGGTTAAGAGCACTGGCTGTTCTTGTAGAGGACCCAGGTTCGATTCCCAGCACCCACATGGCGGCTAACAACTGTCTGTAATTACAGTTCCATGGGATCTGACGCCTTCTTCTAACTTTCTTGGGTATTGCCCAACGTGAGTACTGTTGTTGTTTTTTTTTTTGTTTTGTTTTGTTTTTTTTGTTTTTTGTCTTTTTGAGACAGGGTCTCCCTGTAGCTCTGGCTGTCCTGGAACTCACTCTGTAGACCAGGCTGGCCTTGAACTCACAGAGAACCGCCTGCCTCTGCCTCCCAAGTGCTAGGATTAGTGAGTACTCTTAAAGACATGCAGGCAATGCACTCATACACAGAAAATAAAATAAAATAATATAAGAAAATATTTGGGTTCCAGGCAAGTGGGACATGCCTTTAATCCTACCACTCAGGAGGCAGAGGCAGGTAGTCTCTGAGTTCGAGGCCAGCCTGATCTACATAGCAAGATCCAGGCCAGCCAGGGCTTTGTAGTGAAACTCAGTCTCAGAACAACAAAACAAATACCCTTTGATGCTGATGAGATGGCTCAGTGGGAAAGATGCCTGCCACCAAGCCTGGTGACCTGAATTCATAACCACATACTTCTCTATATGTACACACAAAATAAAGAAAATGTTTTAAATACATTTTATTATGCTTATTTGTGTGTGCATGCATGTGCCATGGAGTGCATGGAGGTCAGAGGACAACTTGCAGGAGTTGGTTCTCCTCCCCGTGTGGCTCCTGGGGATGGCGCTCAGATCATCAAACTTGGTGTCTTTACCCACTGAGCCATTTCACCAGCCCTCTTTGCAGCAGCTGTGTTAAAAAAAACAAAAAAAAAAAGTAATGGATCTCATTTTTAGTTGGAAAAAAAAATCTATCTCTGTCCCCAAAAAAAACCTTATAAAACCATTTGGAAGTGAGAACTGGACAGCACCCCCCCACACACACTTAAAACTGTCTTTGCTAATTCTGGAAGGAAGACATGCCCATTATAGACAATTGGAGAAGACACAAATTTTTGTGCCTCGGAAATACATTGGTTTCTAAAGATAAAGCATGTGGACCACAGAGTCCAGATTCTGGACAAAGGTGTAGGGCACCTCCTTGGGCAAACATTCCTCCGTAAGGACTGGGAAGACGCTGGGTGGCCTTCCTCTGGATGTAGGGCCCTGCCAGGAACAGTCCTTCCACATGGACTGGTTCCTGAAACACTGCTTTGAATTCAGATTCGAAGTGTCACGACTGGTGTCCGTCTGCAGGGCAGTGGAGATGCTGTTCTCCCTCGTGCTTCTGCAGCTCCATGCCTGTTAGAGATGGACAAGCAGGAGTGGGTGTGCAGCCATGAAAACCGTCCATTTCACCTTTCTCCTTGCTCTGTATGCAGTGGTCTGACGCCTCCAAAGCGCAGCCGAGGGAAGCCAGCCCTGTCTCGAGTGCCCTTCCTGGATGGTGTGAATGGAGATTCTGACCACAGTGGCTCAGGTGAGGATAGTGTTCAGGCAGGTCTGGGGGGCAGCAAGTCTTCGGGCTGTTGCACTGCTGGGGCTCAGAATCAGGCTGTGTCTGTGAGGGGCTCACACCCTTGGACACTGGCTAGGGAAATGGCCCTTACTCCTGGGCCAGTCATACTTGGTTTTTTTTTTTTTTAATTCATCTTCACTTTGAATAGTTCACAGATGCCTATGGTAACAGAAATCAAAAAGGCATCTAATGAAAGCTAGCCCTCTCTGGAACATCAACTTTTTGTCTTTCCAGAGCTATTCAGTGCATACAAAACCAAAACCGTGTGTCTGAGAGACGTGGAGAGGCCCAGCACGTGGTCCTCTAAGCCGTTCCTTTTTCTTTTTTTTTTTGGTCTTTTCCAGACAAGGTCTCCCTGTAGTCCCAGCTGTCCTGGAACTTACCCTGTAGACCAGGCTGGCCTTGTACTCACAGAGATCCGCCTGCCTCTGCCTCCCAAGTGCTAGGATTAAAGGCGTGCGCCACCACGCCTGGCAAGCCATTTGTTTTTCTACTTGTTACTGTACCTTGGAGATCCTTTTCTTGGCCTTGGCTGCCCAGGGTCCTATTATATAAAAATACTCTTCCTAGCTAGGCCTCCAAAGGCACGCATTTAAATTGTTCTCACTTGTTATCATATTGCCTTGTGCATGGGTCATTTCACAGAGCCTTAGAGGTAGAACTGTTAGGTTTTCTGGGCATCTTGGCACATGCCTTTTACCCCAGCATGCGGGAGGCAGAGGCAGTTGGATCTTTGTGAGTTCCAGGCCAGCCTGGGCTTCATAGTGAGACTCTGTCTCAAAAACCAACCAACAAAAAGAACGAAAGAAGGGTGTATTTGTAATTTTGATTGACATTTCCTGTCTGTGCTCTCAAGAGTAGTCAGTGATTCTCACTTGTAACACTCTTTTACGGATCTTGTTGTTTGGACCAGTGGAAATAAAGGGCAAGGCAGGGGCAAACCCAGTGGTCCCCAGGCGGAGCGGGCACAGAGCAGGCTGTTTCTCTGCCCCCTTGTCTAGCTCTGTGGACTCTGGATGGCCTGTCTGGGAAGTTTCCCATCCCACTCACAGGCTTTCTTTTCCTCTCTCTTTGGCCCAACTGCTTCCTTCTGCCGTCATCCGCCCCTTCCCGTGTGTGTTGAGGGATGCATGCCTTTGTGTTTTAGCACTTTCTATGACTGTGGCACCCAGAAGACAGGCCTAGATGAATTTGTACATCGTGTCTAGATGAATTTGTACATCGTCTAAGCTTGAAACAAGGAGTCAGCACACTTCGTGCTTCTGGTGGTGAATTTATTTTTTTTTTAAACCAGATAGTAAAAATGACACTAAAGGATATTTAAAAAGGAGCTTGACCTCCCATAGCTTCATCATCAGAACACAGTTGTCTTTTCTGTGTTGCCTTCTGTTTATTTTGGGCACATTTTAATAAATTGCTAATTTAAAACACATGCAGTTTTGTATTTTGCATTTTTTTATTGTTGGCTCATAATCTTTATTTCATATTACTGGAACAGTGTATCTCTATCAATGCTTTGTGATTTACTTAAGTGTTCTATCAGGCAGTTAGGTTATCTTCAAACTTTAACATCATACTTAATACTGTGAACTCATATTTTTGTTCAAGTCCTTTAAAAACTACTTTTCTTATAGTAAATTTGCCAGAGAAGGAACTTACTGGAGCAGATGGTTCGTACATTTTTTGTAACAGCTCCTGGGACATACCACCAAGTTGCATTCCAAAGGCTTGGACTGGCCTGCAGCTTCCTCAGCCCCTGTGAATGCGCCAGCTTGTGACACCCTCCTTCAGTGTTGGATTTTATGTTTATCGTCAGTGCCATGTCACTCACTGGAGTCAAAACAGGACCTTTCTTTTTCAGTCTTAATTAAAAATGATTGTGTTAATAACACCTTAGAGAAATAATTGCCACCCTGAGATTTGGGCCTTTTTCCATAGTTTGGTAGACAGTCACCTCCCATTCTCAGTTGCAGTTGTGGGGAAGGAGGAGGTTTGTCTGGTGCTCAAGAACATTGGTGAGGCCGAGGAGGTGCAGCCCCAGGCTGGACACCAGGGACGTGAAAGATCTGCAGACCTGCATGGGTTTGTGGGTTGCTGTACAGCCGGGTGACCGGATGGCCTGGTGTGGCCTGCTCAGAAAGGAACTCAATTAGCAGGTGGCTCTGGTAGGATGTTCTTCTTGGGCATTTTTTTCCCCATGAAGCCTCCATTGGGAGGATTCCTCATTCAAGGGGTGCAGATAGTAGTGTGTGTCTCTGCCCGAGCTGGGGTGCAGCCCTTCTCCCCGAGAAGCTCTGAGGATAAAGCAGGTATCGTTTCCCAAGGAAAGCTGTCCTAGGGTTCAAGTTCAGAGGTTGGTAAATTATGGCCTGCTGCCTGTTTTCATGTTATATGGCTCATGAGGTAGGAATGGTTTTCTATTTTAAATTATTAAAGTGAAAAGAAGGATGATGATATTTTATAAGGTGAAAATTATGGAATTCAAATTGTAGCATCTGAAACAGGCTTTGTTACTCTGACATGCTCATTTATTTAGAGACTGGCTACTTGCATGCTGCTACTGCAGAGCTGAGCAGTTGGGATAGAGACAACATGGCCCCTAGCATGAAATGTTTACTATTTGGCCATTTACAGGGTTAGTTTGCCCAACCTTGATGTAGTCTGAGAATTCCTAGGGAAAGGGCAAGGACAAGGAGGGGTGGAAGGGGTGCCGCTGACTCATTCCTGGGCTGCCCCCATCGGATGGAAGCCACAGGCAGGGCTTTGGAGCGCCATGCCAAGTCCCCTTTGGGCACTGTCTCCTCCCCTCCCCCATCCCCAGGCAGAAGCCTCCTGATGCCCTTTGAAGACCGCGGAGACCTGGAGCCCCTGGAGCTGGTGTGGGCCAAGTGCCGAGGCTACCCCTCCTACCCTGCCTTGGTGAGTCTGCCCCAGACGCCACCCTCCTCCCTGCCTTCCCTGAGTAGCTCTGGCCCCTGCCTTACCTTGGGTGCTTACCTGATTGGATCAAGCCGGCAGTGTGGTGGGAGTCAGGGTGCCTCTAACTGCAAAGGGGAGGGAGGCTTTACTCCAGCTTGTGTGGGGCAAGCCAGCAAGGTTCCCTCCTGGGAGCACTTAACATAAGCCACAAGTGTGCAAAGACCAGGGTTCCTAGGGCTTTGCTCGTGTGTAGAAATAGCATACTTAGTGTAGAGATTTAAAATCTGCTAATAATGTCTGGCTGCTTTATTAAACACCCTGTTGTACTAAGTCCTTGAAATACTAAGGATGGTGTGGTTATTGTTATTTTCAGGGAAGAGAACATGGTCTGTTACCCATTGTCAGCCAGCTGATAAGTGGCAGGGTTGGAATTTGATCTTTGGCAGGGCTCAGAATGTATGATATCAAGCCTGCGTTCTGAGCTACAGCATTCAAAATCCTAACAGTCCTGTCTGCTCAGGAATAACTTGCTGTATCTGCATCGGCTTTTTTTCTTCTTCATTCTTAGTATCATGTATGAGGCAGTAGTGTTTTAAACCTCTTTTCACCTAACAGTGTACCAGAACATGTCTGTCTTACATGATCAAATATTCGTCGCATCTCTTAACACGACCGCTTCATCCTTCATTGTACTCACGTACCACGTTACGGCCATGTCCTAGTTACTCTTTTAGACTGACTTTTTCTCTCTGATGAACATTGACAGTGAGCATGGTAGCCCTCCCTTGGTGCATAATCCCGATTATTCCTCAGGAGTTCCTTCTGGGGCAAAGTCTGTACAAGATGCTGGTACAAGTTGCAGCCTTGCCTGGAAGCTAATTCTGGTTTATACTCCTCTGAGCAGCAGCATGGGAGTATTGTAAACAATCCATTTTTACCACCTCGATTGCTATTTCTTAAGGTCTTTCTTAGTTGGAGAGGAGATGGGCACCAGTTCTGGGAGACAGCGTAGAAACTAAAGCACTTGGTGTGTACGAATCATCTGGGGAGATTTTTAAGTCAGCTCCACCTGAGAACTCCACGTTGGCCTCCTAGAGGCCAGACTGAAGCATGAATGTTTTCTTCTGAAGTTTCTTAGAGGATCTGTACTGCTGGGTGGGAATCCTGTCACATGCACTCCAAGGTCTGGGCTTCCCTGAGCCCTCTCCTCTCAAGCCTGACAGCAGCCTCTTAGGATGAAGTGGGCAGTAAATCTGGAAACAGATAAAGAACCCAGTTTAGGCCAGCGTGGTGGCACATACCTTTAATCCCAGCAATCAGGAGGCAGAGGCAGGTACATCTGAATTTTAGGTCAGTCTGCTCTACATAGCAAGTTCCAAGACAGCTGGGGCTACAGGGAGACCCAATCAATCAATCAATCAATCAATCAATCAATCAATCAGTCCCAAAGAGCCTTGTCTCAATAATGTGATAAAACTTCATGGAGCCATATTGGGAGCCATTTGCCTGCCTTTCCCCCTCTTGGGCTGTGGCAGGTGTGAAAACCACACTGATTCAGTGGCTGGAGACACTGAGTGAGGGGCAGACCACAGGGCCCAGTTTAGTCATTGGGGAAGTAATTAATATTGGCAGGTTTGGGGGAGTTTGTTCTTTTAAACTTTCTAATGCAAGAGAGACAGTCCAGACAAGCCCTTTAAAAAGATGACAGAGGAGTTCCGGGCGTGGTGGTGCACACCTTTAATCCCAGCACTCGGGAGGCAGAGGCAGGGAAATCTCTGAGTTTAAAGCCAGCCTGGTCTACAGAGAGTTCCAGGCCAGCTGGGGCTATAGAGAGACCCTGTCTCAAAAAAAAAAGACAGGAGAAACTCAACTGCTGCCTGAACACAGCCCACGTATTGGTTTATTTTGGCGCACACTCCCCGTCCTTTTCCTCTGTGTATGTATTTGGCATGTTATATTGTATTTTAATCTTTCTAAACAAATGTGGGGGTTTTGTTTGTGTGTTGTGTTTCAGTTTTTTGGAGAAGTAATGTATACATTATAGAAGTTTTGAAGGGGCTGGAGAGATGGCTCAGTGGTTAAGAGCACCGACTGCTCTTGCAAAGGACCTGGGTTTGATTCCTAGCACCCAGGTGGCGGCTAAGAACCCTCTTTAAGACAGGTGTGGTGGCGCACATCTTTAATCCCAGCACTCTGGAAGCAGAGGCAGGTGGATCTCTGTGAGTTCAAGGCCAGCCTGGTCTACAGGGATAGTTCCAGGCCAGCTGTGAGTACAGGGAGACCCTGTCTCAGAAACACACACACACACACACACACACACACACACACAAAATAATAAAATAATTAAAAAGTTTTGGAAAGATAGAAAAGAAGAAAAAGCAACACAAATCTCCCAGTTGTAACATGTTGGCTCCAAAGATATGTATCGTTCATATATATATATATTGTTCACAGTTGTAATAGTGTATGTACGTATGTATTGTATTTAAATCTTTGCACAAGCTTTGTTACCATGCTGATTTCAGTCTGCATAACAGTCACTGAGTGAATGGACTGTTAACGTTTGGGGGTTTGAAAGCCACCCTCGAATGGCACGGTTACCCACCAGGATTTTGCTTTCAGGAGGTTTATCATACAACTCAGGAACATTCCTTCGTGTCCAAGTGGAGACAGAGCCGGGTAGCTCTGCACTGAGCAGGCCCCCTGCCTCTTGATAGTTGAGGAAGCTTAGAGGGCTGTTAGGATCTTTCACCTGAGCACTCTGGCTTCAGTCTCAGCAGGAGAACAGGCTGGAAGACAGTTTTGACCAGCCCTACATGGTTGGTGGGTGGGGTGGGAGTGGTTCTTCCTTGGAGCAAACTTAACCAGAGCACCTGCTTTCTGCCTCTTATCTCGAGAGGGTGGGGCACTGGCAGATGCCCAGAGGTGAATAGAGAGCGAGCAGTTCAGGAGGAGAAGAGGGTGGGGCACTGGCAGATGCCCAGAGGTGAATAGAGAGCGAGCAGTTCAGGAGGAGAAGAGGGTGGGGCACTGGCAGATGCCCAGAGGTGAATAGAGAGCGAGCAGTTCAGGAGGAGAAGAGGGTGGGGCACTGGCAGATGCCCAGAGGTGAATAGAGAGCGAGCAGTTCAGGAGGAGAAGAGGGTGGGGCACTGGCAGATGCCCAGAGGTGAATAGAGAGCGAGCAGTTCAGGAGGAGAAGAGGGTGGGGCACTGGCAGATGCCCAGAGGTGAATAGAGAGCGAGCAGTTCAGGAGGAGAAGAGGGTGGGGCACTGGCAGATGCCCAGAGGTGAATAGAGAGCGAGCAGTTCAGGAGGAGAAGAGGGTGGGGCACTGGCAGATGCCCAGAGGTGAATAGAGAGCGAGCAGTTCAGGAGGAGAAGAGGGTGGGGCACTGGCAGATGCCCAGAGGTGAATAGAGAGCGAGCAGTTCAGGAGGAGAAGAGGGTGGGGCACTGGCAGATGCCCAGAGGTGAATAGAGAGCGAGCAGTTCAGGAGGAGAAGAGGGTGGGGCACTGGCAGATGCCCAGAGGTGAATAGAGAGCGAGCAGTTCAGGAGGAGAAGAGGGTGGGGCACTGGCAGATGCCCAGAGGTGAATAGAGAGCGAGCAGTTCAGGAGGAGAAGAGGGTGGGGCACTGGCAGATGCCCAGAGGTGAATAGAGAGCGAGCAGTTCAGGAGAAGAGGTTCCCTGGGGTGGGTGGGGCAGAGGAGGCAATTAGGACTGTCCTGTTTCTGGGGCAGGCTGCTTCCTCGTCTGGCCCTGATGTGCACAGGTTGGAGCCCACTACTGCTCTGGAGGGGGGCCGTGCTGGCAGCCACTGCAGCGAGGCCTGGGCACCCACCAAGGCTCAGCTTTGGCTTTGCAGCTCCATCCTCCTGGGCTGGCGTTCCCGGTGTTCCCTGTCGGTTAACACCTATCAGCAGACTTCCTGGCCTCCACAGGAGGTTGAAGTGACGTGTGGGCATAGTTAGGAGTGTCGGGAGCTTTTCTGGTGGCTGCAGACCTAGAAACTACTGCTGTGCTGACCCTGCTGGACATTTAGCTGAGGAAGAAGATAGACCCAGCCCTGTCCTTCCAGAGCTTTCTCTCTCGAGGACTAGGTTTCTCCTCTTGAAGCCTGGCCCTTTCAGCTGTCGTCTTGTCTGCTCTCTGATCTTACCACAGCGCTATCTGGGCCAGGACCCCATGGGGAGGGGCTGACAGTCAGAGGCTGTCACATAGACCCACAGGTGTGCCTGTGGCCGGTGCTGAACCTTCTTCATAGGCTTGCTGCGCAATGTGGCAAGGCCCCCAAGCACTAGGGGTGAATTGCAAAGGCTGTAAATAGACATCAAGAGGGAAGATGGCCTCCACTGCTCTCCTGACTAAGATACTGGGGAGGGGTTTGTCCATCTGGCCTGGACATCCAGGGGGCCTTCTCAGTCCTCCTCAGTCTGTTGAGAAGTTCTCTCATCTGAAAGACTGAATGAACAAGGATTGGAAGGTTAGGGTGGTGAACTGGAGGAGTGTTCAGGATTTCTGCTTGGGGCCGAGGACTGCAGTGTCCGCCCCTCCATCAGTCGGTGCTGTGCAGAGCTGAACTCCTCCGTGCTTAGGTATAGGGTGCCTAGGGGTGACACCCTCCCTGACTCAGTGCTTGTTTCTTTTTCTGCCTCCAGATCATCGACCCCAAGATGCCCCGGGAGGGTCTCCTGCACAATGGTGTCCCCATCCCTGTCCCCCCACTGGACGTGCTGAGGCTGGGAGAGCAGAGGCAGGCAGAGGCTGGAGAGAAGCTCTTCCTTGTCCTCTTCTTTGACAACAAGCGTACCTGGTAAGTGGTGCAGACCCGACACCTGGGGAGCCACGCCGGGTGCAGCTCCGCTCACCCGAAGGCAGAGGCCTTGCTTGTTCGTGGTAACTGTTCCTACTGACAGTGTTTAGAGTAAGGGTGGAGTGGGACTCACGGGGCTGTACCACGAGGGGAGCTTTCATCACGTAGCTCAGGAAGCAGTGCGTGCACGCGTGCGTGTAAGGCTATAGTTCCAGGCAGAGCACGAATCCCAGCTGTAGCACATTAGAAGTAGAGGCCCCTGCTTTCCTCTGGAGAGCTCAGGGGAGGTGCTGGGATTTGGGGATGTCTCTGCACCCTCGAGCCAATAGTCATGGAGTGCCCACCGTCCCTGGGCAGGGAGGCCATGACCTTAGGTACCAGCTCCTGTGGTGCCCGGCTCCTGGAGAGGGGCTGAGAACCCCACTGCTCTGCTCCCAGCAGCTGGGAAACTGTCCTGGGCTTCAGGGAGTCTGGGCAGTGTGTCTCCTCCAGAGGGCTTGGTGGCCTGGGGTTTCTAAAAGTGCTGTCCTCTGCTTTTGCACAGTGACAGAAATGGCGGTGCCACCTGCTGCCTCCTGAGTGTTTTGTGCTCTTGCTAACGCCACTGAAATCTGAACCCTCTTACAGTCCACTTTTTTTGTGTGGAGGAAGCTAAGAGCCACAAAGGCCACACCAGCAGCACTGGAAGCGACCAGGATCTAGCTATGAAGGCAACACCTGCAGCCACACGAGAGTTTAGACAGTATTCATGTGCATGTTTATATGTGAGCATTCAGTGCAGGCCTCAAGGAGATCCCCGGATTACTGGCACCTGTTCCATATCCTACCTGTAACACCCTAGTTCGCTAAGGCAGGACAAGGCTCGAAGTCCAGGGTTGCTTACCAGTGCCCCGTGGATACCAGCAGGGTCTGTCCTGGCTCTCAAAACAAAATAAGGGGGCTGGAGAGATAGCCTAGCGGTAAGAGCGCCGACCGCTCTTACAGAGAACCTGGGTTCAATCCCCAACACCCACATGGCAGCTGAGAACCGTCTGTAACTCCAATTCCAGGAGAACTCCAGTTCCAGGGGAATCTGACACCCTCTTCTGACCTCCGCGGCATTGCACGACACGGGTGCACAGACCTGTATGCAGACACTACATTCATACATGTAGAAAAAATAATAATTAAAAAAAAAAGGAACCAGCTGCCAAACAGGTCCCCATAGCAGGTCCCCTACTCCCCACCCCGTTTGCCACTTTCTCCAGCCTGGCTCTTAGTGGCCTTTGTGTGGGGTACTCTGGGCTGCTTTCCTCTCCTTGACCAGGGCAGCTGAGCCCAAAGGAGCTCTGTAGGAGCCGCTCGAGCTGCATGTCAACTATGCTTGCATTTCAGGCAATGGCTTCCGAGAGATAAAGTCCTGCCCCTGGGTGTGGAGGATACTGTGGACAAACTCAAGATGCTGGAAGGGCGCAAGACCAGCATCCGGAAGTCGGTGCAGGTGGCCTATGACCGTGCAATGATCCACCTGAGCCGAGTCCGTGGACCCCACTCCTTCGTCACTTCCAGCTACCTGTAAAACTGGGCTGGGGCTACATCTACCTGCCCTGCCTCTCCTCAGTCCCTGGGGCGCCCTCGCCAGTGTGGCCGGCAGCTCTCCTTCTCATGGCAAGCCAGGCTGGACTGTCTCCAAAGACAAAGCCCTGGTTTTGACCAATCGCATGGTTCCCACTGTGTGCCAAAAACTCCAACCCGAGGTCCCTCAAGGGGTATTCCACTGAAGAGCCACTTAGCAGTAGAAGCAGCTGAGGGTCCTGGGCCCAGCCAGGGAGATGGACAGGCCCGGAAGGCTAGAGACCCCGGACTGCTCTGGGCTCCTCCAGCTGACCACACCTCAGGGCGGGCAAGGTTCTGATGCTGATCCCAGAGATGTGCCAGGTCCCTCGGGAACCACCGACATTCTCTTGCCCCTCATCACCCATCCCCACTCCTCGTTCTCTCGTTCTCTCTCTCTCTCTCTCTCTCTCTCTCTCTCTCTCTCTCTCTCTCACCAGGCCAAGCTCTCCTGCCTATGTTGCTTTCCTCACTTTCTCTCTTGTGCCAAACTGACAGCGACATCACCAAATTGCTCTTTTTCTTTAACGTCTCATCTCCTTCCCGGCCAGCTGCATGGGTATCTGCCAGGCACGCTGAGGACCCTCCCTGTCCACCAGCACACTTTGCCTGTGCCTCGACCTCCTCCTTCTGCTGCTGACGTGCTGTCCCCCGCCACATCCGTGTGCCGTGCGGATGGAGTGGCCTTCTGTCCTTTCCATCTTGTGCTGGGGTGGGCAGAGGCAGTATCTCTCTGTGCGTGGATGTGGAGGGTAGAGCGCCCCCTTCGGCCGCTGTGTCTGTCCGCCCACACCCCCCCCCCCGGGCTTTTCGTTTTTTGCAGTTGCATTCTTAAGCCTGGGTCTGCATCACTCCAGATGCCTCAGTGCCACCCTCCCGCACCTCCCAGAGCAGGGAGCACAGCGCTTTTCCTTCACACCTGGCTTCAACCTCCTCCCCACCTTTGCCTCTTCCCTCTCCTCCTCCTTCACCTTCTCGAAGACAGGAGAAAAACTGTGAATGAGGAATGCTGACTGACAAAGCAGCGCAGCTTTCAGAGCTTCGATGTCTGCTCTCCATGTTTCTTTTCACCTCGTAATCACCAAAGTCGCAGGGCCGGGTTGCAGGCTGCTTAGCTCCATGTTGATTTTTAACTTGATGCTATTTTTAATTGTTTTAAATTTTTCATAGGGGAGTTTTGGACAACTCAAAGTCCCTGGGGAGATCACTGCCATTTTTACATACTCAAACTTTTTAAAAATCCAGCTAACCAACCACCAACTTCTTACACATTTGGGACATGAGCCAGAGTTTAAAGGGAACCAACAAATCCCGTTCTCAGAAGAACGAACGGGATTCTGTACAGTAAGCAGCGCAGCAACAGCTAGGGAGGGCGTGGTGTATATAACTGTAAGATACTGTTCTAAGTTACTCAGGCCTGTACTCTCCATATGGGAACCCATTGTGCAGCCATGCAGTGCAGTCTAGTTAAAGGAGCCGCGCATCCCGTCTCCCCAGGTAGTTGGTCAGCGTGGACTCTGTGACCTTTGTCTAAACCTGTGTTGTAAGACCTCGGGGCTTTCTCCCCTCTGTCTCCTTCCTCTCTTTTCTTTATCTCTATTTTTCAGTCTCTTGTAATCTTTTACTCTCTGAGTCTCATTTTTAAAACTGCTCTTTAGAATGGGAATGGCTCAGATCCCGCTGTGACACGGGGCCGCTGTGATACGGGGCCTTCGTGCCTCAGTTGCGTCCGCTGTGACACGGGGCCTCCGTGCCTCGGTCGCGTCTGCTGTGAAGCACACGATGCTCTATTTATTGTAGAAAGTGACTTTATTTGCTTTCTAGAATTGTTTATAACAGATGGTATAAGAGAGGTAATAACTGAAAAATCTATGCCTGTAAAGAATACAAGAATTAATTTTACCTACTATAATATGACTGTCGAAAACTTATTTTCTCTCTGAGAAATAAATGTTCTAATGGGCAGTGGATTGCCATGCTGTGTTCACTGTCGTCCTGGGGACTGCCGTGGGACCTCCTGGCCTAACCCCGCCCACCCCTCAGAAAGCAGAGCCATCTAGAGTGGCTTGTCTGTTCCTTGGGCCTCGGGGAGGATGGCCTCAGTCTTTGCTGTCCCCTCCACCCCATCCCCCACCCCAGGCCTCAGCATCTCTGCCCATGTCGCTTTTGAAGCTATACTCTTCTCTCAGCTGACGGTTCCTTGGAGATCCCGGCACCCCTTCACCAAACCATTGCATCCCAGACAAGGACGTTCACGGCATCCTACGGATGGGCAGCTGGGGCACAGCAAGGGCTGCCGCCAACCTAGAACTCTTGCAGCTGTTTGGCCTTCATTTTATATTGAAAAGGGGTGTCAGACCAGCAAGATTAAAAGACTTGACCCGAGTCGGCTGGCTAGGTGGTGGCAGAACCCTGAGCAGGACTGCAGGGCTTTCTGGACCCCGGGGCCTTCCAGGCCTACAGTGGCTTGCTGTGCCGCTCCCTGTCTCCACTGGCTTTGACTTCAGGGTCATTGGAAAGAGACATGGGATGTGTGTGCGTGTAGCGGCTAGAGGTCAATGTCACATGTCTTCCTCAGGGTCTTGCTGAACTTGGAGCTTGCCGATTCAGGGATCCCAGCCTCCACCACCCCTGGGCGGGGCTTGTGCCTGGTCTTTTTACGTGGTTTCTGGAGGATGCACACTAGACTCCTTGTGCTTACGAGGCTGTTGAGCTGCCTCTCCAACTCAGAAAGGGACATCTTGAAGAGCAGAAACGAGAGAGTTCCAGAAGCAAGTTGCCTAGGGGAGGAGCCTCTCCTGTTCTCCAGTCCTGCCAAGTGCCTGTGCTGTCTTTGCTGTGGTGGAAGACACGCTCACTCTTGATCACCTCCACAGTTCCTGTGGCACTGTTAATACTGAGGACATGACAGTGTTCTAATTTGCATAACGCCACTGAATTACCTCCCATGTGAGGAGTACCCGTTGCCCTAAGTGTTGATGGCGTGCACAGCCTGGCTGATGAGACATGTCAGACAGCTCGGGTCAGTGTGAGGAGCTGCATGGTGAAGCGTTTGGGGAGGAGACCTGTTTAATAGGGCAATAACTAAAAGTTTCAGAGGAAAGAAGCTGTTAATTCAAGCCTTGAAAATTTGGTTTCAGGGGCTGGAGAGATGGCTCAGTGGTTAAGAGCACCACCTGCACTTGCAGAGGACTCAGGTTCAATTCCCAGCACCCACATGGCAGCTAAGAACTGTCTTTTAACTCCAGTTCCAGGGGAATCGACACCCTCTTCTGACCTCCGCAGCATTGCATGACACGGGTGCACCTACCTACATGCAGACAGTACACTCATACATAAGATAAAATAAAATAAAGAAAAATTGGTTTTAAAATCCTTATTTGTGTATATACAAGCACTGTTTTTTTTTTTTAGTCTTTTCGAGACAGGGTCTCCCTGTAGTCACAGCTGTCCTGGAACTCACTCTATAGACCAGGCTGGCCTTGAACTCACAAAGATCCACCTGCCTCTGCCTCCCAAGTGCTAGGATCAAAGGCCACCAAGCCCGGCAACAAGCACATTTATAAAATATAGAGGGCGTATTAGTTTTCTCATTGCTTTAACAAAATATCCAACAAGAAGCAATGTAAGTAAAGGTTTATTATGACTCACAGTTCGGGATGCAGTCCATTGTGGCGGAGGGAAGCAGGAGCCAGCAGTGGATGGTCACATGGACCACAGCCAAGGGGCCGCGAGCTGTGAGTGTTGCTGCTCAGCTCGCTTTTTCAGTTTTAGTACCTAGCCCATGGTGTGGTGCCTCCCACATCCGGGATGGGTCTTCCCAATCTAATCTAGAAATTGCTGACAGATAATACCCAGAGATTTGTTTACATCATGGCGATTCTTTTTTTTTTTTTTATTTTTTTATTTTTTGAGACAGGGTCTCCTTTTTAGTATCAGCTGTCCTGGAACTCACTCTGTAGACCAGGCTGGCCTTGAACTCAGAGATCCGCCTGCCTCTGTCTTTGGAAAGTAACACAGTCCCCAAACTTGGGACAATTAAACATTCTCCTTTTATTTTTTATCATTTTTCTGTGTACTTTATTTAATTAATACATTCTAATTAATTATATTTAATTAATTGACTTTTACAAGTGAATTGCCTGCATTGTGTATTAGTTAACCATGTGTATGCCATGCCCGTGGGAGTCAGCCGGTGCCGATATCGCCTGGAAACTGGAGTTAACAGATGTTTTTAGCCACCATGGGTGCGGGAATGAACCCGGTTCTCGTGTAGAGCGGCGTGGTGCTCTTAATGCTGACCATCCTCCACCCACCCATTCTGTACTCTATACAGAAAATATTTCTTTTTCTGTAATTATGATCCAAAGCATCCCTCCAGTCGCTCCTGATAGCCAAGTGAAGAGCTCCTGCTACTGTCAGTAAAACATGCAATATCCCCAACCTACCGTGTTACTACTAATATCGTTCTTCATTATATGGACCAAATGCTTGACAAGTAAGCAACTTAAGAGCCGGTTATTTTGGCGAGATCACAGATTGAAGGTGATACAGTCTTTTGCGCAGAGGAGAGTGAGGGCACAGGAGCATGAAGCGTGAGGTTTCACATCAATGGTTCAGGGAAGTTGAGGATCAGTACGAAACGGGCGAAGGATAGATGGGGTCCGTAATACAGCCGTAATCCCTCCCCAAGTGCTCCCCCACCCCACATAAGGTACTTCCTCCCGCTACGGGTCTCCTCTAATGTTCAATTCAAAATGGCACCCAGTGTTACGGATGTCTCCGCTCATTAGTTTCAAACAGTTGAGCCTAAGGTGGCTTTATCTTAATTAACTCAACGCCTCATTACAGGGTCGGGTTTGTGATTGTGGGTGGCGTACTATGTCTTTAACCCCAGCTCCCCGGGGCATGAAGGTTAGGAGGTACCTCTAGAGTTCTAAAGCCAGCCTGTTTAGCCAGACAGAGAGATCATGCTCTACAAATAGACCGTACCGCCCCATGCAAAAGCATATACACATCCTTCTCCTCACATGACAGTCAGGGACGTCTAGTCAGTCCAACTGTGGTGGAAGAAATCAACCATTTTCTCCCACGAATGACCTCCTCCAGTCCCCAGTTTGTTGTAGCTCAGATGGATGCAGCTGGCAGTTCCGCTAGAGATGTAATGGTGGGGGATAAACGGGTTACAGGTTAGCAGTAACGGAAGTGTCCAAAGCTTGACGGGGTTTGGGCAATATTTTCATGTTAAAACTTGTTAGGAAATAGGATTCTCTGTCTTCAAGAGGGTCCGCCTACCAATATTAACATCAATCTTAGAACTATGAATTTTCAATCAGCAATAGAGAATATAAGTTCTGAATATGAGTAAGGAAATTCATGGGTATAAAGACGGTAATAAGTGCTGGGGTTTTCGGTAGTTTCTAATGTCTCACCTGCTGCTCCCTTGCTTGACTGAGCCGCACCTGCCATAATATTTAGGAAAATAAACATCCTCTTACCCCGGGAAGCAATCTTAGGGCACACAACCTGTCCCAGGGTTCCTCCCTGGACCCCAGCGACCACCCACCACCCATGCCTTCGTCCTCCTACCATCTCTATGCCTCAGGCGTTTCCTAGGCTGTCCATCAGCCCTCCCCCGCCCACTCTGCTCGGACCGCCATATCGTGTGTCGTGCAAGACGTCCACAAGCAAGTGACCAATTCCATTGTAAATCACTAACATACTTTTTTAAATTTTTATTTATTCCTTTGTATTTTATGGGAATGAAGTCTGCTCTGCCAGATTAGGATTTGTGTGCACCCTAATGTCTGTGCAATGCGCAAAGGAGTAGAAGAGTTGGATCCCCCATTACCTCAGTAAAGGTAAAAGGGAACAGGTAGTCGTTCGTCAATTAAATTAGTCTGGGTAGCTAAAGTCTGGTGCTGATTGGCGAGCAGACGATCATCCCGGAGAGAACAATTGAAGGGGCTTGCCAGTGCACTCCAGTCAAATCCCATGAAGCTCCAGGTTAGTGAGAGTCCTATTTCAACAGAATACTTGTGCCCAGAGTGATAGAGGAGGATGCTGATCTTCTTTAGCCTCTACATGTTACACCTCGATCCGGTCACAGCGCCCCATTACAGCGTTTCTTTTTCATTCCATGCGTTTGAGTTCTAGACATAAAGCACCTACTTCACAAACTAATATCCCACTCTTCCAGCTCTACACAAAACCGCTTTATCCTCTCATTCTTGGAGGAGGCCAATAGGAGGGCCAACACTCACGGATGTACCATATTCCCTGTCTGGACTTTACCTTCCAGAGCCTGGACTCAGGGCCAAGGCAGCTCCCAGCTGACCCTACGCCACGTATTATGCATTATACCATAAACCCACTAACATTCAGACTACATGTCCTTTCCAAATTTTTTCTTTATTAACCATCTCAGACCTTTGAACTATAACCACTGTTGAGAAAAATTATGCAATCCTATCGTGAGTTGCTCGAATATATAAGAACGACAGATGTACATAGGCATTGTTATGGCGCAGTCTGCCTCTTGATCCCACACTGGCGTCGGTCCTGTTTGTACGCGATGGACAATCAATGGGCGAGCAGGAGAGAATTATTCTCTTAGATTCAAGGGCCAGCCTGGGTCTTTAGGGCATAGTATGTGAGTTCACGTAGGCTGGAACAAGACTNCCCCCCCCCCCCAGTGCTGGGATCAAAGGCGTGCGCCAACATGCCCAGCTACATGGTGATTCTAAATTCCATCACGTTGATGCTAGAGTATAGTTACAAGGTCATGAGATGGTTTGAAATAAAGAAATGAAAAAACAGGCACATGAGTAGGTTATGGGATGGTAGGATCAGCTGAAGCTGCTTGGGCTGAGCTCGGCTCTGGAAGGTAAAGACTCAGACAGGAAAGACTGACAGAGCTTGGCCTCTAATTGGCCTCAACGAATGAGCAGGGGCACTAAAGCAGGTTTGTGGGAGCGGAAGTGGTTAACTTTGAGTTTGTGTTGTCTATGAAACATCAAAGAAAAAACGAAGGGGGGCTGGAGAGATGGCCTAGCGGTTAAGAGCACTGACTGCTCTTGCAGAGGACCCGGGTTCGATCCCTAGCACCCACATGATAGCTGAGAACTGTCTTTAACTCCAGTTCCAGGGGAATCCAACATCTTCTGACCTCCTCTGCATTGCACGACATGGGTGCACAAACCTACATGCAGACAGTACATTCATACACATACAAGGATAAATAAAAAATTTAAAAAAATGAAGGAATGGATGTCTGGAATGTGGGGTCATCACAACTACAAGGCGGTCAGCAGAGTGGCCAGGGGGAGGCTGATGGACAGCCCTAGGAAATGCCTGCAGGCATAGAGATGGTGGAGACAGACAGGCCATGGTGTGGGGGTCGCTGGGCTCCAGGAGGAACTGGAAGGTTTGTGCCCTAAGATTCTTCCCACGGGTGGAAGGGTATGGCAGGTGCGCTCAGCCTCAAAGCAAGGACAGGCAGGGCTGGACTAGAACTCCGAACCCAGCACTTTCCGCTCTTCCCAGACCTACCATATTCAGAACCTTTATATAGTCTATGCTGATTAAACTTCATAGATTCTAAGATGATGTTATATTGGTAGGCGGACCCTTTGAAGACAGAGAATCCTATTTTCCTAACAAGTTTAAACATGAAAATATTTGCCCCAAACCCCAGTCAGCTTGGACACTTCCGTTACTGCTAACAGTAACCGTCCAGTACATCTCTGGGCCTGCCAGCTGCAGCCACTCTGAGCTCCAACAAAACTGCGACTGGAGGAGGTCTTCTGGGGAGAATGATTTCTTCACAAGATGGGTAGACGTCCTGACTGTCATGGGGAGGAGAGGTGTTGTGCTTTTGCTGGGGGAGTCTTTTTGAGACAGGATCTCTCTGTCTGGCCTGAAACCAGGCTGGCCTTGAACTCAGAGATCCTCCTACCTCTGCCCCTGGAGAGCTGGGTTTAAAAGCATGCGCCACCACACCCAGCTGAACAGTGTTATGCTTTAATTATGCATAAAGCCCCCCTAGGCTCCTGTTTGAACACTTGGGGGTGCCATTTTTGAACATTTAGGAGCCTCGCTGAAGGAAGTACCTTATGGGGTGGGAGAGCATTGAGGATTTACAGCACGACCCCTCTTCCTGCCCGTTCTCTGCTTCCTGAACAGTGTGACCAGCCGCTTCATGCTCTGACCACCACCACTCCTCTGCCTCAAAAGACTGTATCCCTTCAATCTGTGATCCAAAATAAACCCTCCCTTAAATTGCTTCTTGTCAAGCATTTGGTCACAATAATGAAAAGATGATTAATACACGGGGTTGGGGATATTGCATGTTTTACTGACAGTAGCAGGAGCTCTCCTTGGTTCAGGGCCGCTGAGGGTCATTTGGATAAACAGAAAAGAAATATTTTCTGTATAGAGTACAGAATGGTGGGCTGGAGAGATGGCTCAGCAGTTAAGAGCACCAGCCGCTCTTACAGAGAACCTCGGTTCAATTCCCAGCACCCACATGGTGGCTAAAAACCATCTGTAACTCCAGTTCCAGGGGAATCTGGCACCGTCTCACTCCACGGGCATTGCATGACACAGGTATACTAATACACATGCAGGCAGTACACTTGTAATAAATTAATTAATTAATTAATTAATTAATTAATTAAATAAAGTACACATAAAATAAAAAATAAAAGAGAATGTTAATTGTCCCCAAGTTTTAGGGGACTGTGTACTTTCCAAAAATGTAGCACACCCTGCACTTGGCATCAAGACCAGGAAGGGACTGGCTTGGTAGCTCTTCAGGTAGTGGCCCAGGCTCTTCCTCTCTGCTTTGAGCTGTAACAAAACAAAAACTAAAGGGAAGGAGGGTTTCTTTTGGCTCACAGTGGGAGAAGATCCAGTCCACCCTGGGGAAGGCGTGGTGGCAGGAGCTGCTGCTCACGTCAAACCGCAGTCAGGAATGGTGGTGCTCAGCGGACTTCCCCTTTTTCTCTTCTTATTCGGTCTAGGATCCCAGGCTGTGGGAAGTTACCATTCACATTTGGGGTAGGTCTTTCCTCTTATTTCATCTCTCTGGGAATAACCTCACAAGACACCTAATTGTGGACCTCATCAAGGCCCTGGATGTTTCTTGATCTAATCAGGTTGAAAATGGAAATTAATCATCCTAGGACCTTCTGAGAACAGAGGCTAAGCTAAGGATGTAGGTTGGCTCCCGATAGGCTGGAGCTACAACAGCATGAGGCCCCGTCCAGCTCTGCTCCCAGAGGACATCTGCTGAGGCAGGCTATGAAAGGATGGAAAATCTCATATTCACTATTTAGGTTGAGAAACATTTTTTATTTATTTATTTTTTTGGTCTTTTTGAGACAGGGTCTCCTTTTAGTCCCAGCTAGCCTGGAGCTTGCTCTGTAGACCAGGCTTGCCTTGAACTCACAGAGATCCACTTGCCTCTGCCTCCCTAGTGCTGAGATTAAAGGTGTGCGCCACCATGCCTGGTGAAAAACATTTTTTAAAGAGTGTATAAGAGGTGCTGGAGAAATGGCTCAGTGATTTAAGAGCATTGACTGCACTTGCAGAGGACCCGGGTTTGATTCCCAGCACCCACATGGCAGCTAAGAACCGTCTTTATGCTGGGCTTGGTAGTGCACGCCTTTAATCCTAGCACTTGGGAGGCAGAGGCAGGCGGATCTCTGTGAGTTCAAGGCCAGCTTGGTCTACAGAGTGAGTTCCAGGACAGCTGGAGCTACAGGGAGACCCTGTCTCAAAAAGATTAAAAAAAAAAGTGTGTAGGAAGAACTGGATAGATGCCTCAGTGCACACTGCTTTCAGAGGAGCCAAGTTCAGCTCCCAGCATCCACATTGGGCAGCTCACAACAGCCTGTGACTCCAATTCCAGGGGACCTAACATCCTCTTCTGGCCTCCACTGCTGTGCACAACCCCCTACCTCAGACAACCATATACACATAATTTAAAAATGAAAACAAGGACTAGAGAGAGGGCTCAGCAGCCAAGAGCACTGGCTACTCTTGCAGAGGACCTAGATTAGTTTCTTAGCACCCACACGTCAGCTAACAACTATCCAAAACACTGGTTTTGGGGCATCCAGCACCCTCTTCTGGCTTGGTGTTTTTGAGACAAAGTCTCCCTGTATCCCCAGCTGGCCTGGAACTTGCTCTGTAGACCAGGTGGGCCTTGAACTCACAGAGATCTGCCTGTCTCTGCCTCCAGAGTGCTGGGATTAAAGGTGTGCACCACCACACCCGGCTAGGTTTACATTTTTTAAGATTTATTTTTATTTATGGATATGTGTCTGTGAAGTATATGCCACACGTATAGTTGCTCATGGAGACCAGAAGAGGGCACCAGATCCCCTGGAGCTGGAGTTACAGGACGTCGTGAGCCACCTGGCATGGGTTGTCTGCAAAAGCAGTGTATATTCTTAACTACTGAGATCTCTCTCGGGCCTCACATTTATTTTTATTTGTTAATTAATTAATTAGCCTGTGTGCATACATGCATACATGCACCGTGGTGTACATGTGGAGATCAGAGAACAACTCGTGAGAGTCTGTTCTGTTCCCCTACCGTGTGGGTCCCAGGGATTGAACTCTGGCTGTCAGGCCATACACCAAGCTCCCTTACCCACTGAGCCAACCCACCAGCCCACAGCAGGTATTTTATCTGTGGGCTGGCTGTTGCTGGGTCCTCTGTGTCTCCTCAGCCTCCTGGCTCTCCCTTGCTTACCTCTGTCCTGAATGAGACAGAGCCAGACTTTGCCTATTACTGTCGTACCCATTTGTTGTGTTAAAGTGTTACTGGTCTGCACAGTTTGGAAATTAGCTGGGCATCCTGTGTCTTCCCCTCCAGCAGCTATAGTATTGGGACACCTTTCTACAGCATGGGCTACCATAGTCACTCTCTCATTGCTGTGATAAAATGCTCTGACAAAGGCAATGTAAGGGAGAGAGGGTTGATTTTCATCTCACAGTTCCAGAGGGACACAGTCCATCATGGTGGGAAGACACACGGCAGGCAGAGGCGGTCAGAAGGCAGAGCTGCAGGACCTGGAAGAGGGGTGCTGGCTAGTCACATTGCACCCACACTCAGGAAGCAGAATGATGAACAGGAAGTACCAGGCTGCAAAGCCTCAAGCCCACTGATCTATTTCCTCTACTTCCTAAACCTTCCACAACCTTCCCAGACGGCACCCGGCACCCATCAAGTGTTCAGACACACAAGCCTTTGGGGGACATTTCACATTGAAACCACGGCAAGCCAATTATCAACACATAGTCACCCTCTAGTCCCTTGTAGCTGAAGAACCCCTCTCTGCTCTCAGGTGGGACCACCAGCATCAAGGATGAGCCAGCCCCCGGACCAAGGGGAAGGCCAGGTAGTCCGTCAGAGAGCCGAGCAATGGAGCACTAAGCTTTAAATAGTTTTGTTCATTTAGACACAACTTGACAGGCAGTAGTTAAGATACACCTACCTCAACTAGAATCTCCATGCTTTTTTTTTGCAAGTGTATCCATCCAGGAAACCTCCACCAGGGTCAAAATACTATTCCCATCCCCTCAGAAGGCTCCCCGCACCTTCCTGGTGCCTACCCTGTCCCCAGTGGCCGCCTGTCCAAGGGCAGCATCATGTACCATGGTCTCTTTTGTGTCTGGCTTCTCTTTGAGCTTTGTTTCCAAGCTCCGTCCTGTGCCCTGCGTAGCCCTTGGTTGTTTCCCGTGGCTGCTGAGTGCAATCTCATGGTGCAAACAGTGTGTTTATCCGTTCTGCGGGATGGGGTGGGGGATGTTTCCAGTTTCAGGCTGTTGGGAATAATCCTGCTAGGAATGCTCTTACGGACGTCTTTTGGTGGACACACGCATTCATTTCTCTTCTGTTTCCTGAGGGGTGACCTGCTAGCCAGGGGGCAGTTAAAGTTTGGTTTGAGTACATTCTCTGTGTTCCTTGAGCCATTCACTCAGCACTCCCACACACACGGCCAGTCACTGCTCATCCAGCCAACCTGCAGCGCTGGCACACGTGACACCACAGACCTGCTTGCTAGCTGGCCTGCACTGAGCTCTGTATGGTAGGGAATCTCTCATCCTTTGCTTTTAACCATCAGTAAGATTTTCACACAGGGAACCCCTGGCACAGGGATAGGAGGAAAGGAGGGCTGCCCCAGAGGTGGGTACCCGCAGAGCCAGACCGGACGGCAGGAGTGTGCACACCTAGCTGTGAGGTGGGTACCCGCAGAGCCAGACCGCACGGCAGGTGTGTACACACCTAGCTGTGAGGTGGGTGCCCGCAGAGCCAGACTGCATGGCAGGTGTGTACACACCCAGCTGTGAGGTGGGTACCTGCAGAGCCAGACCGCATGGCAGGAGTGTGCACACCCAGCTGTGAGGTGGGTACTCGCAGAGCCAGACCGCATGGCAGGTGTGTGCACACCTAGCTGTGAGGTGGGTACCTGCAGAGCCAGACCGCATGGCAGGAGTGTGCACACCCAGCTGTGAGGTGGGTACTCGCAGAGCCAGACTGCATGGCAGGTGTGTGCACACCTAGCTGTGAGGTGGGTACCCGCAGAGCCAGACTGCATGGCAGGAGTGTGCACACCTAGCTGTGAGGTGGGTACCCGCAGAGCCAGACTGCATGGCAGGAGTGTGCACACCCAGCTGTGAGGTGGGTACCCGCAGAGCCAGACCGCATGGCAGGTGTGTGCACACCTAGCTGTGAGGTGGGTGCCCGCAGAGCCAGACTGCATGGCGGGAGTGTGCACACCTAGCTGTGAGGTGGGTACCCGCAGAGCCAGACTGCACGGCGGGAGTGTGCACACCTAGCTGTGAGGTAGGTACCTGCAGAGCCAGACCGCATGGCAGGTGTGTGCACATCTAGCTGTGGGGTGGGTGGGGTTCTCTCAGGACCATGGTGTCACCCAGACCCCACCACAGCTGTTGTAACATAGGGCACATGGGTTCAGAGTAGCATAGGCCTCCCTTATCCACTTCTCACCCGTGCCACTGGCTCTGGGGGACACTGGCTTCTAGCATTTCTGTACTTGGACCTCTTGGTAACAAGCGGGGCAGAGGCCACCCCCTGTACCTCATGTCTAGAACCTTCCTTGGCCACAGGCTAATGCCTTTAGTTCTGCTATTAGCACACTTCATGATTCTAGTAGCTGGTTTTTTGTTTTTTGTTTTTTCTTTTTTTTTGTCTTTTTGAGACAGGGTCTCCCTGTAGCCCCAGCTGGCCTGGAACTTGCTCTGTAGACCAGGCTGGCCTTGAACTCACAAAGTTCCGCCTGCCTCTCCCTCCCAAGTGCTAGGATCAAAGGCATGCCACCACCATGCCCGGCCTGTTTTTTTGTTGTTTTTTTTTATGTTATGCCTGCATAAGTGCACCTGTGCCATGCAGTGCCCACAGAGGACAGGAGAGGATGTTGGATCCCCCAGAACCAGAGTTGTGGAGAGTTGTTAGCCACCATGTGAGTGCTGGAATTTGAACCCAAGTCTTTTGCAAAAGCAGCCAGTGCTCTTAACTGCTGAGCCATCTCTCTAGCCCTGTAGTAGTTTTATTTTAATTTAAAATTTTATTTTTTGAGAAAGGGTCTCCATGTAGCCCGTGTAGATCAGGATGGCCTCAGTCTCAGAGGTCTGCCTGCCCCTTTTTCCTGACTGCTGAAATTAAAGGATTTATGCCATCACTTGCTGCAAAATTTCTTAATTTTTTAAAATTTTATTTATTTTTGTATGTTTTGTATATATTGTATATATTTATATATATATACAATTTATACAAATTGTATAAATTTATACAATTTGTATAAATTGTATATATTTATATATTTTGTATGTGTATGAATGTACTGTCTGCATGTAGGTTTGTGCACCCGTGTCGTGCAATGCCGCGGAGGTCAGAAGAGGGTCTCGGATTCCCCTGGAACTGGAGTTCTCCTGGAATTGGAGTTACAGACAGTTCTTAGCCGCCATGTGGGTGCTGGGGATCGAACCCCAGTCCTCTGCAAGAGCAGTCAGTGCTCTTAACCGCTAGGCTATCTCTCCAGCCCCTCTTAGTTTTTTAAATTACATTTATTGTGTGTGAGGGGGTGCCACAGTGTATGTGTAGGGTCAGAGGTCAACCTGTGGACGTCAGTTCTCTCTTTCCACCTTACACATGCTGGAGATTGAACTCAGCTCATCAGGCTTGGCAGCAGCACTTTGGCCCGCTGAGCCATCTCACCAGGCCAGATCTCATGCTTCCACATCTCAAGGCCATTGGCCCTGGCCTGAGCAGGTCTGTTTTTCCATCTGTCTATTCATTCATCACAGTGTTGGGTGTCACACCCAGGACCTTGTGCAAGCTGGTACATTTTGTCCCTAATTTTTCCTTTAAATTGAACAGAGCAGTTCTGATGACAACACAACAAGGTCACAGGGTCCAGGATTAAAAAGAAGACAAGAAGGGCTCACTGGTTGGCTCACCTTGGTCCACAAGCATTTTAGATCGACGGAGGAGCACCACCCCAAGATTCCGAAGTGACTTCAAAGGACTCTGTCAGCCCTGGGGTGGGTGAAGGCCAGAGATAAGAAGGCCGGATGAAGGAGAGATAAGAAGGCAGGATGAAGGAGAGAGACTCCGACTGGAAGATTTGTGTGGAAGCCAGCTTCCAGAAACAAGACTGCAGAGCCAGGGTCGACCCTGGCCTTTAAGTCCAAGAGCATCAGTTGGGACAGGCTGCCCTGGGTTCCGCATGGGTACTCCCAGGGATGGGCAGTCCATCCTCGTACTCCCGGCTCAGGGAACTGGTTCCTTCCACCCACCTGCCATGCCCTCAGTGGTTTTCCTTCTCTCAAATTCCAATCTTCCACCATATCCTGGTACCAAGTAGGCTTTTGTATTCCAAAAGAGAAAAGCGAGGTCACAGCCAGTACACAAGAACAAACACCAAAGCACAGTCAGACTCACCAGATCACAGCCAGTACACAAGAACACCAAAGCACAGTCAGACTCACCAGATCACAGCCAGTACACAAGAACACCAAAGCACAGTCAGACTCACCAGATCACAGCCAGTACACAAGAACACCAAAGCACAGTCAGACTCACCAGAGGAAACGCCAAGCCCTGAAGCTCTGACACCAGCACCTGGCATTTGGAATGTCACCTGGGTTCCAAAGAGCTGGGATCACCAAGTCACCTGAGCCTAGTCTTTTATTTTTTTTGGTATTTTTGAGACAGGGTCTCCCTTTAGTCCCAGCTGGCCCAGAGCTCACTCTGTAGACCAGGCTGGCCTTGAACTCACAGAGATCCGCCTGCCTCTGCCTCCCAAGTGCTAGGATTAAAGGCGTGCCCCACCACGCCCGGCAGAGCCTAGTCTTTTAATGTCCCATAATTTAAATATGACAGCAAACATTAGTCGTTAAGCATTATAATTATCAAAATTGATGTTACATTATAAAGCAGGAAAGAAAATACAAATATGCACTTTATATATACACAAGTATAATCTTTTTTTATTGTAGTGGTGGATTTACTGTTATTGCTTTTAAGTGTATGAGTGTACTGCCTGCATGTGTTTATTGTGGTGGTGGATATACTGTTACTGCTTTTATGTGTATGAGTGTACTGCCTGTATGTGTTTATGTGTATGAGTGTACTGCCTGCATGTACTTATGTGAATGAGTGCACTGCCTGCATGTGTTTACTGTGGTGGTGGATTTACTGTTACTGCTTTTATGTGTATGAGTGTACTTCCTGCATGTGTTTATTGTGGTGGTGGATTTACTGTTACTGCTTTTAAGTGTATGAGTGTACTGCCTGCATGTGTTTATGTGTATGAGTGTACTGCCTGCATGTGTTTTTGTGTTTGAGTGTACTGCCTGCATGTGTGTATGAGTGTACTGCCTGCATGTGTTTATGTGTTTGAGTGTACTGCCTGCATGTGTTTAAGTGCATCCATGTCACTTCTGCCCACAGAGGTCAGAAGAAAGCACTGGATTCACCTGGAACTGGACTTACAGACAGTTGTTAGCTACCATGTGGCTGCTGGAAATCGAACCTGGGTTCTCCTTAAGAGCTGCCAGTGCTTTTAACTGCTGAGCCATCTCTCCAGCCTCAGTTGGTTTTATTGAGATAGGTCTCAGTATGTAGTCATGTAGACCAGGCTGGTCTCTATCTCACAGAGGTCCAACTGCCTCTGCCTCCTGAGTGCTGGGATAAAGGCTGTACCACCACACCTGGCTCACAAGCTATTATCTTTAAATATTTTATTTTATTTTATTTTATTTTTGGTGTTTTTGAGACAAGGTCTCCCTGTAGCCCCAGCTGTCCTGGAGCTCACTTTGTAGACCAGGCTGGCCTTGAACTCACAGAGATCCACCTGCCTCTGCCTCCCAAGTGCTGGGACTAAAGGCATGTGCCACCACGCCCGGCTATTTTTTTTTTTTTTAATGTGGATGACTGTCCTAATTGCATGTATCTAAGTGCACCATGTGCATGCAAATACCTGAGGATGCCAGAAGAGTGTGTTGAATCCCCTGGTACTGGAGTTACAGATTGTTAGCTGCCAATACAGAGTGCTGGGAACCAAACTCAGGTCCTCTGCAAGAGCAGCCAGTGCTCTTAACCTCTGAGCCATCTCTCCAACCCCCAAAGCATATTCTTAACAATAGAAAAAAAAAGCCATTCATTTTTGTTAATTACAATCCTTGTTTCTGTAACAGTCACATGACCTTAGCCGGTATTTGTAACTACTTTTCTCCATACCTGTTCTGTATTTCTTCCACCCTCAGCAAGCACTTCAGTGGGTCTTGTTTCTGTTTCTGGAGGGTGACCCACATTAGTATTAGACTCACATGTATTAGTTTTTTATCATTGCTGGATAAAACATTGACCAAAACAAACTTGAGGGGAAAAGGGTTTATTTGGCTAAGTTACAGTCCGTCATTGAGAGAAGCCAAGGCAGGAGCTCAAGACAGGAACCTGGAGGCAGGAACCGAAGCGGAGGCCATAGAGGAACACTGCTTACTGGCTTGCTCAGCTACCTGTCTTACACAGCCAGGCCCACCTCCCTAGGAATGGCTCCACCCACAGTTGTCTGGGCCCTCCTGAATCAGTTATTAATCAAGAAAACGCCTCAGAGACATGGCCACAGGCAATCTGATGGAGGAACTTCCTTAGCTGAGGTTTCCTCTTTCCAGGTGACTCTAGTTTGTGTCAAGTTGACAAACACAAACCAGCACAGTCTCCTGTCTTTTCTTGGATTTTATAATTTTTATTTCAGTTGCTTCATGTGATTCAGAATCCTGAACGCTCACGGCTGTGCTCACCCTGACGACTGGTCCACAAGCTTCTGGGACCATCTGGTCTCTGCCTCCCATTTCACCTTAGGAACACTAGAATTTCAGATGTGCGTTGTTACAGCTGGGTTTTATTAGGTTTCTGGGGATTTGAATTCACATCCTTATACTTGGATGTTAAGTGACTTGACTTATCCACTGAGCCATCTCCCCAAATATCCCAATCCCCTCTGCTTTTTTTTTTTTTTTGAGATAGACTCTCATGCTCATGTAGCCTAGGCTGGCCTCAAATTGTTACATAGCCAAGGGTGACTTTGGAGTCCAGATTCTCCTGCCCCCACCTCTCAGCTGCTGGGATCGCTGCCGTGCACAGGCACTGCTTGCTTTTATTGTGCCGCAGCTACAATGTTTAGTGTCAGTGCACTGAGGAGAGTAGCTGTGGCCAGTCGTGTCCACTCCTGGCTGGCTCCATCCCACAGAGGCCCGGTGATTGCTCCTTCGCGGTAGCTGGAGGACATTTAGGGTGCTTTCTTCTGATGCTTTGCTTCTAGAATGGTGGTGGGGTGCTTTCATTGTTTCTCTAGGAGCATCTGAGCAGGCTAGGTGGAGATTCTCCCTAGGCTCCTGCAGGATCCCGGGGATGCTCTGTTTCCCAAAGTGCTTCGAACCATCTCCCAACTCCCAGCTGTCTGCAAGTTTCCCCTAGGTTAGTGTTTGTATTTTCCAGACTCATCTAGATGAGGCAGCAACTTGCTGTAGTACTTCCTGCCCATCCTGGCTGGTGAAGGATCTAGCCAGTGACACCCCGGACTCACCAGCTGCTGAGTGACGGGCGCCAAGTTGGCTCTAATGCCTATGGTTGGTTCTTGAGGAAGCAGTCTTGGGCAACAACCATCAAGTGGCTCTGCACATAGTTGGCTGTTCAAAGGCTGAGTCCACAGGAAGCTCTGGACAGTTAAATGAAAGTGGAGGCTGGTTCGGTGCCTCCCTGGGCCTGTGTTTACCTGTTACCAGCAGGCAGGTAGCCCAGGATGGCCTCAAACTCACTCTGTAGCCCAAGATGAACTTCTGATTCTCCTGCCTCTACGTCCAAAAAGTGCTGGGATTACAGGCATCTCCTGCCTGGCTTATGAGGTGCTGGGGACAGAACCCAGGGCTTCAGTCATGTTAAACAAGCATTCTTCCAACTTAGCCACACCCCCATCTTAATTACAAATTAGTTCCCTTAACTCTACAGGGACACCCTGTCCTGCTCAAACCACACTGCCCTGCTCTCTCCAATGATGGCGGTCCCTGAATGCTGCTTCTGAGCCCACCCACACGTAGGCCTCTCCATCTGTCTCACAGAAGCTCCTTGGGCTTGTCCTCCACTACGGCATCTCTCCCGTGTCCAGAATTCTAATTTGTATTTTCTGAACACTGGGCTTGCCTGGCCCTGAAAGAGAGAGACTGCCCTGCACCCCAGGGAGTGAGTCTTCTCAAAGGCAAGTCTACATAGAACAGCAAGCCAATGGGACATACCCTGGCCCAGCACCCACATGCTAGGCCACCTCTAGTCAGTCCTCAGATGTCCTGGAGATATGGCTGCCTCCTTCATGAAAATTGTGTGTGTGTGCACACGTGCGGGCGGGCGTGTGTGTGTGTGTGTGTGTGTGTGTGTGCTAGTTTTGTCTTCCTTTTCTTGAGATAAATTCTCCCAGCCAGGAACATTATATCATCATCCCCCTTTCATGCCTATACTGAGCCTCAGAGAGGGCAAGAAACTTGGTGAAGGTCACACAGCTTGGAAGTGGTAGAGCTACAATTCCTTCATTATTTATTTTGTAATTATTTTATGTGTATGAGTGTTTTGCTTGCATATACGTAAGGGTACCACATGTGTGTGATGCCCACAGTGAGTGTCAGATCCCCTGGAACTGGAGTTATAGATGGTAGTTGCCATGTGGGTGCTGGGAACTGAACCTGGGTCCTCTGCAAGAGCAGCCAGTCCTCTTAACTGCTGAACCAGTTCTCCATAGAATTCTTCATGCGAGGCTGGGGGTGTATGGCCGTGTGTGTGCAAGGCTCTGGGTTGCATTCTCAGCAGTGTAGTGGGGCACACGTGTGATCCCTCATACCAAGTTTGAGGCCAGCTTGGGATACATGAGACCCGTCTCAAGAAAAACAAAAGTGCCGGGTGTGGTGGCATACGCTTTTAATCCCGGCACTCAGGAGGCAGAGGCAAGCGGATCTCTGTGAGTTCAAGGCCAGCCTGGTCTACAAAGCTAGCTCCAGGCCAGCTGGGACTAAAGGGAGACCCGTTTAACAAACAAAAAAAAAAAAAAAAAGATTACATCACAATTAAGCAAGCAAAATTAAAACTATTCTCTTGTAAAATAAAGGTTTTAGGGGGGCTGGAGCGTTATGGCCATACGGCCTTTAAGAGCCCGACTGCTCTTGCAGAGGACCCGGGTATGATCCCCAGCGCCCTCCAAATGGCTGATAAGAACCATTCTGTAAACTCCAATTCCAGGATGAACTTCCGTTCCAGGGGAATCCGGACACATTTCTGACCTCCGCGGCATTGCACGACACGGGTGCACAGACCTGCATGCAGACAGTACATTCATACACATACAGAAATAAATAAAATTAAAAAAAATTTAAAAAAAAAGGATTTTAGGGGCTAGAGAGATGGCTCAGATGTTAAGAACATTTGCTGTTCTGGGCTGGAGAGGTGGCCTAGCGGTTAAGAGCGTCGACCGCTCTTGCAGAGGACTCGGGTTCGATCCCCAGCACCCACATGGCAGCCGAGAACCGTCTGAAACTCCAATTCCAGGAGAGCTCCAGTTCCAGGGGAATCCGACACCCTCTTCTGACCTCCGCGGCATTGCACAACACGGGTGCACAGACTTGCATGCAGACAGTACATTCATACACATACAGAAAAAAAAAAAAAAGAACATTTGCTGTTCTTCCAGAGGATCCAGGTTCAATTCCCTGCACCCACATAACAGCTAACAACCAACCCTAACTCCATTTCCAGAGGATCCAATGCCCTCTTTAGGCCTCTGTGGGCACTACATGCACATGGTGCACTTACATACATGCAGAGAAACTCATACATATAAAATGAAAATAAAAAATATTTTTAAAAGACTAAAAATTTGTGTATAATGTGTGTGTCTGTGTGTGGGTATATGCACATGAGTGAACATACCTGAGAAGGCAGGGGACGGTGTCAGACCCCCGGAGCTGGAGTTGCAGTTGTTGTCAATCACCTGAACTGGGCTCTGGGAAGAGAAGTTGGGTCCCCTACAAGAGCAGTAAGAGCTCTTAACCTCTGCAGAACCTCAAAAACAAAACAAAACAAAAATCATTTCATTATGGGGCCCTCAAAAACTTCACAGCAAGAAAGATTGCCCCACCCCAAGGTGAGCCAGCAAAGGCTCGGGGCCTCTCCTTTTGCCTCTGGGATAGTTTGAAGCTTGGTCTCCTAAAGTAAGGGAGAAGCCAGGGACCTCTGACTGCGTTCTGAGTTCTTGTCCCCTGCCCCACACTGCCTCCCAGTGGCTGCCAGGAGGCAACGAGGCCGGGGAAGACTGGCTGGGCTTAGGCTCTGAGTCCAACTACAGGAAAACTAGGGGTTGCTTGTTTCCCAGCAAAGATTAGACGGAGCAGCTGAAGTGTGGAGCCTGCAGCTTGTCTGAGCTTCTCAGACGCCATGAGGCAGGTGACAACCCTGTCCTCATATGCAAGTGGCCCTGAGACAGCAGCAAGGCAGAGGCCTCACTATTGAGGAGTGACACCCAAGGTTGACCTCTCGCCTCCACATGCAAGCATACCTGCACATAAATGTGTACCTACACACGTGTTCCCCCACAAACATGAATGTGCATGTAAGCATGTACACACATATACACATACAGAAAAGAGGGGCTTTTTTTTTGAGACAGGGTCTTCCTGTAGTCCTAGCTTATCTGGAACTCTATGTAGACCAGGCTAACCTCAATCTCACATTTACCTGCCTCTGCACCCCAAATGCTGGGATTAAAGGTATTCACCACCATGTCTGGTAGGTATATTTGTTTTAAAACCAAAAATTTTTTTAATATTTGAGAGCTGGTGAGATGGCCCAGTAGGTAAAGGCACTTGCCTTCACGGCTGCGGACCTGAGGTCAAGCTCATATCCCTCCCGGTGGAAGGAGAGAACGGCCCGTGCAAGCTCTCCTCTGACCCGCACATGCTGTGGCTTGCACACTCACACAAAATAAATAAGTGTAAAACATTTTGCAAAACAATTTAAGGGCCCGAAGAGTTGGCTCAGCAGTTAAGAGCACTGGTTGCTCTTGCAGAGGACCCAGGTTCAGTTCCCAGCACCTACGTGGTGGCTAATAGCCATGTGTAACTCCGGTTCCAGGGGATCTGACACCTTCTTCTGACCTCTGCAGGCTCTGTACAACATGGGTGTCTTGTCATCATGTAGGCAATATACTCACACACATAAAGTAAAAATAAAATATTTTCAAAAAGAAAAGTGATTTAATGTTTGAGTCAAAAACCATTTTCTTTGCCGGGTGTGATGGCGCACGCCTTTAATCCCAGCACTCGGGAGGCAGAGGCAGGTGGATCTCTGTGAGTTCAAGGCCAGCCTGGTCTACAGAGCAAGCTCAAGGCCAGCTGGGACTAAAGGGAGACGCTGTGTCAAAATACCCCCCCCCCCAAAAACAACCAACCATTTTCTTCTCCTTCCTTCCTTCTGCTTGGTCCCCTGTCTGGAGGCCACACATGCTCACCGTCTCCTGTGCTTTCTGCAGAGATTTGTGTGGCGATGTGGAGGACAGCGCTTACCTTCTTTGCTGTCTTTTCTTTTCTGGTTTTTTTTTTTTTTTTTTTTTTGAGACAGGGTCCCCCTGTAGCTCCAGCTGGCCTGTAACTCACAGAGATCTTCCTGCCTCTGCCTCCCGAGTACTGGGATTAAAGACTTGTGCCACCACACCCAGCTTCTTTGCCTTCTTTTCAGCACAGATGGTGTCATATCACACGTCTTTTTCTGAATCTTGCTTTTTCACTTAAAATATCATAAAGACAGAGCCACTCTTCTCCCAACTGTCCACATTCCTTTTGTTCGTCTAAGATCATAAGCGTTTCTGGATCCTTCTGTAGACCCCTCTCCATTGTCCTCTTCAGTGTTTGTAAGGTGACTGCGGCAGAATTTAATAACGAGGCTATTGTGGAACTTTTATTGTTCCCAGCAAATACTGCAACAGGGATTTATTCACTGAGCAAATATTTATGAATTGGAATCTACTTTGAACCAAAACATGTTCCCTGGGGGGCTCAGAAACAAGCCGGGGTGGGGGAGCTTAGCTCAGACAGGCTTCCCTCCCCCAAGGGGCCTCTGAGCCCTTTGTGATGGGTAGGGGTGAGGGAACAGTATTGACCCGGGCGTGGTGGCACATGCCATGAGTCCCAGCACTCCCGAGGGACAGGCAGATGGATCCCTGTGAGATTGAGGCCAGCCTGGTCTACATAGTAAGTTGTAGGCCAATTGGGGCTACAGGGAGACCCTGTCTTGAAGAAAAAAATTGACCTAATTTTTAAAATTAATTTTTAAATTTTTTTGATGTTTTTGAAACAGGGTCTCCCTGTACCCCCAGCTGTCCTGGAACTCACTATATAGACCAGGCTGGTCTTGAACTCATGGAGATCTGCCTGCCTTTGCCTCCCGTGTGCTGGGATCAAAGGTGTGCACCACAACGCCTAGCCATTTTATTTTCTTTTATGTGTATGTGTTGCCTGTATGTATGTAAGTGCACCCCATGGCCGAAATGCCCGAGGAGGCCCAAGGAGGCCACCTGATCCCCTGGAACTGGAGTTATGGATGGTTGTTAGCTACCATGCAGGTAGGGAACCAAACCAAAGTTGGGTCCTCCACGAGAAGGTAAAGGCACTTGCTGCTAAGCCTGAAGACATGGATTTAATTCCTGGGTCCCACATGGTAGAGAGAGAATAGACTCTCAAAAGCTGTCCTCTGACCTCCATGTGTATGCTGCATGGAATGTTCCCTCCCCCCATTCTCTGCCACCCCAATAAAATAAATAAACATAGTAACTTGTGAGTTGTGTGACTCACACAGCTGTGATTGGAACCCAGACAGCTCAACTCCCTCTGACCACCACTGTCCTGCCTGGGAAAGCCAACAAGACCTACCCTGGAGGATGCTTCATTTTATTTATTTATTTGTGTGTATGTGTGTGTGTGTGTGTGTGTGTGTGTGTGTGTGTGCCTGTACAATTGTATTTATACCATATGTGGTTCCTGTAGAGGCCAGAAGAGGCCATCAGATCTCCTGGGGCTGGAGTTACAGATGGTTATTAGCTGCCTTGCCTGTGTGTTGGGAATAGGACCCAGATCCTTGGCAAGAGCAGGGCGTGCTCTTACAGGATCAGCCATCTCTTTAAACAATCCCACTCTTCCCTTAATTCTCAGCAGGATGAACTTGTGTACCTACCTGGAACTTTGCCTGACAGAGCCTTTGAAGTTGGGTTCCCCTCCCCAAGGAGATGAGTGGAGGCTTTTCCTACTGCAGAGCTACATAGTAGCAGAGACGGGAGGGTGGGGCAGTGGTGATGGGCAGGTGTGTGGTGTGGACAGTCCCCCAAAAGAAAGACTGACTTTGGACATCAAATGCTTTCTGACATGTAGGGGCGCCTGCCTACCCAAGATTATAAACTTGATTGGTGTCCTTCTGAGGGAAAAGTGAGGAGCCCTCCGGGTCAGCTACCCTCCCAACCTGCCAGTGGGCCTTGGCTGTATAAGGGGGAGTGGCTCAGAGCATAGAAGCAGAAAATGCCAAGAGGCAGTCTCTCCATCTTGGGCAGAGGTTGCAGGCTCCATGCCAGGACCCTGTATGGACATGGGGGCTAGTGCTAACAATCCTGTAAGTAACCCCCTCACCCATTTGCTCTGTAAGCAAGCCCAATTAAACTCTCTAGAATCTTCCAAACTGTGGTTTGGAGAGTTTTCCTCAATTTGCCTTTTGGACGTCACATGTGCACACGCCTACTGGAAGGAATTTTAGCAACAGCACGCGATCCTGGGGGCAGGTGGGTTCTCTTAGATCAGACCTGTCCCACCCTCATCCACAAGACCCTGTGCCTTCATCTCAAGCCATTTACCTCTGTCCCACAGATAATGCCCATTCCCTGCCATCTCCCACCCTTGATTCACAGCCAAGCACCCCCCTTCTCTCTCCCTGTGAGACCAGAGCAGCAGAAATCTCTGTCCCCAGCCGGCCTGCCACCCCAGACCCCACTGCACAGCATTTCTCTCCATTCGAGGTAATGGAAGTAACAGCAGTAACAGCCCAGGAGTTGGCACTGACAAGTGGGTTTCTCTCTGACCTCCAGCTTGTCCCCCACCTCACAGGTAAGCGTCAATGACGATCCACAATCCACTATACCCCCTGTGCCTGTTAGTTTTTGTTTCTGTTTTGTTTTTGTCAATTTGATACAAACTAGAGTCACTTGGGAGGAGGGAGCCTCAGGAGAAGCCTGTCCTCCCCTGCTCTGGCCTGGGCGCATGTTCTTGATTAACGATTAATGCAGGAGGGCCTAGCCCACTGTAGGCAGTGCCATCCCTGGGCAGGTGGCTTGGGCTGTGTAAGACAGGCAGCTGAGCAGGCCGGTGGAAGCAGGCCAGCGAGCGCATTCCTCCAGGTCTCTGCTGCAGCTCCTTCCCTGACTGTCCTCACTGATGGACTGTTACTTGGAAGAGTAGGAAGAAACCAACCCTCTCTGCCTCCAGCTGGTTTTGGTTAGTGTTTTATCACAGCAACAGGAACTAACTAGGATGCTTACCACTTATCCTTTAAATTAAAAAATATTTTATGTATTATTTTTATTTTTAATGTGTACGAGTGTATTGCCTGCTTTATGTTTAAGTGCACCCATGTTGTGCAATGCCTGCAAAGTCAGAAGAGGGCATTGTCCCCCTGGAACTAGCGTTAGGGATGGTTGTTACCCGCCATGTGGGTGCCGGGACTTGAACTGGGTCCTTTACAAGAGCAATCAGTGCTCTCAACCACTGAGCCATCTCTCCAGCCCCCTGAATCTTTCTAAAATTTTTTGATTTTTAGTTTTACTTTTCCTGTTGTATTAGGGTTCTCTGGAAACCATATATATATAATTGAAATAGTCAAAACATCACATGCAAGAGGCTGGGAACCGGGTGGTTGCTGGACTCTGGAGTCTGTGTGGATGCCTTGGCAACCAGCTAGTCCCGTGGAGGCTGCCTCCTACTGGAGAGGCTGAGACCCCAGTTGCTGCTCAGTCGACAGGGGCTGGGTTCCTCAGCGGTCACAATCTGGCATTGAAAACCCGAAAAGTTCCTGAAGAGCCACTGGTCCCCAGTCAATGCCAGAAGCCTGGAAACACTGGCTCCCACATCAGCAAAGGACACAGCAGCAGCAGCAGCAGCAGCAGCAGCAGCAGCAGCAGCAGCAGCAGCAGCAGCAGCATAAACCGACTAGCGGAGACAGGGACGGCCAAATGAGCAGAAGGCAGCACTCTTCCCGCTGCCAAGAATTATAACCCGGCTGCCACCAGAAGGCGCTGCCCTCATTTGGGGTGGGCCTTCCCACGTCAATTAAACCAATGATGACATTCCTTCAGGTAAGGTCCCTGCTCAGGTGATTCTTATTGTGGCAAGTTGCATTAGAACCAACCATGGCCCCTGCTTCCCAGTACATCTTGGAGAAGTTTCCCAATGAGCACACACAAAGCAACCTCATTCTTTTCAGGAGCTTTGGAGAATGATGTGCTGTGGCTGAGCCTGATGCCCATAACCAGCTTTCCGGTGTAGAATCTAGGCTGCTCATAGGTCTTTGCGATTGCAGTCAATGCTGTGTTTGCATCTTATAGAGACGCCTTGTTTTTGCAAAATGAATTCCTACAAATAGCAAGTTTTAGTTAAGTTTTAAATATTTTATTTATTTTTATTATATGTATTTAGTGTTTGGCCTGCACATATGTAAATGTGCCATGTGCATGCAGTGCCCACAGAGGCCAGAAGAAGATGTCAGTTTCCAGGAACTAGATTCTTTTTGTTTTTTTTTTTTGAGACAGGGTCTCCCTTTTGGCCCAGCTGGCCTGAAGCTCACTATGTAGACAAGGCTGGCATTGAACTCACAGAGATCCAACTGCCTCTGTCTCCCAAATGCTGGGATTAAAGGCATGTGCTACCACGCCCGGCCTAAGGTGCCTAAGATGGTTCTCAGCTGCCATGTGGGTGCTGGGATTTGAACCCGGGTCCTCTGCAAGAGGAGTCAGTGCTCTTAACCTCTAAGCCATCTCTCCAGCCACGGAACTGGAGTCTTACAAACAATTGTGAGTTGTCATGTGGGTGCTTGAAAGTGAATCCCTGAACTTGATCCTCAGCAAGAGCAGCCTTCTCTCCAGCTCCCAGCTGAGATCCTTGTTAGTAAATAAACAAAACCCCCAGAAATGTAGAACATGAAAACCTCAACGAATAAAAAAAAAAAAACCCAACCCAACCCACAGTGGACAGTGCCATCAGTAGATTAACCAAGGAAACAGAAGAGCAAGGGTAGAGGACAAGGTCAAGAAAACACTACATTCATATATTAATGATGAGAACATGATAGCCAGGCACTCAGGAGGCAGAGGCAGGCACATCTCTGTGAAATCTAGGCCAGTCTGGTCTACAGTGAGTTATAGGTCAGCTGTAGCTACAGGGAGACCCTGACTCAAAAAAAATGTTAAAAAGAGGAAGAAGTAGAGAAATAAAGAAAAGGAAGGAAAAACAAAACAAATTAGCACGACCATAACTTTTCAGTAACTCTGGGGTGTGATTGTGTGATTGAACCTAATTGTCCATGAAGCAGGAGAAGGACCTGAAAAAAAAAAAGTTTCAGGGGCTGGATAGATGGCTTAGTGGTTAAGAGAGCCGACTGCTCTTGCAGAGGACCTGGGTTCGAGTCCCAGCACCCACATGGTGGCTAAGAACCGTCTTTAACTTCAGTTCCAGGGGAATCTGACACCCTCTTCTGACCTCCGTGGCATTGCACAACACGGGTGCACAAACCTACATGCAGACGCTCATACACATAAAAAAGTAATAAATTTTTAAAAAAGGTCCAAGGCATGAAAATTCTGGTTCATTGAAATTATAGCAGAAAATTCCCCAAATCTAGAGAAAGAACTCGACATCCAAATACAAGTCATTTAAAGCCCTGAATAGACAAGGCAGAAAAGACAGCCTCCACGGTGCGCTCCAGCAAAAATGCTGAGAACAAAGAAGCTGTGACTGGCCACATGGAGTCCTCAGTGTAGGGTGACTGCTGCTGCAGAAGCCACCAGGAGGCACCAGGATCCTAGATGTGAGAAGCCATCACTACCCTCTCTGTCATCTGAAACTTGAGAGAAGTAGCTGTCTTCTCCTAGCTCCGGGCCCTGGCTCTCGAACCCTGGCTTCCTGCTCATAGATCTGCCTTCCTGCCTCCCAACCTTGAAATACCAAAGTCTGGCCTATGGCTGCCTGCCCAGCCTATGGACCTCAGAGGCCCCAAGAGCTGGTACGAGCAGCCAGACCCCTGCCCCACAGCCCAACTGGACCCCGGCACAGCTCCTGCTGCTGGGACTCTGGGTGCACCCCACCACTGGGGTGGACAGTGGGACTCAGCCGTGCACCATGCCAGTGCAGAGTGACTACTTTGGTTATGTCTCAGCAGCCACTGTATTGCCAGCCAGTGCTTCCTGCTGCTGCTGGACCCCCTGAAATAGCCAGTGCTGTGTGCCCTAAAATGAAGGTAGCCAAGGCCTCTTTGCCCTGCAGAGGCCCTGGTCACATCCATACCTACCAGTTTAATTCCTTCCTCCAGTACATGTGCGTCCATCTGGGAATGGAGGGCTGTATGAGACACTATGGCCCTGCCACCCTCGGTGACTTCTCCCTCCTGTAGGCAGCAGTCCATTCCTGAAGACAATGCCAGCAGCCATTCCAGAACCGCAGCATACCTGGCCACCTGGCAGATCCCGTGGCACTGGCTTGATGCCTGGCTGGCTGGCTGGCAGCCACAGCGTGGCTGTGTCTTCATACAGTTCCCTTGCATCTGCCAGGGCAATACCATTAACAGCCTTGTCTCCAGCACCCTTGTGTCTTGTGGGGACATCTCACAAGGGATTCTGTGGCTGACAGCATGAGACTTGCCTTACCCCTTTGTCCCAGCAGCACATCTGGCCAGGAAGTTAATATGCAGAGTTCCAGTTCACTGCTGGTGCTTCGCTCCCAGAGTGGCAGGCCTGGCATGTGGGACCAGGCACATGAGAAACGGGGGAAGGAATGAGCATCAGTCAAACGGAGGTGGGTTTAAAATTCTCCGCTCGAAAAGGACCCTTCTTTTTCCTCAGGGAAAACAATTCTTTTTTTTTTAATTTTATTTATTTCTGTATGTGTACGAATGTACTATCTGCATGCAGATTTGTGCACCCGTGTTGTGCAATGCCGCGGAGGTCAGAAGAGGGTGTCGGATTCCCCTGGAACTGGAGTTCTCCTGGAATTGGAGTTACAGACAGTTCTCAGCCACCATGTGGGTGCTGAGGATCGAACCTGGGTCCTCTGTAAGAGCTCTCCAGCCCCGAAAACAATTCTAATAGGTTCAGGGCTGCTGTGCTGGTGGCCAGGCTCCAAAGGGCTCTTTTGGAATTGGTGGTAGCCCCGGGGCTGGAGTACGGTCTGCATGGATACAACAGGCAGGTGGGTTTTTGAAGATGCTGCCAGGAAGTGAGTTCAGAGTTCAGTTCGGCATGTCTGCAGCAGTTAATATGGAACACTGGAACCCTGATGTGGGTGCTGGAGAAATGACAGAACACAGACAAAAGTATTTCTTTGTCCAGCCACCCCTGTGGGGAGGAAGAAGGCACTACACAGCCAAACAGTATGTAGCCATTTGGGGGTGGCAGGGGATAGAGTATAACAGGGCATGTAAACATGACAGCCCTTGAAGGGCCTTATCTCTTACTCAAGGCCTGGGGAGAGGTCACTTGGACGGGAAAATTTTTTCAAGTTTTAGAAGATGACTGTATTCATAGTAACATGAAAGCAGAAGGAAGAATATTTATAGAATGTAAGTAGATCAGCAAGGTTGGGAGACAAGGGAGAGTGACAGTGACTATAAACAAAGAATAATCATATACATGTATTAAAATGTCATAATAAAGTCCATTATTCTGTGTGTTAATTAAAATCAATTAATGACTATTGAATTAAAAAAATCTTTCCTCCTTGAAGTTCTTGAGGTGTTTTGTCACAGAAACGTAAAAGTAAATATTGCAGCCGGCCATGGTGACGCACGCCTTTGATCCTAGCACTTGGGAGGCAGAGGCAAGAGGATATTTGTGAGTTTAAGGCCAGCCTGGTCTATGGAGTGAATTCCAGGACAGCTGGAGCTACAGGGAGACCCTGTCTTAAAAAAAAGTAAATATTGCAGAGAAAAAGTGTTTGGTACCGAGAGTGGGGTTGTTGCTATGACTAAGAATGCCAATGTGGTCCTGAAGGATTTAGAAATGGTTTAACAGGGGGAATTCAGAAGAGTTCAGAATGCAGCCTAGAGAAGTCCTCAAGTACTGTGATTACAGATTAATGGGTGACTCTAATGTCCAGAAGACAGAGTAATGGTAGAAATGCAGACAATAAAGAACTTGGATTCTATTGGGAATTGGACCAGAGGTCATCCAGGTTACATTCTGTCAACAAATTTGTCTACACTTTCCCTGGATTCTGAGAAATTGAGTGCAAATGAACCCAAAAAGAAACGGACTCATTAGTGCTGCAGAGGAAATTCCAAGATAGCACAGGAGTCAGGCTGCAGCATGGCTACCATGGCTGTGTTTAGTCAAGTTTACAATGAGAATCAGGAATAAAGACCAGAGCAGACAGACTTGAAAATGTATAGTCTGACTGGAAAGGAACATGGCTGAAAGTTAGACAAGAGAGTATGGTTGTTAAAGAGATTACTGCCATAAAAACAAAGCCATGCACTTTCCACTGGGACAAGAGAAATGATGCTTTAATCACTTTGGGAATTGGCCTGATTGCATCCATTAAGGCTTTGGGTATAAAATTGCAAATTCCTTTAAAAGGTTTTCCCCGAGAGGAGAGAGTCTCCACTGGGGTACACTGCTTACCTCACATAAGACCATCTATGAAACTGGTTTCCCAGGCTCAGCTGTCTAGACACTTGGGGGGCACTGTACCTATGGTCCATAGAAGTCTAGCTACAGCTCAAGCTGGAGCAGACCTTGGTATTGTCCAGCAATGTTGGATTTTCAGGTGTGCAGAATACAAGAGTTACGACGGGGTTATGGAGGCTGCCACCTAGATTTTTAAGGGAAGCCTGAATAGCAAGCAGTGTATAGTGGGGTCAGATGTCCTGCGGAGAGAACATGGTGGGGCAGTGCTGGGGGGAAGGCCTAAGTTTCAGTGGTTCTTAGGGTATTGCAGATACAGGAATGGAACCCGGAACACCTGCCGTCCTACTTTGCCTCCCTGCGACAAACACTGTAGCCAATACCAACTTGGGGAGGAAAGTGTTTATTCATCTTACATCTCCCAGGTCACAGTTCATCACTCAGGGAACCCAAGGTAGGAGCTGAAGCATAGGCCATGGAGGAAAGCGGCTTTCTGGCTTGTTCCCCTGGCCTGTGCTCAGCCTGCTTTCTTATACAGTACAGAGCAAACTGGCCAGTGGTGGCACAGCCCACAGTGGGCTGGGCCCTCCCACACCACTCAACAATCAAGAAAATACCCACAGACATGGCCACAGGCCAGTCCAACGGAGGCAGGTCCCCAGTTGAGGCTCCCTTCACCCAGGTGTCAAGTTGACACTAAAGCTATCCAGCATTGAAGAACAGCTAGAGACAGTGAGGGGCAGCAACTCAGGAGAGACAGTGAGGGGCAGCAACTCAGGAGAGACAGTGAGGGGCAGCAACTCAGGAGACAGTGAGGGGCAGCAACTCAGGAGACAGTGAGGGGCAGCAACTCAGGAGAGACAGTGAGGGGCACCAACTCAGGAGAGACAGTGAGGGGCACCAACTCAGGAGAGACAGTGAGGGGCACCAACTCAGGAGAGACACCATGTGACAGCAAATGGCCTCACCATTAGAATGGGGCTGCCCAAGCCCATGGGAGGTCACAGATGCCCCAGATGCTGGACACACAGCTCCATCATTTACCGCTTATCCTCCCGGGCCTCTGCCTTGCTTTGGCCCCATCCCTCCTTTCTGAGTCCATTCCCCTTCTGGAATGTAGATGCTACTCTGTGCCATGTATATTGGAAGTATATAGTTTCCACTTTCATTTTTACAGGGTTCCCTGCTAAGAGTTAGCTTGGGTCTCAAGGGAGACTTTGAACTTGGCCTTTCATTGTTTACTTTTGTTTTATTTTATTAGTTTAATAGTATTTATTAGTTTAATAGTCGTCATAGTATTTTTTGCTATGCCTAGACAGGGTATTATGTATCCTAGAGATTTCTCAAATAGTCTTGAATTAAGTAGTCAGGGATGACCGTGAACTCCTGAGCCTCCTGTCTCCACCTTCCACATGTTGGGATTACAGGTGTGTGCCACAATGCCTGGCTTTTTTTGTTTGTTTGTTTGTTTGTTTGTTTGTTTGTTTTCCTCTCTGTTTTGAGAGAGTCTGACTTTGAAGCCCTAACTGGCCTAGAACTCGCTATGTAGACAGGTCTGCCTTGACTTGCTGCAGTCCCCTGCCTCTGCCTCCCAGGCACTGGCATCACAGGCATGCATCAATGCCCAGCTTGAATGGGACCTTTTGAATAACGTTGGCGCTCTTTAAAAAAATATTACTGGGCTGGAGAGATGGCCTAGCGGTTAAGAGCCCTGACTGCTCTTGCAGAGGACCCGGGTTCGATCCCCAGCACCCACATGGCGGCTGAGAACCATCTTTAACTCCAGTTCCAGGGGAATCCGACACCCTCTTCTGACCTCCGCAGCATTGCACAACATGGGTGCACAAACCTACATGCAGACAGTACATTCATATACAAACAAGAATAAATAAAAATTTTAAAAAAATTACCGGCCACTCAATAGATGGAGCAAAGAGCTGAACAGAGACTTCACAAGTGAGGAATTAGAGATGGCTGAGAAACATCTTAAGAAGTGTTCAACATCACTAATCATTAAGGAAATGCAAATCAAAACCACTTTAAGATATCATCTTAGTGCAATAAGACTGGCTAAGATCAAGAAAACAAATGATACCAAGTGCTGGAGAGGTTGTGGGGAAAGAGGAACACTCATCTGCTGCTGGTGGGAATGTAAACTCGTACAGCCACTATGGAAAGCAGTGTGGAGAACCCTTGGAAGACTTGGAATGAACTTGCCACCCAACCCAGCCATATGGCTCCTGGGTATATACCCACAAGACTCATCCTACCGCAGAGATACATGCAGAGCCATGTTTATTTCAGCTCTCTTCACAATAGCAAGGAGCTGGAACCAACCCAAATGCCCCTCAACTGATGAGTGGATAGAGAAAATGTGGTACATCTACACAATGGAGTTCTATGCAGCAGTAAAGAAAGATGACATCATGAGCTTTGCAGGAAAATGGCTGGAGCTAGAGGACATCATGCTGAGTGAAGTAACACAGTCCCAGAAAAACAAACGACGAATGGTGTCCCTCATCTGTGGATGCTAGTACCAATTACCTAGCACGGCCCCTTGAGCTTTTGTCCAAGTAGTTGGGAGTGATACATATTGGAAACAACAACAACAACAGAAAAACTGCATCAAAGAACTGACTGAAATGGTGAACTTCTGCTCAAAACAGTCAACTTCCACATGGAGAATTTTGAGAAAGAGATGAAAGGCATGTTTGGCAGAATGCATGAGTCTAGTGGGGTTGGGGGCTGAGGTGGGGGACATGGGTCTAGATTTGATTAGTAACATAATCTTGTACAATATATATATATATATATATATAAAATAAAAAATACTATGGGTGTGGTGGCACACACCTGTAATCCCAGCACTCGGGAGGCAGAGGCAGGTGGATCTCTGTGAGTTCAAGGCCAGCCTGGTCCACATAGTTAGTTCCAGGACAGCTGGGGCTACAGGGAGATCCTATCTCAAAAACACCAAAAACGATTTATTTTATGTATATGAGTGTATTGCCTGCATGTGTGTAAGTGTACCCATGTTATACCCTCAGAAGAGGGCGTTGGATCCCCTGGAACTGGAGTTACAGATGATTCTTAGCTGCCATGTGGATGCTGGGACTTGAACCTGGGTCTCTGCAAGAGCAGTCAGTGCTCTTAACTACTAAGCCATCGCTATAGCTCCCTAATTTGGCACTCTTATGGCTGTCAGCTCATGAAGATGGAAAACGTGTTTTGGAATTATGAGATGCTCACAGTCCTTTTGAGTCTCAGGGGTGAAATATAATGGTTTAAAGTGATGTGCTTGGGTGTCACGTTGACAAGGGGAGGACTTGTGATGAGGAATCTTCATTTCCCACTTGACTACATTTATTTTTTAACGCTTTTTATTTTTAATTTATTTATTTTATTATGTGTATGAATGTACTGTCTGCATGTAGGTTTATGCACCCGTGTCATGCAATGCCGTGGGGGTCAGAAGAGGGTGTCGGATTCCCCTGGAACTGGAGTTAAAGATGGTTCTCAGCCTCCATGTGGGTGCTGGGGATCGAACCCCGGTCCTCTGCAAGAGCAGTTAGCGCTCTTACCAGCTGGGCCATCTCTCCAGCCCTTACATTTAAATTTTTCTAGGAGACTGGTAGAAGGCACCCTGGGTATGTCTGCAGGGGCGTTTCCAGAGATGGACTGAGAGGTAAAGCCCCACCCTGAATGTGAGCCCCCCCCCAACCATGGGTTGAAGATTTGGATGGAATAAAAGTTCGGAAGTTTCTGATCTTTGTGAGTTCAAGGCCAGCCTGGACTACAGAGTGAGTTTCAGGACAGATGGGGCTACAGGGAGACCATGTCTGGAAAAGACCAAAAAAAAAAAAAAAAACCAAACAAACTAGGAAGTCTGGTGGTGTGTGTGTGGGTGTGCGGCAGGAATTTCTTTCTCTCTACTTCTCCACCACGATGTGAATTGAGCAACTCCACCCTGCCTTCCTCACCCAAGGGACTGTACCTTTTGTTTTGTTTGTTTGTTTGTTTGTTTTTGTCTTTGTTGTTTGTTTTTTGGCTTTGAACTCACAAAGATCTGCCGGCCTCTGCCTCCTGAGTGCTAGGATTAAAGGCGAGCGCCACCACGCCCAGCTGGGACTGAACCCTTTGAAACTGAGCCAAATAAATCTTTCCTCCTTTAGGAAACTTTCTGTTTTATACCTTGTTACAGTAACACAAAGTAACCAGTACGGAGAATGTCAAAAAGCTCAAAAACAGGGTTAGAAGATGGCACAGTGCTTAAGAGGATGTACTGGTCTTATAGAAGACCCAAGTTCACTTCCCATCACCCACATCAGGCAGCTCACAATAGCCTGTAACTCCAGCTCCAGGAGAACCAGCTCCCTCTTCTGGCCTCCTCAGGCAACTGCACTTGGGTGCATATGCCCAGACACAGACACACAGACACAGGCAGACAGGTGCACACACACACATACACACACACACACACACACACACACACACACACACACACATAATTGGGCTGGAGAGATGGCTCCGAAGTTAGGAGCCCCGGCTGCTCTTGAAGAAGACCTGGGTTCAGTTCCCAGTACTCACAGGGTGGCTAACAACTGTCTGTAGCTTTAGTTCCGGGATCTGACGCCCTCCTGTGACCTCCACGGGTACCAAGCACACATGTGGTGCACATGCGTACATGCAGGCAAAACATCCATACACCATAAAATAAAAATAACTAAATCTTTAAAATGAAAATCGCTGAGGACTAGAGAGATGGCTCAGCAGTTGAGAGCACTGGCTGAGCTTGCAGAGGACCTGGGTTTGATTCCTGGCATCCACAATGGCTAACAACCATCTATAACTGCAGTTCTAGGGCATCTGACATGACCTCTCTTACCTCTGAGGGTATTGCATGACATGGGTGCACTTACATACATGCAGAGATAACACTCATACACATGCACACACATACAAAATACATACATAAATAAATAATAAATACAATCTTTTAAAAATTGCTAAAAGACAAGGTACAGAGAGGGAGAGGATATAATGCACTTGATGGAGCTAACACTAGTGCCCAGTTTACACATTTTTAAGGAAGACTGAGTCTCCTCCCACCCTAAATGGGAAAGGTCTAAGAACAAGTAACTCAGGGAAGAGGAAATTGAAATAAGCAATGAACATGTGCAATTATGCCCAGCCCCACAAATGATTGGGAAAATGCAAATCAAATCGCAGTGAGATAGCATTTCACACCTTGCAGACTGGCAGACATTGTTAAGTGGGGAAATACTGAAAAGTGACTCAATTTAGTCTCCAATGCTCAGCAGGATTATAAAGTAGTTCAGTCCCCTACGGGAGCATTGGAGCAACACCTGTGCTATCAGCTAAATCGTCTTACTCTTTATTTCATTTTTTAATTTTTTAAATTTATTTTTGTATGTGTATAAATGTATTGAAGAGGGTGTCAGATTCCCCTGGAACTGGAGTCAAAGACGGCTCTCAGCCACCATGTGGGTGCTGGGGATTGAACCCGGGTCCTCTGCAAGAGCAGTCGGCACTCTTAACCACTAGGCCATCTCAGCCCTGATTACTCTTTATTTTTTAAGATTTTTTAAAAAATTAAAAAAAAATTTTTTTTATTTATTTCTGTATGTGTATCAATGTACTGTCTGCATGCAGGTCTGTGCACCCGTGTCGTGCAATGCCGCGGAGGTCAGAAGAGGGTCTCGGATTCCCCTGGAGCTGGAGTTCTCCTGGAATTGGAGTTTCAGACTGCTCTCGGCCGCCATGTGGGTGCTGGGGATTGAACCCAGGTCCTCTGCAAGAGCAGTCGGTGCTCTTAACCACTGAGCCATCTCTCCAGCCCATTCCTATGTTCTTAAAGATTTTTAAAAAAATGTGTGTGTAGGCTGGGCATGGTGGTGCACACCTTTAATCCTAGCACTCGGGAGGCAGAGGCAGGCGGATCTTTGTGAGTTCAAGGCCAGCCTGGTCTACAGAGTGAGTTCCAGGACAGCTGGGGCTACAGGGAGACCCTGTCTCGAAAAGACCAAAAAAAAAAAAAAAGTGTGTGTGTGTGTGTGTGTGTGTGTGTG